>CM074785.1:10192264-10702544 GCA_037355745.1 Pseudo-nitzschia multiseries | reverse complement strand
GTGGTCACTGAGGAGATCCTGTGAGAAATATTACCATCTGTTGCTATCTGGCATTCAGTCAGCATTCTTCTGGTTGATATCTGGTGCAATCTCATCAGCTTGCATTGCTGCGTGAGATTTGGATGCTTGGGCTCTATGCTAGTCTTGGAGAACATGTCTGTGACATTACTTGTAGGTTCTGTTACCACTGAGCTTGCATCTTCAGTTGACATGGCTTGAACGCTAAATTGGTCCCCTGAAACTGGATCACCATTGTCAATTGCTAATTCGGCCATCCTGAACTTCAGTGAGTGAGGGTCCCACGGGGTGTCATTTGTTGCAATCAAATGTTGGCATTCATCAAGCTCCAATCTTGTTGGCTTTCTTGTGGGAAAGTATGAAATCACATTTCTCATACTCAGTTTTATAAAAACTTTCTTGGGGTCATCATCTTCCATTGGGGTTTGGATTGTGATTCCATGCTTGGATCTGGGGTCAAACTGACGAGGGGTTTCTTCAACAGAATTGAAATTGCAATCCCTCACTTGATTTGGACATATCAAGCTATTCTTCAATTTGTTCCAAAAGTACAGCGCTTGATGGAACACAATAATGTAGACTTGACCTGATGTTGGACTTGTCCAAGCAGTTGCACAACTTCCAATTGGGATTTTCTTGATTGGCTTGTACTCTTCAGAAAAGGGCGCAACATCAACATGTGTTGTTATCTGATCAGGATTAAGCAATATCATGTTGCTTCCAGCGGCAGTGGTGTCAGCATGTGAATCTAGCTCACAGTATCCTTCTTCGTTTTCACCATCATCAAGATCTAGGGGAATATTCATCTTATGTAATGACCGGCTCACCATTTTTAAACATTTGTTTTCTATTGTCCGGTTATGATGTCATTTCTTAGATTTTGAGCCAAAGCTGTCACCTGCACCTTCCTTTTCAGCTTCTTTTGCCTTTTTGGTCTCAGCAGCCTTGAGAGCCCTCTTTTTCTTACTCGCCTATCTCATCTGGTACAGTTCCTGACGCTGTTCCTTTGACATTGTTATATACACACTTGTTGGATAAGGCTTGTTTTCAGGTTTCCCTGTGAACGTTCCAGTTGTTTTCTGCTTCTTGTTGCTTGATGTGCCGACTGAATTCACACTTCTGGAACCTCTTTTATGCTTTCCATTTGCAAGCTTCTTCAATCCAAGACGATTGGTCAATAGAATCAAACATTCATTGAAATTGTCCCGGTAATCTTTGTTCTCATCAATTGCATCGGCTTTAGCAGCATCAAGTCTTTCATCACTGATTGAATTGATAAAGTCCCAGACAAATCTCCTTTCATTGTGGTTCTTTTCAAATTTCATAATCGTTCCATGGAAAACAGTCCAATTCCTCTTGTGCTTGTTCCAATCATAACTCTTATGATCACCCGTGTAGTGTGATTCTTTCATTTCCTGGTAGGTTTTGTTCAGAACCATAGTGATATTGGTGTCAGTGTAAGCATGTTGCATCAATGAAATGAAGACGTTTCTTGCATGACCTGAGTTCAATTCAGTATTTTGGAAATGTGCCACATATTCCCAACCTGGCCCTTTTCTTGTTGCATCACATAACAACCTCCAGACGAGGTTGTTGTCTTCATCATACTGATGACCCGACAAAACACCACACCTTTCATTGTAGTCACTCCAAGTTGGATAGGTATCTGATGGACTTTGCCCGACTGTTCCAGACCTGGCTTCATCAGTAACATCTTCCTTCTCTTGGGGTCTTATGACATACAAGATTGGGAAACCTTCAGAGTTGAATCTTTATCTCAAGTTTTGACAAAATCCCTCCTCCCATTCTCTGAATTTTGTAAGGTCCTTTAACTTAGGTGGAGTTGCTTTTTCCTGTGATTTCACACTTGACTCCATCATCTTGATCCTGAATTGTTGCAGTTCGAGATTATTTGGGTTCGCGTTCCAGTCAATGGCTCTTGGTTTGACTCCAATCAATGGTTGATACCAAGCCCAATTTGCCCATGTGAGAAGTCTCGATGATAGCCTGTTACCATAGTGAATGCTTTTTGGATTAGGACAGTCTGGACTGATTGATTTCAATCCATGCATGAATGATTTGATGCTTTCCTTGTTGAGGTCTGTAATTTCACAAATATTAGACATTCCTCCCCTCATAATTTCTTCAGCTGATTCGTAGTTGATACCAAAATCCATCAAGCTGCTTCTGAAAGCAAGCTGTTCTGGGTTCAGAATTTTTCCATTGATGAATCCTATGATTGTTATTTTGGGTTGAGAGGACCTCCTGTCGTATTGTTTAGACCTTGAACTGTCATCATGTTGATTTTCATCATCATCACTGCTGTAATCGCTGCTATCACTTCTATTAACATCATCTGGATTTCTGCGTTGTTTCACTGCATCTTGTATTGCTCTGATCCTTTTCTTTACTTCTTTGTCAATGACTCTTTTCCAAGTTGAGTTCATTTCTGGATCAGTCATAGCCTTTTCCATTACACGCATGATTGTTTTCTCATTCAATCTGTCTTCTTCTTTCTCTAATTCCATACCTTCTTCATCACTCGCATCATCCATATTGATTCCTAGTAGATCCTGATCCACTTCCATTTTTGTTTCCTCAATGGAGCCATAGTCATCATCGTCTTTTGGCTTTGCTTCTGTTCTTGTTTTTCTTTTTGTTGGAGCCATGATGGTAATCAAATGATCGTTTCGGAGTATTCGTTTTGAAATATTCTGAGGATGGTGTAGTCGGATGGTCGTTTCGATGGGCGATACGATCGAATATGTGGAAAGAGAGTGTAATCGGATCAAAGGGTTGGATGTGAGATGGATGTTAAATGTTGGTGACTGTCGAGTGTGATTTGCTTATCTGTTTGTATATATCCGGATCGAATTTTCATCCCGGTTTGTGTACTGGTTCGGATCGATTTTTCGTTCCGTTCCCGTCTGTGTGTGAGCTTTTTCTTTTGTTGCAATTCAAGATTGTGAGCTTTTCTATCCGGTCTCAGGATTTGCTCATTCTGTATTTCTGTGGTGAAAGTTATATGATCTCGTCTTGTTTCCTGAGAATTTAGTGTTCTCTTTTTCTTTCGGATCTTTGAGATTTGGTGTTCTCGTTTCCGTATCTTTGGATTTTCTTGCGGGCAGATGCTCTTCGCAATCTGTTTCTTCCAATCTGTTTCACCACAGAATACTTGAGGCTTAATCTTCTGGCTCACGTCATTCTTGTTTTCAGTGAAAAATCAGTGTTCTCGGATCGGATATTGATTCCTTTCAACTGATGCCAACCTGGGCGGCTCTTTCGACTGAACCGTCCAGTCCCTTTTCCCTTGCTTGTTGCTGGATCTCGAAACCCGATGGAGCCTACCATCTTGGTTCGGGTCTTTGGTCTCTTCTTTCAGGGAGACCGCCCTGGTGTTGGTCTGTTCCAGGGCTCCACAAGCAATTGCCCCTTTTACATCCTTGAGGGTTGATACCGGTTGCTGATCAGGCTAATCTGGATTCTTTGGTCTTCGAGCTCAACTGCGTTTCTCTTGGTGGGGAAACGCCATTTGGTCGGTCCTCCACAGCTCGTAGAGTGTATAAACTAAAGAAAGTGTGTCGTAAGAAAGAAACAAATGCAATCAGCCTTGTGGTCGATTGGTTTAGTGAGTAGAATAATCATCTTAGATGCAGTCGGACTTAGCGGCCGACAGGTTAATTACTCGTCGTCATCGTATCGATTTCCAGCATATTACCGTGTAATTCTAAGCATACAAAACACACGTAATTAAGACACGAAACACACGAAAATCATCTTCGATCGGTATTTTACCGTATAATTTGCCGTGATATTCTCATTGGAATATCACATGTAATTGTACCTTATCATGTAGAATTAGTACTAGGATGTACGTAGATTTTAGGGCATGATAGTGTTTTAGAGTTGTTAATTCTTCAAAGAGTGAGCTGATGGGGAAAAACTCCTGCTAAGAGGCAATCCACATGAAAAGTCGTTGACGATCATTCACTCAGGAATAACCTTAAGGATAAGGTTATTGCCCTTATGACTTTCGTAGGATACGCCCGCTTAGTACGTAAGAATACGCGTTACACGGTGAATTCTTTTCATATCTACCCCCCCATCTATGCCTGCCTCACGACGACTACCTACGCCTCCATCTACGCACTTACGAATCACACATGAATTAGGTAAGCACAAACCGCACGCGCGCGCTGTAACACACTAGGGGTAGAATTTGAGTAGGAGTGATAAATATGAATGGATTATACTTTATGAAAATGGATGGAAACTTAACAGATAAAATAAATGAGCGATCGGGCCATGCTGGCTTCGATCGGCCCTACTAGCTTCGATCGCTCATGGATATTCATATAGAGAGTTGTGATGTGAATCGTGCACCTGCCGGGTATCGGTATACCATTGTATACAGATAATGGCTCGCTTCTTAATGATTCTTAGAGTGGTCCCAAGTCTCATTAGTTTGATCGCACGTATCCTTCGAATGGTATCTTGGATAGTACGACTTGTACGGTAGATTGCAGTACGTACTCGTAGTAGGTACTAAGGTACGCTACCTTGGTAGGTATGACAGCAGTACGTTACAGAGTCCCCCAATGAGCGACTTGAGGATCACTGTTTCATTACTAGACTTCTTCCATGTCTAGATCATTGTTCGCCGGTTCATCTTGTGCTGGATCATCGTTTGCTGGGTGTTCTTTGTATGGGGTCAGCTTTCGAATGTTGACTGTTTCCGTGACATTTGGAGACAGCCTCAGTTTCACTGTGCCATTGGTATGCACTTGAACAATTTGATATGGGCCTTTCTTCTGAGGTTGTAATTTGTCTGGATCCGGTTCTTTCATCCATACCTTATCATCAACCTTGAAAACATGCTTGATGCGCTTGGCATTCTGTCGTAGGAGATTCATGTTGATGCCCTGTTGCCGAATTTGTTGTAGGGCAATGAGATTGGATGTGAGTGGGATATCCAGTAGCATGTCCCGGTTGAAAACCAGGGCTCCTGGAGATGAACCCATAGATGCATTGATTGCGCACCTGGTTGCGTGCATGCAAGTAGCTAACGCATTGTCCATGAGCTGTGTGGTCTGTGTGTTGGTTTGAGGCGGATTCACATGTACTAATATGCGCAGGGTGTCTGCAATGGTATGATGGGCCCTTTCGCAGACAGCATTGCTCTGAGGATTTTTTACTGTGGTAGCTATACCCTCAATTCCATAGGCTGCCAGTGTATTTTGGAATTCGTGGCCTAGGAACTCTCCACCATTGTCATAGACACACTTGACTGGTCTTGGATATCTGGATAACCAGCAGTTTGTGAATTGGTTGGAGACATGTTGACTTGATTTATCTCTGATGCGAATGATTTCCAGCAGGTTGGTAACTGGGTCGATGCACGTGAGAGCCTTGAAGTTGTAGACTTTTCCTTGGGCTGTTACCTTCCATGGTCCAATCAGATCCACATGCACTTCACTGAATGGTGCCAATGGCGCTTGCTTGGGCGCCAGCAATCCATAACTAGCATTTCTGCTCTTGTACTTGATGCAATCATCTGGGCATATGTATTCTTGGCATAGCTTCGCAAGACGTTCCACGTGGAACCTGGCAGCTATTGTTTGGTTGAGCCTGGTGGATCCACAGTGCCCTAATAGTAGATGGTACCACTTGAGTAGTTGTGGAGCAAGGGAGGTTGGAATGTAGATTTTCCATTCTTCTCTGGTTTCTGCTTTGGAGTAGCATGCAATTTCCTGATTACCAAGTTGTTGTTTGAAGAAGGTTGGTAATTGTAGCTTGGCTGGTAGCGTCTCATCGTTTTGTTGATGTTGAGCAATATTGGTGTAATTCACTGGGCATTCCATTTCCTGGAGTGTTGGCAGGTTGACCAGACACTCATTGTTCAGTAGACATGAATATAATTCATCGTCTGCGTCATGGCATAGGTTTGGGAATACCTCTGGGAATTCTTGTAGAAAAAGCTCTTCATCTGCTTGTTCAGGGACGTCTAACTTGAGAAAATGGATTAAAGTTCCTTTGCCTTGCTTCTGTTTCTCCCCCACTGTAGGTGGATCCATCCTGGGTAATCTTGAGAATGCATCCGCGAGTACATTCTTGGGTCCTTCCACATAATTCCACTTGAGGTTGTATTCTTGTAGAAAGAGATTCCATCGGAGCACTCGCTGCGGAGAGAGGGTTTTGAAGGTGAGATTCTTGTGGTCTGTGTAAATGTTGAGTTCACAGCCTAAAAGTAGTTTCCTGTATTCCTTGCAACACAAGACTATTGCAAGGAGTTCCTTTTCTGTCGTAGTATAATTCTTCTGAGCTGCATTCAGCTTCTTGGACCAATAAGCAATTGGTTTGCCCTTTTGTAGGATGGCTGCGCCAAGTTGTAGATCTGATGCATCTGTGTAGATATCAAATGGTAGATTCAGATCCGGGTATGTGTTCAGCGCGTCACTTGCTATCATGGCTTTCATTTCTTCAAAGGCTTTTTCCTGAGCCAGCCCCCATGTGAAGGCCGACTTTGTTGTTGTTTTAGGCTGCCCATTAGCAGTTTTCTTGGGAGTTCCCGTGAGTTCGAATAAAGGAGAGAGGACATGTGATCGTCTCGGCCACATATCCCTGTAGTAACCAACAGCACCTAGGAAAGACTTGACTTGAGTGATTGTTTTGGGTCTGTCCATTTGCAGAATAGCTTCAATCTTTTTCTTCCACGGTTTCACTGCTTCAGGAGTCATCCAAAATCCGAGAAAGTCTGTTTCCTGTACAGCCCAGTCACATTTGAGAGGGTTGCACTTGAGACCATTTTCATTCAGTCGGTGCAGAATTGTGTCCACTGTTTGCATGTGGTGGCTGAAGGTGCCATTTGTCCAGATTCCAATATCATCAATATAGACCGTACAATCCGTACCTTGCAAAATATCTTCCATGAGTTGTTGCGCGACATCCGGAGAGATTTTCACGCCCATTGGCAGTCTTTGGTATTCATAGCAGCCATATGGTGTGACAATGGTACATAATTTCTTGCTTGGTTCATCCAGTTCAAAACAATAGTATTGCATAGACAAGTCAATCTTGGTGAAATGGGTGTATTTGCCGCGTCGATGCATTATGTCCTGAATTCTTGGTATTGGATATGGTCGTCTGACTAGCAGTTCATTGAGTTCTCGAAAATCCGACACCCATCGAACCCTATTGTCCTTCTTTGGAATGATAAACGTAGGAAATGCCCATTCAGCTGGTCCCTCGCATCGTCTGAGGACTCCATCATCTACCAGATTCTGGAGCTCCCTTTTGAATAGTTCTTCTCTTTTGTATGCAACTGCATATGGCTTCTTGTGAACTGGCTTGGCATCGGGCTTCAGTTTGAGTGAGATTTTCTTGTGTGGATATTTGCCTAGTTTGCCGTTGAAGACGTTTGGATATTTGGATAGGACAGTTTGGAATTGTTGTTTTTCCAACGCTGTCATATGTGCTTGCTGCTCCGCAACTGATGTTGGATCCGTAGCTTCATAGGCTCTGTCAAGGATGATGGGCGATGAAGATACTGCATCATACACAAATAGCTCAGAATCAATGGATTCTTCCAGTAATGCTTGAAAATATGCTTCTTGCAGATCTGGAGTAATATCAAAACTGGCTGTTTCGCGCATTGGAATTTGTTGGTTGTTCCATTGAATCATGCTGGATTCAAATAACAAGTTGATATTGGTGCTGCATAGAAAGTCTCGACCGAAGATAATATCATATCTGCATGATTTGGATTCAAATAATCTGGCCTCACAACGCTCGATTGTTGTGTTCCCAAATTCTTGTAGCTTGAGATTCTTCATTACGACAAACAACGAGGTGTCGAATGATCCATTGGCTGTGGTTGTGATGGTTTTTGTTTTGGATTGAATTGGTAGAACTCCAAAGGGAAGTGCCCTTCTGTTGATGAGGGTTGTTGTGCTGCCACTGTCAAGTAGGGCAAGCATTGTTCTTGTTGTTTTTACCGGAATGCCTTGAATGTATTGGATGGTCGTTAAAACAATTGGAGCCACATCGCTCCTCTTTGTTTTGGTAGATACGGGATATTCCGTATTTGGTTGTACTAGGGTTGTACTTTTTGCTAGGCGAGACGTCCAGCTTGTTGTCATCGAGCGTGTCAATGCCGCTGCCCCATTATTTTGGTCGTTCGTACCCGTGCCAATAGAATCGTCATTCATTTTGGCTGTATTTTTGGCTTCTGTACCCTTATTTTTCTTTTTACCGACGCGTTCATCCTGTTCAAACTGGACTCGTCGTGAGCTTTTGTCAACATCAGATATACGTTCTGTAGGTTTCTCCCCTTCTGTGGAGAGAGTTCCTCCTGCGAGCCCAATTGGCTGTGCCAAATTGGCATCCAGGTCCTGTGGAGCTGGAGGCAGGGTGACTGCTCTTGATTGGCCTCAAGGAAGCCAAATTTGCTCACCGCTCTGTACGCTGTGTTCTGCTTTGCCGCCATGTTGTTGGAGGAAAGCTTCCTTTGCGCGCTGCATGTGTGCTTGGAATGATTCATTGCTGGCTGTGGTAGTTTTTCCGGCTGAGTCATTATTGTTTTTCTTGTTGTCGGCACGCTGCTTTTTCTTCTGTTTGGAGTACCTGTTCTTGGGACATTTGGACCAATCATGGTGGTGTCCGGGAATGCGACAGGGGTTAGAAGATTTTTGTCCTTGGTTTTTGTTGTTGGTTTTGCGTTTGGATTGGTTGTTGGCATTGTTTCCAGGACGTCTCCCTTGTTTTTTGCCTCCACCATTCCTTAGCTTGGACTCTCGTTCTCGACTGGACATATACTCCACAATCTTCTGGATGGATGTTTCTGCGGTGATGCCACCATGAATTTGGCCATATTGCTCAACCCACAGGTTGGGGAAGGTGTGGAGCAGTATTGTTGTTTTGTTGATTTTGTTGAGGTTTTGGCCATGACCTTGCAGCTTCTCCGAGTACCGAATGAGCCGGTTTATGCGCAATGCATGATCCTTGGAGGTGGTATCATGTGGTTTCTTGCATGCCTCACTGCGGATGTAGGTTTGCATGATGTCTTTTGCATCCCCTGCATCGCAGTAGTGTTCTTGAATGTAGTCCTTGATTGCTTCTTCACATCCTTCAATGTTCGCTGGATAATTTATATCGTGATTGTCGTCGCGGGTTGTCTCCTGCCATTTGCGCTGTGCTTCAGGGCATAGAATCTTGGTGAATGATTCATAGTATCGGTCTTCAGAGAGTGGCAGGGTGCTTGCCGCGATGAGAAAAGCTTCCTCACAGTACAATAATTCTTCCAGGCCCCCGTCTTCTGAAAAGATGGGCACCTTCCATTCCTGTGAATTCCCATCGGCATCATAGACTTTCAAAGTGGCAAGTTTGTTTTTAGTCCGGTCAAAGCTGGAGTAATAGGTGATTGGTGGTTCTCGATGCAATCCGGTCGACATGTTGATACTTGCCTGATTTGATATTCAGATTGTTTCGATTGTTTCCGATGATTTCGATTGTTTCCGATTGTTGGAGACAGGAATTTTTGTTTTGTTTTACTGATTAACAATGTCGACTGGGCGAGAGGAGACCACTTTTGTTTACTTATGTGTCAAAAGTTCGTTCGAAAGCAAAAGATTTGTCTTAATTAGCGAGTGGAAAAACCGTTGTCGTTCAAAAATTCGTTACCGTTTTTTTTTTCGGTAGGTTAGTTGATATCAAAGAAAGAGCCGTTGTTCGAAAATTCGTTCTTTGAAAACTGTTATTCTACAGTAGCTGTAAGAGTAATTACTGTGTAACACACTAGGGGTAGAATTTGAGTAGGAGTGATAAATATGAATGGATTATACTTTATGAAAATGGATGGAAACTTAACAGATAAAATAAATGAGCGATCGGGCCATGCTGGCTTCGATCGGCCCTACTAGCTTCGATCGCTCATGGATATTCATATAGAGAGTTGTGATGTGAATCGTGCACCTGCCGGGTATCGGTATACCATTGTATACAGATAATGGCTCGCTTCTTAATGATTCTTAGAGTGGTCCCAAGTCTCATTAGTTCGATCGCACGTATCCTTCGAATGGTATCTTGGATAGTACGACTTGTACGGTAGATTGCAGTACGTACTCGTAGTAGGTACTAAGGTACGCTACCTTGGTAGGTATGACAGCAGTACGTTACACGCGCATGTACCCCTCTCACCTTGTATGTGCCTCCCAAACTTTCTACACGTTCCACAACCCCCCCCCCCCCCCCCCTCCCAAGTCCCCCCTCCCCATGGCCTACGTCCGAGTCCCTAGTCCCTCCTCCAGCTTCGGCATCACCGATCCCTTCATCCACCTCCACTTCCACACTGCCTAGGTCCGATCTCCTAGTCGCTGCGAACCTATTGCCTTTGCATAGGCCCAAGCTCCTCGTCACTGCCAACCCATTGCCTAGGCCCGAGCTCCTAGTCATCCCCACCAACCCATTGCCTAGGACCGAGCTCCTCGTCACTGCCAACCCATTGCCTAGGCCCAAGCTCCTAGTCAACCCCACCAACCCATTGCCTAGGACCAAGCTCCTTGTCACTGCCAACCCCTTGCCTAGGCCCGAGCTCCTAGTCAACCCTACCCACCCATTGCCTAGGCCCACGCTCCTAGTCAACCCCACCCCGATGCCTACGCCGGAGCCCCAAGTCACGGCACCACTCTCCGTTCCCCTCATCACTACATCCCCCTACCCCGTCGACAGGCTGGACGTGCACATCAACCGGGCTGTCACTGTCTACAACAACAGCACTAGCTGGGGGGACTTCATCCGGACCATCCGGGGACGGGGTGACATCCATCCTGATGTCGCCACCATCCCCCATCCAGCGGGGAGCCTCCTTGCCCGCTATGGCAAGGACGGCACCCCCGCCTCCATGTCCAGGCCCTCTTGGGATCAACCTTGGATTGCAGCTGCCCTCCAACGGGGTCCTCACCAATCCTCCCACCAGGGACATTGACTTCCTGCGCGAGGAGTATGCCGACATGATGGACAAGCAACAATGGACTGTTCTCCCCGCCAGCCTCATCCAACACCTTCTTGGACTCCGTCTGAGCCCCCTTGGCTTAGTACCCCTAACGAGGCCGACGCCCACAAATGATCTCCGATTACACCTACTCGGCCGTCAACCAAGACACCATCCCTCTTGCCCCTGCGGACGCCATGCAGTTTGGCCAGACACTCCCGCGACTCCTCACCAAACTGCACCGCGCCAACAACAGGTTTGGTCCGGTGTATATGTCAAAGATTGACCTCGCCGATGGCTTCTACTGCGTCCGCTTGCACCCAGACGGCACCATGAAGCTAGGGGTCCTCTTCCCCTCTCGCCCCGGCGAAGCTCCGCTGATTGGTATCCCCCTCACCAACCCTATGGGGTGGAAATCCAGCCCTCCCAACTTCTGTGTCTTCACTGAAACCATTGCAGACTTGGCCAATGCCACTCTTGCCACCGGGCTTGCTGAGGCCCGGCTCACCCCCCATCGGCTGGATCTCCCTTCTGAGACTACCCCAGCCGCGCCTCCCATTGAGCCACCCGCTCTGACCCTCCATCGGACGCTTCCTCCTCCCGCTCCTGCCTCCAAGCCGCCCCTGCCCCCCCCTAGTAGCACCAGCCCCAGCAAGTTGCCGGTTCGCTACTGGGATGTCTATGTGGATGACTTCTGTGGCCTAGCCCAAGGCAACCAATGGACACGCCGCGCCATCAAGCGCGTTCTCTTCCAATCCCTTGACACCGTCTTCCGGCCCCTTGATACTAGTGACACCCCCTTCCGGCAGGAGCCTGCTCACCAAGCGAGTCCACAGCTTCCTTTGCGACTTCCAATGGCTTGCCAATGATCTCTCCAACCGGCCTACCTCCGTTGCCAAACTCGTGCCGGACACCTTCCCTGCCACCTTGGGCGCCTGTGATGCTTCTGGTCTGGGCATGGGGGGCATCCATTTTGTCCCCCTTCCCAATGGCGCCGTGCAGCCAGTCATGTGGCGGCATGCGTTCCCCAAGTGGGTCTCAGCCCAGCTCGTCTCCTTCGACAATCCTGAGGGCTCCATCACCAACAGTGACCTCGAGCTGGCCGGTTCCATTGCCCACAATGATATTCTGGCCCAGGCTACTTGTGTCCACGCACGCACCACCCACAACTGCTATGACAACACAGCAGCTGTCTATTGGCAACGCAAAGGCGCCACTACCACCACAGGCCCTGCAGCCTACCTCCTCCGGCTCCAGTCTCTGCACCAGCGCCTCTTTCACTATGTCCCCCTTCGGGATTACATCCTGGGCCCCGCTAACCACCTAGCGGACCTCCTCTCTCGATCTGACCTCTCTGACCCTGCCTTACTCCTTCACTTTAACACCACCTACCCACAGGACTTGCCCTGGACCTTATGCCACCTTCGGCCGCCCATGCATTCCGCGCTGACCTTAGCGCTGTCCAGAAGACCATGCGAGCTTCAGTCACTGAGCTCTACGCCAAGAGCAAGGATGCCCATTGGGACCAATGGGTTCAATTCTGTTTGTCTCAAGGTTTTGACCCGCGCCTCCAGTCCATTCAGGATCCAATCCCCATCCTCTAAGTCTTTGCCAAACGACTCCATGATGGCCACCTCTCACGTAGCCACAAGCCCATCCGATCTTGCACAGTATCAGGCACCACCCGGTCAGTGGGCCAGACGCTCGCCCGCCTGGGGTCCAAAGACCCTCGCACCGACTCCACAGGCAGTCTTGACTTCCGGCTAACTGCCCAGTTCAAGGCATATGCCAAGCTGGACCCCGCCCCCTCCCGGGTCAAGCTGGTCCCCATCACCCTCGTGCTGCATGCCCTCCACTTTGCATACCACGAGTCCCCTTCCCCCTCTCGCCAGGCCATTGCAAACATGATCTGCATCACGTTCTTCTTCTGTCTCCGCCCTGGGGAGTACACTGGTACTACCACAGATGACCACGCCTTCCACCTACAGGACGTCTCCTTCTACCTTGACTCCAAAATCGTCCACCACAATGGCCCTGCGCATGAGCTCCAAGCTGCTACCTCTGTCACCCTCACCTTCACCACCCAGAAAAATGGAGACAAAGGGGAAGTAGTGGCGCATGCCAGGAGTGGTGACTCACTATGCTGCCCCGTTGACGCTTGCCAGTTACTTCGACAATGGGGTCCTTACCCTTGTTCGCGCAGCAACTGTCACTTCCTCCATGAGAGTCTATGCCCAGACCCTCTACCCTACCACTGGCATTGCCCCAGCAGCCATCTCTGCTCGCTCCCTTCGCGCGGGTGGGGCGATGGCCCTGCTCCAGGGCAAATGCGGCTCTAATGTCATCAAGCTCCTTGCCAGATGGCACAGTGACTGCATGATGCGCTACTTACATCAGCAATCCCTCCCCATCTTCAAGAATCTTGCCTCTGTCATGTTCAACAATGGAACATACTCCTTCCTGCCCGAGGAATGGGTTCCGGCTGCGGACCCCACCCCTGCTGGCAGCTCTCTTTGAGGCGCCCTGGCGCCTCTTCCCTCCCTCACTCTGCTCCAAGCTCACGCTCACGCTCACGCTCTCCACGCCATTCCCACCCAGTGGCTTATGGCCCAATGGCAGAAAAGGCTTAACAGCCAGAGGCTTAACCGCCCACACTGTTAAGCCCGACTGTACGACGGTGTGTGTGGGCAAAGCAAACTAGCCCTGCTTAACCCACCAACCCACCAATGAACTACAAGCATTTCACATCCATTACTACAAGTAGGTTAGCTACTGAAGCTATCACAAACGTAGCACGTGGTAGCAACTTTGTCACACAGAATGCTGGAAATGTTGTGGTTTGAATCTCCAAATGGCAAACATGGGTATTTTTGGTTCAATTCCTAGGCACAAACTGAGTTAATGGGTAATGACTCCAAAAGTATACGGTCCAAGCCATGAATACATTTATCATGAATCATCAAATGCATATTGGGAACAACTTTGTCACACAGAATGCCCAAAATGTTGTGGTTTGACTCTCCAAATGGCAAACATGAGGGTATTTTGTGTGCAATTCTAAGGCACAAACTGACTTATTGGGTAATGACTCCAAAAGTATCCGGTCCAAGCCATGAATACATTTATCATGACTCATCAATTGCATATTGGGAACAACTTTGCCACACAGAATGACGGAAATGTTGGGGTTCATCTCTCCAAATGGCAAACATGAGGGTATTTTGGGTGCAATTCCAGGGCACAAACTAACTTATTAGGTAATGACTCCAAAAGTATACGGTCCAAGCCATGAATACATTTATCATGACTCATCAGATGCATATTGGGAACAACTTCTACAAACCAAATGCTGGAAATGTTGTGGTTTCACTCTCCAAATGGCAAACATGAGGGTATTTTGGGTGCAATTCCAGGGCACAAACTAACTTATTGGGTAATGACTCCAAAAGTATACAGTCCAAGCCATGAATACATTTATCATGACTCAAATGCATATTGGGAACAACTTTGCCCCACAGAATGCCCAAAATGTTGGGGTTTGTCTATCCAAATGGCAAACATGAGGGTATTTTGGGTGCAATTCCAGGGCACAAACTGACTTATTGGGTAATGACTCCAAAGGTATACGGTCCAAGCCATGAATACATTTATCATGACTCATCAAATGCATATTGGGAACAACTTTGTCACACAGAATGCCCAAAATGTTGTGGTTTGTCTATCCAAATGGCAAACATGAGGGTATTTTGGGTGCAATTTCAGGGCACAAACTGAGTTATTGGGTAATGACTCCAAAAGTATCCGGTCCAAGCCATGAATGCATTTATCATGACTCATCAAATGCATATTGGGAACAACTTTGTCACACAGAATGCTGGAAATGTTGTGTTTTGACTCTCCAAATAACAAACATGAGGGTATTTTGGGTGCAATTCAAGGGCACAAACTGACTTATTGGGTAATGACTCCCAAAGTATCCGTACCGGGCCATGAATACATTTATCATGACTCATCAAATGCATATTGGGAACAATTTTGTCACACAAAATCCTGGAAATGTTGTGGTTTGTCTCTCCAAATGGCAAACATGAGAGTATTTTTGGTGAAATTCCAGAGCACAAATTGACTTATTGGGTAATGACTCCCAAAGTATCTGGTCTGGGCCTTGAATATATTTTTCATGACTCATCAAATGCATATTGGGAACAACTTCTACAAACAGAATGCTGGAAATGTTGGGTTTGTCTCTCCAAACGGCACAAATGAGGGTATTTTTGTTGAAATTCCAGGGCACAAACTGACTTATCGGGTAATGACTCACAAAGTATCCGGTCCTGGCCATGGATATATTTTTCATTACTCATCTGATGCATATTGGGAACAACTTTTAGAACCAGAATGCTGAAAATGTTGTGGTTTGTCTCTCCAAACGGCACAGAAGAGGTTATATTTGGTGCAAATCCAGGGCACAAACTGACTTATTGGGTAATGACTCCCAAACTATCTGGTCCTAGCCATGAATAGTTTTTTCATGACTCGTCAAATGCATATTGGGAACAGCTTTGCCCCACAGAATGCTGGAAATGTTGTGATCTATCTCTCCAAATGGCACACAAGAGACCATTTTGGGTGTAAACCCAGGGCACAAACTGCCTTAGTGGGTAATGACTCCCAAAGTATCAGGTCCAGGCCATGAATAATTTTTTCATTACTCATCTGATGCATATTGGGAACAACATTTACACTCACAATATAGAAAGTGTTGTGGTTTGTCTCTCCAAATTGCAGACAAGAGAGTATTTTTGGTACGAATCCAGGGCACACACTGACTGAGTGGGTAATGGCTCGTCCCAAAGTATCAGGTCAATTCAATTTATTTTTCCGGTACATTTCATCTTATCCATAATTGGAATAACACTAATAATCCAATCACCAAACATGTAGTTTAATGAGTGTCAAATAAAATTAATTCACAAGTTGTTTAATCAAAATGGAAGTGCTGTTTTTGGATTATTCTCAGACAAAAATACAAGTGTGCAGGCATTACTAGTTGTAGATGATACTACATGCAAAAATAAAAGGTACACCATTGGGTACTTTGCAAAAATTGTACGTAGGTACCGGTAGGTACTGTGCTGACCCAGGACAGTGTTGAACCACCGACTGGCTATCAGATTCTACAGATGAGTGAGGAATTGAAGTACATAACCTTCGTGTAATCAAAATTTCCATTTTGAAAAAATATGGCGCGGGAGGGGTGACTTGCACTGGTACATGCTTTACTTATATAGAAAATAAAGGCCACACACAAGCCAGACATATGGAAGAAGTCAGGGTACACAGCATACACAACACACACAAAACCACACACACATGAAAAACTGAAGAGACAAGAAAAACTGAGCACACACAAAACCAAAAAAAAAACATACTTCTTGGTCAGCATGGTATTTTTTTAAAAAAGCACAGAAAATGAATGTTGTGCAACAGTCACGGATAACAGAACAATGGAACAACAAAGAAACACTAGTGAGTGTAACAGGGGAACAAGGGAACAACAAAATGGAACAACAACAACGGAATGCAAGTGAGTGACAACAATGACGGCAATTTGTTGGAGATTCTATTTGTTTCTGATCTTTCTTTCTTTTATTTTTATCGGACCGAACAACAGAGCAAAACAACAAACGAAATGGAACAACGGAGCAACAATGGAACGCAAGTAAGTGACAACAATGACGGCAATTTGTTGGAGATTCTATTTGTTTCTAATTTTTCTTTCTTTTATTTTTATTGAATGGAACAACAGAGCAGATCTAGAAATCACGCGGTTAAGGACATACGGACGGACTAAACCAGTTACTCGTGATAGCCGCCAAAGCAAATAACTGTTTATACGATTCATCTCAACGCATATACGACCCGTAAAGAGGGACCGACAGAGGTGCAGTTCGGTCCGGGTATAACTTAATCCTAATGCTCACAATTTTAGAATCTAATCAATATTACTGCAATCTCCCTACTACAATCTCCCTACTGCAATCTAACGACACGAAGTAGAAATCAAAGTTTATCAGACCCAAACAGTTCTAACCAAAATAAGGAGTGTTCAGTCGACAATAGATGAAGCGAAACCGATTACCGACTGATCACCGGTTAATCAAAGACTCTCCTGAGGGCTATGTCCATGTTTGGGCACTTAGACGGGTAATGGCACTAGTGCAGCCGGGCTTGAGCTAATATCTCTCGCTTCTCTCAAACGACATAACGGCCTAGGAGAACAAACAAACGCCATCGATACAATATATCGAATGCGGGGCCAGAACAGCCGCAGTCTCTACATTCAAATGTAAACGTGTTCCAATTCAAGCATGGAAGGGACCCACACACACGGCGTCTCAAAATAACACGATAAGGACAAGCCGACGGCCCCACCACCACCACCAACAACAACAGTAACACCAACAGTTAGGAGCATAAAGCTCACGAATAGCAGTAGGTGCAAATACAGTTAGGAGGGATCGATTCCTCCATACGGGTAAATATGATACTACCAAGAGGTGGGACAGCGTACAGACGTGTGCACTAAGCTGCTCTAAGCCTCTACACGGAGAGGGCAGTTGGATTATTCTACAGTAATCTCAACTCCCGCCGAATAGAGGGACCCGGCGAACTTGTAACCGTAAAATAACGGGAAAACAATTCAACGGCCTCAAACCCCTGCGGGAACGAGTAGCGGGCCGGATCTAACGGCCATTAGATTCCCGCACGAATAAATTCAACGGCCGTGATTCAAAAAACGGAACCCGAACAGTTTGCTTAAGTACCGGGCAACTGAGGGATTTCCATTCGGAATAGAAACATTTGCAGGATTTTACAAGGAGAAACACTAGAAAACATCCACTACTAGTGATATCGCGAAGAGAGTGATCGCTTGAGAAATACAAAATTCTTTCAGAAAATCATTCATATATCGCTTACAGAACAAGTAAACACCTATTCCAGAAGAAAGATACCAACCATGGTGAGAGGAAGAACAGCCCGACAGAACCAACGCAATGACAATGCGGCCGCTAATCCAGCGGCTGCAGCAGCTAACCCAGTAGCTGGCAGACCTGCCAACAATGGACCAGCCATTCCTGCCAATCTTGGTTTTACAGCAGCGCAAATGGAATTCATTAGGACCATGATGGATACTAACCGGGCTCCGTCGCTCACACAGGAGGTTCAAGATGCAATCGAACGCGCTAATCAACTAGAGGGAATCCCCGGATACGCAGGAGAAAGGACTCTAACCCCGACAGAGGTAGTCTTCAGAGAAATCTTGGAATCCTTTGGGCTGAACCGGATCACGGCAGACGAGCTTTTCCGGACTGGCTACAGCAGCACAGACTCCCTCCGAGACATGGATGAATCTGCAATCAAATCCCTGGTGAATGGTGTCAACAAGACCAAACACAATTACTGTCCGGACCCAAAGCAAGTGTACGTGGGAAGGGTTTTTGGGGATCGACTCAAGTTGTTCGTGGCTTGGATCGAATTTCAGCCTCTCATTGGAGCTACAGCTACTCCCGTCGACTGGGTGGCTGATCCAGATGCAGAATCCAAGACCCAGGACCGCCTCAAGTCTCTCAAGGAGGATGACAGCAACACAGCAGCAGGGGACCTTACTCTCCCAGAACCACTCACTGCAATGTTGAAATTCAAGGAGTTTGACGAACGGTTCAGGGAGTATCTTAGACACAAAAGGGGCGTCACCAAAACATCTCTACTCTACACAATTCGGAAAGGACTCGATAGTCGGTGATGCTGAGAGGGGGGGGGGCTGTCGGATCTACCCCAACGGATATGTATGCCAACTGGAACGAATACTCTATATGATGCACGGTGCATTCTGGATCCCACTGGACCAAAGACAACAATACACTATGGGGAATCCTTTTCAAATTGGTGGGAGCGGGCCCCGGTTGGTCCTACATCCAAGGCCTCGGCTCGGAAGGGGATGGGAGAAAGGCATATTTCACCCTCTATTCCCAAGCATACGAATCAACGAATATAAGACTCCTCATAGAAGAAAAGAGGGCCTTCCTACAGAGTTCTACCTACTCCGGGGACACCAAGAACTACAGTTTTGACAAACACAAAAGGCGTTGGTATGATGCAAAGGAGTTCCTGTTGCGGCATAAGGCCTTCCCACCGGAAGATCAGGTTGTTACTGACTTCTACCACGCTATCTCGGATCCAAGACTCGAAATGGCAGTGCAATTGGTCCTAAATGAAGCAGGTGGCATGTACGACAACTTTGACAAGGCTGCCGCCCACTTCACTCAAGCGCTTGGTATCAAGAAGATGCAAGCCAGTCGCAAAGGCAATCGCAGAAATATCTCTTCCTTCAAGGGAAAAGGGGGCAACAAACGCAACAATGACAGCAACTCCTCCTCCAACAAGAGACACGGCAACAAGAAACAGAAAACTTCTGGTACATACGATGGGCCTCTGGAGGGAAAAATCTATCCGAAGGAAATCTGGGTCACTATGTCTGCTGCCCAGAAGAACCAAGTCCGTTCTCTACGCCCAGCTCTCAACTCCAATTCGAAGTCTGCGCAGGTTTCTCTTGTTGAAGCCCAAGGGGACAACACTACAGCAAAAGGGTCGGCCGGCGATCAGTTCGGTAGCCATACTCACAAGAAGAAGAACCAAGACTGATTTGCCGGCCGGGGCCTGTCGATTGTATCCCGGGTAGGCCGGCATATAGTCCATATCAAGAGTTATGGCTCACCGTCTCACGCTAACGGTCGATGCGAGTTGGACAGCCATGCTGATACAACAGCCGCGGGATCAAATATGGTATTACTGGACTCATTGGATTCTATCTTGACATATGTGGATGTTGCACCATTTTCGGATACATACTCACCGCTTAAGAATGTCCCTATTGCCCGTTGCGCCACAGCTTGGACTGACCCAACCGATGGGATTACCTACATATTGGTCTTTGCGCAGGCTTTGTTTTTTGGCACCAAGTTGCAACACAGCTTGGTATGTCCCAATCAAGTCCGGGAATGCAACTTCAACAAGGTTGAGGATACTCCACGAAGATACGACTCCAATTCTACACACGGGATTACATTTCAATCAGAAGACACTGAACTCTTCATCCCTCTCCAAGTTGAAGGAGTCATATCCTATTTTGACTCCCGCAAGCCTACAAAGAAGGAACTGGCGAACTTGTCAACATATACTGGCTACTGATACCCACACCTGGGACCCCTACTCTGCTCACTTTGCCGAAGAGGAAGAAGCCACCAATGCCTCTTTCCCGCGAGTTGTTGCCACTCTTTCAGGGTGCCTGCCGGCTTGTGGGACCCCAGTCAAATATTCATCCACGATTCATCCAGAACCACTCGGCACAGGGTACGACACGAACCGGCTCCTCTATTTGGCCTCTGTCTGTACTAGCCGAGTTCCTTCCCAACGCACAGGTTGTACTCCAACGGACGTTTCCACCCGTTTCATTTCAGCCCTTGCTGGAAACACCGGGGAGGACCAAGAAAATCTTCGAAATTCAGCAAATTCTATGATTTCTGATGTTTCCACCAAGCCTTCATTATCTGAAGCTGAGCTTGCCATTCAACAGGAAGCCAAGGCTCAAACCAAGGAGAGGAAGCTGTTAAGGCTCCAACAAGATGTCCTAGACCAAGAAATGTCTCTCGACAAGAAGTCTTTCATACGACGAGGACAATGGGGACCTCCAATACGGATCCCCGACAAAGTTGACAGATATGATGCCAAGGCCATTGCTAAGATGTGGAACATCAGTGAGAAGCGAGCCAAGGCTACTATTGAAGTCACTACCCAAGATGGCATTCATCAACTGTCCCAGCCTATTACAAAGAGACTGAAGACACAGAAATGGAGGAATAGGAGGATGCTCAAGGGCCGATGGTATGCTGACACTATGAAGTTCAAGGTTCCCAGCATCATTCGCAATGACACAGCAGCCCAGATCTTTGCAAATGGAAAGGGCTATGTGGCCTTCTACCCTGTCAGGGGAGAAGTTCGGTGCCACGATGGCTTATCTTGCTTTATCAATGAAGTAGGAATTCCAGAACACCTTGTTACTGATGGGGCAAAGGCCCAGGGGAGTCACGAGACACACAACACCGGTTGGAACAAGCTCAGGTCGGAGTACCGCATTCGACAAACATACATACAGCCTCACTGCTCTTGGCAGAATACAGCAGAACACAGTGCCGGGGACCTAAGGAGGGCGATCTGTTGGATGACTTCTAAGAAGGGCAGTCCCAGGAGGTGTTGGGCCTTCTGTGGAATGTTAGCGGCCGGCCGGATGAACCTCATGGCATCAAGTGATCCTTCCTCAATGGGGAGGACTAGCTTCGAACTGGTGCATGGGTATACTCCAGATATCACCCTCTATATGATCCATGACTGGTATGACTTTATTTGGTGGTACGACTTAAATGGGAAGACAAATAGGCTCGGCCGGTGGCTGGGCCCATGTGGAGATACTTTTGGTGGTGGAGACTGTCACTATATCTTATTTAAGACTGGAAAGGTTCACATAACGAATAGCACTCGGGCTATATCTGAGGAAGAATGGAGACATCCGGATATCCTATCACAGTTGGAAGCACACAACAAAGAAATCAACGCAAAAATAGGTGACGAGGTTAAACCTTCCGATACTTATCTTGAAAACGAACTTGGCGAACCACCTCTGGGCCTATTTGATGGCAAATATGAGGGAGAGGATGAAGTGCTCATGGCAGAAGCTGAGGCTTCTTCCCCGGATGTTGATGACCTGTCTGATAAAGACCTTGATGAGTATCTTGGGACTGAGGTATTACTCCAGATAGGCGACCAACATATCCGGGGGCTAGTCAAGAGCCGTTGCAGGGATAAGGATGGTGTGCTGATTGGTGAAAAGAACAACAATCCACTCTTAGACACGAGGTCTTACGAGGTCGCTATGCCAGATGGATCTATTGAAATCTATACAGCCAATACACTTTCAGAGAGTATCTATTCTTCTGTTGACAATGAAGGGCGCATGTATTGCCTGATGGATGAGATTATCGATTTCGAAAGGGATTCGGAGGCCTTAACTATCGAACAGGCTACTTATACGACAAAGTCCGGACAAACTAGAACAAAGCCAACAACCAAAGGATGGAGGTTTCTTGTTAGATGGAAGGATGGCACTACATCCTGGGCAAAGTTAAGTGATATGAAGGAAAGCTTCCCGGTTGAAACAGCAATATACACCCGAGAAGAAGGCATCATAAACGAGCCAGCGTTTAAATGGTGGGCTTATAAAGTACTTCGGAGAAAAGACCGGATCCTATCTGGCGCTAAAACCAAATACTGGACCAAGTCCCATAAGTACGGGGTCCGGCTCCCTAAGTCTATTACAGAAGCAAAAGCAATCGATAGAGAAACAGGGACCGATCATTGGGCTCGGGCTATTGCAAAAGAAATGAGGAACAGCTCTATTGCCTTCGAATTCAATGAGGAAGACAAGATACCAGTGGGGCATACCAAAATAACCATGCACATGGTTTTTGATGTCAAGATTGACTTAACACGGAAGGCCCGGCTAGTCGGAGATGGCCACAAAGTCCCAGAAATCTCCAAGGAATACACCTATTCCAGTGTACCCAGTAGGGATTCGGTTCGATTGTTCTTCCTGGTGGCAGCACTTAACAAGCTTGAAGTACTCAGTGCAGACATACAGAACGCTTACTTAACGGCACCCATCAAAGAGAAGTACTTCACAATAGCTACGGAGGCTCAAGGATTTGCGCCAGAGCTATGCGGAAGGCCCTGCAAGATTCGTAAGAGCCTTATATGGACTCCCGGTTGCTGGGGCATCTTTTCGATCACACTTGGCTAGTCACTTAAGAGAACTTGGTTATGTATCTTGCAAGGCCGATCCTGATGTACATCTCCGATCTGCGTTCAAGCCAGATGGCTCGGCTTACTACGAGTACTGTGTGGCCTATTTTGACGATATCCTTGTATGTGGAATGGATCCAAAGTTCCAAATAGGATGCAATAGAAAGGCAGTTCAAGTTGAAGAATGGAACAGTTGAAGAGCCTTCTTTCTACTTGGGAGCTGATATAGGAAAGACCTACATAGATGGTAACCCGTATTGGTCCATGGCTTCATCTAAGTATACTGCAAAAGCCATTCAAATCAGTTGAAGAAGAACTACTAACCGGAAAATACGCGTTTAAGGTACTACCTAAGACAGCGAGATCATCCTTTGAGCGCTGAGTATAGGCCTGAGATAGATGCGTCACCAGAACTCGATCCGGAGAAACAAAACTACTATCAAGGTTTGGTTGGGATACTCCGGTGGATATGTGAACTAGGTCGATTGGATATCATTATGCCCGTGTCACTTATGTCTCGATATCTTGCGCAAGCCAGGGAAGGTCATCTCAACCAGTTGTTTCATCTGTTTGCATACTTAAAGAATTACAGTAAGTCTAAGTTAGTGTCCGATGCATCTATGCCCGAGGTAGATGAGTCAAATTTTCAGTCGTGCGACTGGAGTGAGTTCTACCCAGAGGCCAAAGAGCTATTGCCTCCAGATATGCCTGAACCAAAAGGGAAGGCTGTCATTACTACGTGCTTCGTAGATGCGGATCACGCAGGCTGCAAGGCTACCAGAAGATCTCATACAGGAGTCATCATCTTCGTTAACAGAGCACCTATCTTGTGGTTCTCTAAGAGGCAAACAACTGTTGAGACATCTACATTTGGATCAGAAATAGTTGCACTCAGGATAGCAATCGAGATGGTAGAGGGGCTAAGGTATAAACTACGAATGATGGGCATACCAATAGAAGGACCTACCAATATCTATTGTGACAATGAGTCAGTTGTGAAGAACACTACACGACCAGAAAGCCCTTGTAAGAAGAAGCATAACAGTGTTGCTTATCAAAAAGCACGGGAGTGCATAGCAGCAGGAACTATCCGGATTGCAAAGGAGCCAGGCGAGTCGAATATCGCGGACTTACTCACTAAACTAATGAGTGGGACCAGGCTAATTGAACTAGCAATGAGGTGTATGTGGCGAGACGGGGTCGATGAAAAAATGAGACCCGCGGGATAGGTATCTTCTACTAGTAGTAGCGTACTACCACGAAGACACGGGGACTCTAGAAATCACGCGGTTAAGGACATACGGACGGACTAAACCAGTTACTCGTGATAGCCGCCAAAGCAAATAACTGTTTATACGATTCATCTCAACGCATATACGACCCGTAAAGAGGGACCGACAGAGGTGCAGTTCGGTCCGGGTATAACTTAATCCTAATGCTCACAATTTTAGAATCTAATCAATATTACTGCAATCTCCCTACTACAATCTCCCTACTGCAATCTAACGACACGAAGTAGAAATCAAACAGAATAGCAAATGAAACGAAGCAACGGAACAACAACGGAACACAAGTGAGTGACAACAACAACAATTTGTTGGAGATTCTATTTTTTCTGATTGTTCTTTCTGTTATTTTTATTTTCAGAGCAAAAATGGAACAATGAAACAATGTAACAAAACAACGACACAATGTAGTGAAACAACAAACACGGAGCAACAAAAACGGAGCAATGAAAACGGAGCAACAAAAATGGAGCAACAAAAATGGAGCAATGAAAACAGAGCAACAAAAATGGTGCAACAAAAATGGACTAACGCAAACAAAACAACGCAAACAAAACAACAAAAACAGAGCAACAATGGAACATGGTCAAAACGGAATGCCAAAATGGAACAACAAAACAAAGTAGCGGCAGCAGCAAGCAACGAGAGCAACAGTGTGGCCACCGTAGTAGAAACAGCGGCAAAAGCTAGAATAATAAATACAACTCCAACCCATGAGTGATGAATGTTGATCCAGTCAATAACAGCATCAATGAATGCCCATTTATCCCTTCAATTAATGTAGAAAATAACAGTACATAAATAATACAAAACTACTACTTATTATGAACTTAATATTGAGAATATAAGAAATAATGGAGGATTCGTAATACATTGCAATAGGAATAAATCAAGCATAATAGAATCTACAGTTTAAAAAGGGAATATTGTAGTCGAGAAATAGAATTCACAATTAGGAGAGCAGAATTGAATTCTTATTTGGGAGATTAATATTTTGGAATTAGTACTGAGTCAAGATTTCTTTTTTATTCGTGAAAAGAAGTAAGTGTTGTTGGTACGGAATAATAATTGGGTTCTGCTAGAGACTGAAATAAATTATTTTTATTCGAGAGTAGAGTAATGTGCATCACTCGCACAGAACTATTTTTTGTATGATTTTAAGGCAATAACTATGGTAGCGAGGGGGTGGGAATTTCAGGGTGTCCAGAAATATTGCCGTGTTAAAATCACGCACAAAATTTGTGCGCGAGAAGTAAATTTGAACCCCGCGAAACAGTTCTCAGACGTAAGCTGTTGATTGGCGAGGGCGGTAAGGGTAGCTACCAGCGTCGGATCTATCCCTGCTGGCTGCTGCCCTGGTGGCTGCCCGGGTGCCGGCTGCTGCCCAGGGTGGAAGGGTTGCTTCAGGCCAGGTAGGTCCCGGTATAGTACCTGATTTTGCATGTACAAGGTCAGGCCAGGCTCCCCTCAAAAGGGGGTGCCGGGTGTGGCAAAGTGGACACCTCCATCTGCTATAGTGGGGTCGGTGCCTGCAGCTCAGAGGGTATTCAGCAGGGGGGTGCAGGTAAGTGCCAGGTTGAGTGTGTCAAGATAGGGGTAGATGATGTTCAAGGCTTGGATTGGACTAAGGCCCTTGCCTAGGAGCAGGGGCACCAATGCAAAGGGGATGAAGCAGGCCTTGTAGGGGGTGATGACCTCCATGTGCAGGTCATCGCCTAGCACCATGGGGATCATGTGGGAGTGGTGAGCGTGCTTTATGACATCGAGGTGGCGGTCTAGGGACAGCACTAGGGTCTCAGGCGCTTGTTCGAGCAGGGCAGCATCCACTAAAACTAGCTCCCCGGCATCGCCTTCAATATCATCCAGGTAGCCAAAGGCCTTGCCCTTGTTGGTACTTGGTGCTGTTAGGGGGCCCGGGTACTTCCTGAGGCCGTGCACAAGTCGGAGTTGCGCCCTTCCAAAGGTGTCCGTCAGGAATATGCCTAGGGCACCCACAGCTTCTGGTTCGAAGAGGTACAGGAGACGACTTAGGAGTATGGGTGTGACGGTTTCCTCAGCAAAGTAGTCATAGATGGTTTGGTAGGCCAGGTCCCGGGCAGGTCCCACTCCAAGGGGACTGGTGGTGGTCTGGTAATACTCAGTGTAGGTCAGCATGTTGTGGCTGGGGCCGGTCGAAGCGGTAGCTGGAATGGATTGCAGATCGGAAGCTCGGAGGTGCGGATACGTCTGGCCGCTTGGAGGTACGGATTGTCGGAGTAGTCCGTATCTTGGAGGTGAAACGACTGAAGGGCGGGCGGATCGGAGGTGTTGGTATCGTGGCGTCACAGGAAATCACTGGAGGTGCGAGGAGGTGCGGATCTGTGGAGACCAAATTGAGTCGACTGGACGCTTGGAGGAGTAGTCCATACGGATACGTCTGGCTGCTTGGAGGTGCGGATTGTCGGAGTAGTATCTTGGTGTTGAAGGGAATCAACTGGAGTTGGACTTCACTTGGAGATGATTACCGGCCAGCCTGCTGTATGGAAGACAAAGGAGCCGTTGCTGTGAGAGTATAGATAAAGGGCCTGCCGGCCTGCTGTACGGGTACAATAGGCAAAGCTATGGGACCAGGACAGGTACTAGGCTTGTCGTACGGGTACAATAGGATAACTATTGGACCAGGACGTGTTACCTATTTAATTCTACTACTAATCGTTTAGGAGCAAAAGAGTGAGCTGTGGGCTTGGATTTTGCTGGGGGAATCCTTTACAGGCTTGTTAGCGCTTAGCCTGTATTTTGCTGAGATATTCGTTGCTTGCAGAATTTGATGCTTGTGAGCGCGTTAGATTCGTACCTACGGTGAACGTTGCTTGTTATTGTGAGCCAGTAGGATTCGTACCGTACCTACAGGGAACGTTCCGTGCGTACCGATGTTGCTGATACGATGAGATCCTTGCATACTCAAGGGTGTTCCCCGGTCCGTACTTCGTACGGGTTCCACGTTACACTACCATTCCTTTCATCCGGCTTGCTACATCAATCATCAAATTGTCGTCATCGCCAGATAATTTGCACTATTTCTAACAAGTCTGATTTTATTTCTCAACGGCTCTCTCGTGTTTGACAATGGCTGACGACGCGACATTGTCGCTTGTTTTTGTTTTCGTCTTGTTTTCTTCTTTTCCCTTCAATTTGGGTTATTTTCGTGGGTTTTCCTGGGTACCCCACATTTTCAAACATGGGTATTGGGTGATTCCCGAAATACTTTTATGTACTACCGGTAGCTACATAAACCGGAAATTTTCTACTTGACCAGTCTTTTTGTTACAAATCATAGTCGACATGAGCTCACGTGGACTATTATTTGTAACTTTACACTTTTTTATAACGGAATTCCTGACTGAAATTTTTCTCGGTTCCTAATAGGACCCCAACGGACTAATCACACATCCAACGGATGAGATTGCCAATTTTGGCTGATTACTACAGTACTATTAAATTCCTTTCGTACGTATGAGCCACTTATGGTACTCGAACCTATGTACGTACATTCCTACGTAACTTACTGTACTGCAGCTGGAATGATACGATAATACGAGTCGAAGTGCACCTCCAGTGGTTGGAATAATGAGACCTCTTTCTCTATGTGAGATTGGAATACGATCGAACCAGAGGTGCAATCGTCATTATGACACCCAAAATTCGATACTTAGTGGTCGAACAACAGTCATTCTTACGAGTAAGACCGAACCAGAGGTGCAATCGTCATTCTGACACCCAAAATTCGATACTTAGTAATCAAACCACAGTCATTCTTACGATCGACGTTCGATACTCAGCAATCGAAGAAGAACACACACTAGAGGTTCGCACATGCAATCTCTTGTTAAGTGTGCTGTTTTCAAGAAAAGACAGCAGAGGTTCGAAGCGCTGCTCACGAACTTGTTACTTGTTTTCTGCTGTATAAAATACGTGCTGGCAGTTCGTACGATCTTTAAAAGAGATACTTGCTCTCCAGCAAGAAACATCTCTTCATCTTATACTTTTAGATTATTTGATTATTCAACCTTAAACCTTGCATCGGACGTTCTTGCGTCCTACTGTAGAACTACAAGCCTAAGATCTAACTGACTGAGCCCACCGGTAGTTAGAATAGATCTGATTGGACTAGCGTTCAATCGTAGTGGATATCAGAGAAATATTAGACCACAAACAGACCGGCACCTCAACCGGCCTGCAGCCACAGCTCCTGTTGCTCTTCTTTGCCTTTGGATTGAATCAGCTCAACAGCCAGTTTCAAAAGGAAATTAACAGATTAACAGTCGCAAGCTTGTTGAAGCTTGCAAAAGAAGAAGACGACAGTAGAAGCATTCGACGACGAAAAAAAAAAAAAAAAAACAATCCGACAGCAGATCATCGATCGACTCGACTACGGACGACGATTGATAGTTCTCTGATCCGATTATACTACAAAATATTTTCCAACGCACCACAACAACCAAATCGTATCAATAATAATGCTTTATCTGCTGTTGCTATGTGACAATGATGGGAGAGGACATACATATTCAGCTCTGGACATAATTTTTATATCGTAATGCCAACAGCAGCGATGGTGAAGACAGGAAAAAGGTCGAAAAAAAAACTACAGCAGAAGTGAAGTCTTGGAACTTCTATACACCCTCAAAGCAATCCTTCCTGTTGGTCCCAAGGATTGGGCACAAGTTGGTCAAATCCATAACGACAACTTCCCTGATACCAACGGAAGTGTTGACAACCTCCGTAGGAAATACAACGGTCTATATCGTAAACAAATTCCTACTGGCGATCCAAATTGCCCCAAGGAGGTAAAATTGGCAAAGAGGGTTAAGTATTTGATTAAATGCAAGGAAGGAGTTGGTGACGGAGAAGAGCCATACGGAATGGAAACAGGATACCAGAACAACATGGAAGACAAAGAATACATAAGTAGTGGTGAGGAGGAGGAGGATGACGACTCTGACAATGATAACATTCCTCCAATACCACTCGGTCAACCTTCACAAACAACCACTCAGCCTACCCAACAGTCAACGGAGGAGCCAACCCAACAGTCAATAGAGCCTACCCAGCCAACGGAGCCAACACAACTGCCGCTTTGTCAACCTTCCCAACCAACCTAAGAACCAGAATTCAATACACCAACTGCCATAAATGTACCACCAAGAATTGTTGTTCCGCGCTCTCGGTCTCGGCCGGCTTCCTCTTCTTCTTCATATCAACTGTTTGTTCCTGCTGCGCATGCTTCCCCTTCTCCCACCAGCACTCCGCGATCCAAGAGACAGTACCGCAGGAACGCCACCAACAACACAACCAACAACACAACCAACGGACGCCAGGAAATTCTTGATTTCTTGATAGAGAATTCCAAGCGTGAGAGGGAACAAAGAACAGAGTATCAATGGCTTGAAAGGGAACAAAGAGAGGCTGCCTTTCAAGCTCATAGGCAACAAACAGATGCTTTCTTCGAAGCTCAGAGGCAACAAACAGAGGTTGCCTTGGAATCGCTGAAATCCACCATAGTAGATGTTGCCACCATATCCCTAAACGAGCTTCGTCCTAGCAACTCCAACTCAAATCCCAACAACTCCAACTCCAACTCGGCTCCCCCCCGGTGCGGGGACTCCACTTAAGGCGTTGGTTCCAGTTTAATGAAAGGAAGTTCCGTAGTAATTTCAGAAACTACTTCATTGGAATCGGAACCGGAACCAAAATCTGAATCATTCTTAATTAACCAGGAAGGTGGATTGATGATTGCATTCGGAACGACTGGATGATTGCTAGGTGGATTGATGATTCCATTGGGAACGACTGGATGATTGCTGGTTTGTGCAAGAATCTTACGAATCTCTTGTCGGTGTTGAGCAATCTCTTGCTGGTGATAAACAATCGGTTGCCAGTATTCTCGTTCGGTTTTGGCTCAGTGTTCTCATTCGGCTTTGGCTAGAAGAGCCCAAAGAAGCTGTTTCTTTTCTTGTTTGGAAAGTACCACCATTGCCAATTGGAAGATTACGATTAGGAGGATCAGATTAGTAGATTAGTTGGTAGTGGTAACAAGTGCAACTTGCTTTTGGCTTTGGAAGAAATCAAATTATGAGCTTTGCAACTTGCCAAGACAATGAAATAATGAATTACTAGTAAAAATAATGAATTACTAGCAACTACTAGCAACTACTAGTAATATCTCATGCAATCGTAAAGTTGGCAGTACATGAAAGTCTCAAATCAGTCGGAATCAAATCAATAGGAGTCAACGACTCCCACGTCGATTCCCATTTGCATGTATAGAAAAACTGATGGGATTGACCCGTCCGGCGCTGTGTTGAACCCCTCTTGAGGAGTTGAACCCCTCTTGAGGAGTTGAACCCCTCTTGAGGAGTTGTGCGGTTTTTACGAACCCAAACACCAAAAGCGAAACTACTCCGGATGGATCGATCTGGATCAAAACTACTCGTATCTACTATAACTTTCCAGCAAGCTCTAAGCTCATAATTCCAAAAGTTACCAACAGCCAAAGCTGTGTCCAAATCTACAGCAAAAGCTTCTAATTTGTAAATTAAAAACCTAATCTTTATCTACACTTTGCAATCTAATCAACCATCATGGCCGATGGTTGATAATCGATCAATCGACCATGGTAGAGAACCGACAATCTACTCAACCACGCAAAGCAAAATTCGAAGGCGAACCGCTCAAGGGCTCAACACTCAAAGATGCCGGTGGCATCTTCCGGTAGATTGCCGTCATAAGAGAAGTATCCTTCCTTCTTATGCATGAAAACATTCAGGATCTGGTTGTGACCAATGGTACTTGTTTGGTAATTGTACAGAAGCATTATCAAGTTCAAAATGACCTTCCTATCGCCAAATGTCTCCAATAGGAGCCTGTCTTTCAATCGCGGAAACTGCCCCTGGATCATTCACATCCCCCACTCTGATAACTGTCGAAGGGACGTTGCCTCTCTGTTCAACAGAATAGCCTCTAGGGTATCCGGATCATTCTGGGAACTTTGGACAAGGCAGTGGTGTCTCCCTGTGGCAACCCAAAACACAGAGTCAACACAAACCATAGCTTGGAACTTGAGGAACAGTTCTTCTATTTTATCATAAACACCATGATCCGCAATTGTGCTGTTGTGCCAGGTACCGGGGCAGTTGTAACAGTAAATACGAATTCTCCCATTGGCCGCAAAGACAAAGACACTATTGACATACGTGTCACAGACCCAGCTGTTGTAATACCGACTCTGAATCAACCAATTTGCAGACCGCTGAATTTTGACTTTGAGTCCATCGGCTGCACCCCAGACACGGCATTTTTTTAGTCTGGGATATTTGGCACCAATTGCGCTGATGTATTCCTCCAATTCTTCTTCAGTTGGAAGTCTAATCATTGCCTTTGGATGATACTGCAATACGAACAAAAGAACCTTTCTGGAGAATTCCAACCATTTGTACATAACAGTACGTTCGAGAACTGTTTCGCGGGGTTCAAATTTGCTTCTCGCGCACAAATTTTGTGTGTGATTTTAACACGGCAATATTTCTGGACACCCTGAAATTCCCACCCCCTCGCGACCATAGTTATTGCCTTAAAATCATACCAAAAAAAAAATTTGTGCGCGTGATGCACATTACTCTACTCTCGAATAAAAATAATTTATTTCAGTCTCTAGCAGAACCCAATTATTATTCTGTACGAACAACACTTACTTCTATTCACGAATAAAAAAGAAATCTTGACTCAGTATTAATTCCAAAATATTAATCTCCCAAATAACAATTCGATTCTGCTCTCCTAATTGTGAATTCTATTTCTCGACTACGATATTCCCTTTTTAAAATGTAGATTCTATTATGCTTGATTTATTCCTATTGCAACGTATTACGAATCCTCCATAATTTCTTATATTCTCAATATTAAGTTCATAATTAGTAGTAGTTTTGTATTATGTATGTACTGTTATTTTCTACATTAGTTCACCAATAGACAAACTTTCATTCATTGATGCTGTTATTTCCGGATCAATATAGAACTTCCTTTTCTTTTTCTTTTTTGGTCCACTACAACTAGTGGAGCTGCTACTAGTTATATTTGCATCGCCATGCTTATTTTTCTAGATGTAATCTTGTTGAACTTTCGTTCCTAAATCTCTCCCTCATCATTTCTTCCAATTCCCTTCCTGTTTCTGGTTGTTTTCGCATCTCGCCAATTTCGTTGCACAAATCACTGAACAACTCTCGTCCTTCCTCCATCCATCCATTCCTGCTTCCACTGTCTGAATCGCAGAATTTTTTTTGTCGCGGAATCGTAGCATCATTCTTTCGTTGCTGCTGGTTCACCCATACATGATGCTCATTGTAGATCACTGTCAATGCAAATGCTTCATCCGCTACAGAAAATATATCACTCAGCAAGTGCTTCTCCTTCCGTTGTTTGAAATTGGATTTTGTCGGATTGATTGCCGACATGATTCTTGTAACAAAATAATAAAAATCTTCATTTTCCGCGTTGTTGTATTTCCTGTATTGAGGGTTTAAAATACCTGTGTCCTCATTTTCTGTGTCTTGAATAACTGCAACAGTACCAGGGAAGGTGATAGGGACTCGACCTTTGCTGTAATCGGCTGTATGGAAGTATCATCAGTATCAACAGGCAGCATATTAGTGTTATCGGACCAAAAATAGATTCCAAAATTCCTACCTTCAACAACCAATTCCCCAACCTGTATTTACCTATCCAGTTTTTTCTCGCTAATGTTTGTGAGTTGTGCCTCAATGCAGTCAGTACTGTCCCTACTCGTTTCCTATAAAAGAAAGAGAATGACGCCATTGGAATATTTTGTGGCACCCCCGCATTTGATTTAACAGCTTTTTGTATTACATGCGTCGTTACCTTGTCATCCATAGGGAACTTCATGTTATGGTACCAATGTTTTTTTATGTAATCTCTTAGCTGCTTGTCCAGTGTTTCAGTCATATCACTCAAAGTCTTAAGCATATCGTTGTCTGTCATATGCCCATATTTGTCTATAATTGTACTTACTGCTCGTTCTCTTGTGTCGCCGGCATTGTAACTCCCCTCTCCCTGCATGGTAGGCTCCGTTTGTTTATGTACCATTACTACCTTTCCCACCCCTATATGTAGTTCCCTCTCTATTTGCCGTAAGTGTTTTGTCACTTCCTGTTCCACTATGTCAGTGATTTTTTTCATGACACGGTTCACAACATCCTCTGTATCGAAGCATTCTCCGTTGGAAGTTTTCTCTACCACATTTTTTTTGGTTCCTTCTTTCTGTTTGTTCATTACTGTAGTGGTGGTTGTGTTGGTAATGCTCAGTGCTGCTTCGTTACTCTGGTTGATGGTGTTGTGTTCTTCCATGTTTGTAGTAGTAGAAATTGTGTTGTCGGTCTCATTTTTTTCACTGTTGCCCTTTGTTGCGTTCATAGTTGTGGTATTACTGTTACACACTTTGTTAGTAATTGCCGTGTTTGTTTTAACTCTTCTTTTCTTCTTACTGTTGTTGTCCCCTGTAGTTTGATGATCATCGTGCTGGATGGTTTTGTTGTTTCGAAGTGTCCTTCCCTCAGATTTTTTGCTTCGTCGTGTCTTTCCGATAGCATTCATATTTTTTTATTTTATTTTCTGAATATGGTGTCGATCAAGAATCATGTGTTTCTTTTTGTGTGGTTTTGTGTGTGTACTAATAATTTTTTCGGGTTCTTTCTTGTGCGTGTACAGTGTTTCCTTTGTTTACGGTTTTTTAAATTTTCATGTGTGTGTGTGTGTGTGTGTGTGTGTACGGTGTTTTGTGTTTCGTGTGTGTGTGTGTGTGTGTGTGTACGGTGTTTCGGGTAGTATGTGTACGATGTTTTGTGTGTAGAGTTTTTCCATTGGTTCTATACTATGATGTTTGCCCTAACTTCTTTTGTGTGTTGTTTGGCTTGGGCGCGCCCTTATATATTTGTAGAAGGCGATCACGTACCTGTGCAAACCATCCCTCCCGCGCCATAATTTTTTCAAAAGGGAAACTTTTGATAACACTAAGGTTATGTATTTCAATCCTCTAGTCACATGTAGAATCTCGTAGACTGCACCTAACATACCGTACTGTCTTGTGTGCCATTTGTATCTACAAACCACAACATTTTCTGTACTGTGTGTGGCAAAGTTGTTCCCAATATGCATTTGAAAGTTGTTCCCAACATGCATTTGATGAGTCATGTGATATGCATTCATGGCCTGGTACACAAACTTTGGTAGTCATTACCAAATGAGACTGTTTGTGCCCTGTATTTTCACCAAAAACACCCTCATGTTTGCCATTTGGAGAGTCAAACCCCAACATTTCTAGCATTCTGTGTGACAAAGTTGTTCCCAATATGCATTTGATGATTGATGATAAATGTATTCATGGCTTGGACCGGATACTTTTGGAGTCATTATCCAATAAGTCAGTTTGTGCCCAGGAATTGAACCCAAAATCCCCCCATGTTTGCCTTTTGGAGAGTGAAACCACAACATTTTGGGCATTCTGTGTGACAAAGTTGTTCCCAATATGCATTTGATGAGTCATGATAAGTGTATTCATGGCTTGGACCGGATACTTTTGGAGTCATTACCCCCTAAGTAAGTTTGTACCCTGGAATTTGACGAAAAAATATCCTCATTTCTGTCATTTGGAGAGTGAAAACACAACATTTCCGGGATTCTGTGTGACAAAGTTGTCCCCAATATTCATTTGATGAATCAATATAAATGTATTCCTGACTTGGACCGGATACTTTTGGAGTCATTACCCCCTAAGTAAGTTTGTACCCTGGAATTTGACGAAAAAATATCCTCATTTCTGTCATTTGGAGAGTCACAACACAACATTTTGGGTATTCTGTGGGGCAAAGTTGTTCCCAATATGCATTTGATGGGTCATGATAAATGTATTCATGGCTTGGACCGGATACTTTTTAAGTCATTATCCAATAAGTCAGTTTGTGCCCTGGAATTGCACCAAAAATACCTTCATGTTTGCCATTTGGAGAGTCAAACCTCAACATTTAGGGCATTCTGTGGGGCAAAGGTGTTCCCAATATGCATTTGATGAGTCATGATAAATGTATTCATGGCTTGGACCGGATACTTTTTAAGTCATTACCCTTTTAGTCAGTTTGTGCCCTCAAATTTAACCAAAAATATCCTCATTTCTGCCATTTGGAGATTGAAACCACAACATTTCCAGCATTCTGTGTGACAAAGTTGTTCCCAATATTCATTTGACGAGTCATGATAAATGTATTCAAGGTTTGGACCGGATATTTTTGGAGTCATTACCCCCTAAGTAAGTTTGTGTCCTGGCATTTTTGCACCCAAAATACACTCATGTTTGCCATTTGGAGAGTCAAACCACAACATTTAGGGCATTCTGTGGGGCAAAGGTGTTCCCAATATGCATTTGATGAGTCATGATAAATGTATTCATGGCTTGGACCGTATACTTTTGGAGTCATTACCCAATAACTCAGTTTGTGCCCTGTAATTGCACCAAAAATACCCTCATGTTTGCCATTTGGAGTGTGAAACCCCAACATTTTGGGCATTCTGTGGGGCAAAGTTGTTCCCAATATGTATTTGATGATTGATGATAAATGTATTCATGGCTTGGACCGTATACTTTTGGAGTCATTACCCAATAAGTCAGTTTGTGCCCTGGAATTGCATCAAAAATACCTTCATGTTTGCCATTTGGAGAGTCAAAACACAACATTTTGGGCATTCTGTGGGGCAAAGTTGTTCCCAATATGTATTTGATGATTGATGATTGATGATAAATGTATTCATGGCTTGGACCGTATACTTTTGGAGTCATTACCCAATAAGTCAGTTTGTGCCCTGGAATTGCACCAAAAATACCTTCATGTTTGCCATTTGGAGAGTCAAAACACAACATTTTGGGCATTCTGTGGGGCAAAGTTGTTCCCAATATGTATTTGATGATTGATGATAAATGTATTCATGGCTTGGACCGTATACTTTTGGAGTCATTACCCCCTAAGTAAGTTTGTACCCAGGAGTTGAACCCAAACACCCCCATGTTTGCCTTTTGGAGAGTGAAACCACAACATTTTGGGCATTCTGTGGGGCAAAGTTGTTCCCAATATGCATTTGATGAGTCATGATGAATGTATTCATGGCTTGGACCGGATATTTTTGGAGTCATTATCCAATAAGTCAGTTTGTGCCCAGGAATTGAACCCAAAATACCCCCATGTTTGCCTTTTGGAGAGTGAAACCCCAACATTTTGGGCATTCTGTGGGGCAAAGTTGTTCCCAATATGCATTTGATGAGTCATGATAAATGTATTCATGGCTTGGACCGGACACTTTTGGAGTCATTATCCCCTAAGTAAGTTTGTACCCTGAAATTTGACCAAAAAATATCCTCATTTCTGCCAATTGGAGAGTGAAAACACAACATTTCCGGGATTCTGTGTGACAAAGTTGTTCCCAATATTCATTTGATGAGTCATGATAAATGTATTCATGGTTTGGACCGGATACTTTTGGAGTCATTACCCAATAATTCAGTTTGTGTCCTGGAATTTTTGCACCCAAAATACCCTCATGTTTGTCATTTGGAGAGTCACAACACAACATTTTGGGCATTCTGTGGGGCAAAGGTGTTCCCAATATGCATTTGATGGGTCATGATAAATGTATTCATGGCTTGGACCGGATACTTTTTAAGTCATTACCCAATAAGTCAGTTTGTGCCCTGGAATTGCACCAAAAATACCTTCATGTTTGCCATTTGGAGAGTCAAACCTCAACATTTAGGGCATTCTGTGGGGCAAAGGTGTTCCCAATATGCATTTGATGAGTCATGATAAATGTATTCATGGCTTGGACCGGATACTTTTTAAGTCATTACCCTTTTAGTCAGTTTGTGCCCTCAAATTTAACCAAAAATATCCTCATGTCTGCCATTTGGAGATTGAAACCACAACATTTCCAGCATTCTGTGTGACAAAGTTGTTCCCAATATTCATTTGACGAGTCATGATAAATGTATTCATGGTTTGGACCGGATATTTTTGGAGTCATTACCCCCTAAGTAAGTACCCCCTAAGTAAGTTTGTGTCCTGGCATTTTTGCACCCAAAATACACTCATGTTTGCCATTTGGAGAGTCAAACCACAACATTTAGGGCATTCTGTGGGGCAAAGGTGCTATCACGCGCTACGTTTGTGATAGCTTCAGTAGCTAACCTACTTGTAGTAATGGATGTGAAAAGCTTGTAGTTCATTGGTGGGGTTGGTGGGTTAAGCAGGGCTAGTTTGCTTTGCCCACACACACCGGCGTACAGTCGAGCTTAACAGCGTGGGCAGTTAAGCCTCTGGCTGTTAAGCCTTTTCTGCGGGCGGGCGTGGCGGGCTATTTAATTCTACTACCAATCGGTTTAGGAGCAAAAGAGTGAGCTGTGGGCTTGTATTCTGCTAGGGGAATCCTCTACACGCTTGTTAGCGCTAGCCTGTAATTTTAGAGATTTTGCTTGCAGATTTTGCTTGCAGATTTTGCTTGCAGAATTCGCTTGCAGAATTCGCTTGCAGAATTCGCTTGCAGAATTCGATGCTTAAAGAATTCCCAGTAAGATTTGTACTGTACCTACAGGGAACGTTCCGTGGATATGGTACGCACCAATATTGCTGATTGCTGATACAGTGAGATCTTTCTCGAAGTACGTGCGCTGTATACTCAAGGTGGATCCCCGGCCGGTCTGTACTTCACTACCATTCCCCTCATCCGGTTTGCTACATCAATTCCCAATATGCATTTGATGAGTCATGATAAATGTATTCATGGCTTGGACCGTATACTTTTGGGGGTCATTACCCAATAACTCAGTTTGTGTCCTGGAATTGCACCAAAAATACCTTCATGTTTGCCATTTGGAGAGTCAAAACACAACATTTTGGGCATTCTGTGGGGCAAAGTTGTTCCCAATATGTATTTGATGATTGATGATAAATGTATTCATGGCTTGGACCGTATACTTTTGGAGTCATTATCCAATAAGTCAGTTTGTGCCCAGGAATTGAACCCAAAATACCCCCATATTTGCCTTTTGGAGAGTGAAACCACAATATTTTGGGCATTCTGTGGGGCAAAGTTGTTCCCAATATGCATTTGATGAGTCATGATAAATGTATTCATGGCTTGGACCGGATACTTTTGGAGTCATTATCCAATAACTCAGTTTGTGCCCAGGAATTGAACCCAAAATACCCCCATGTTTGCCTTTTGGAGAGTGAAACCACAATATTTTGGGCATTCTGTGGGGCAAAGTTGTTCCCAATATGCATTTGATGAGTCATGATAAATGTATTCATGGCTTGGACCAGATACTTTTTAAGTCATTATCCAATAACTCAGTTTGTGCCCAGGAATTGAACCCAAAATACCCCCATGTTTGCCTTTTGGAGAGTTAAATCACAACATTTTGGGCATTCTGTGGGGCAAAGTTGTTCCCAATATGCATTTGATGAGTCATGATAAATGTATTCATGGCTTGGACCAGATACTTTTGGAGTCATTACCCAATAAGTCAGTTTGTGCCCTGAAATTGCACCAAAAATACCCCCATGTTTGCCATTTGGAGAGTCAAACCCCAACATTTTGGGCATTCTGTGGGGCAAAGTTGCTATCACGCGCTACGTTTGTGATAGCTTCAGTAGCTAACCTACTTGTAGTAATGGATGTGAAATGCTTGTAGTTCATTGGTGGGTTGGTGGGTTAAGCAGTGCTAGAAGTTTGCTTTGCCCACACACACCGGCGTACAGTTGGGCTTAACAGCTTGGGTGGTTAAGCCTCTGGCTGTTAAGCCTTTTCTGCGGGCGGGCGTGGCGGGCTATTTATTCTACTACTAATCGGTTTAGGAGCAAAAGAGTGAGCTGTGGGCTTGTATTCTGCTGGGAGACTCCTCTACAGGCTTGTTAGCGTTTAGCCTGTATTTGCAGAGATTTGCTTGCAGATTCGATGCTTGCAGAATTCGATGCTTAGAATTCCCAGTAAGATTTGTACTGGTGTACCTACAGGGAATGTTCGTACGCACCGATGTTGCTTGCTGATACAGTGAGATCTTTCTCCAAGTACGTGCGCTGTATACTCAAGGTTGTTCCCCGGTCTGTACTTCACTACCCTTCCCCTCATCCGGTTTGCTACATCAACTATCACGCGCTACGTTTGTGATAGCTTCAGTAGCTAACCTACTTGTAGTAATGGATGTGAAATGCTTGTAGTTCATTGGTGGGTTGGTGGGTTAAGCAGTGCTAGAAGTTTGCTTTGCCCACACACACCGGCGTACAGTTGGGCTTAACAGCTTGGGTGGTTAAGCCTCTGGCTGTTAAGCCTTTTCTGCCAATGGGCCATAAGCCACCGGGTGGGAACGGCGTGGAGAGCGGGAGCGTGAGCGCGCGCGTGAGCTTGGAGCAGAGTGAGGGAGGGAAGAGGCGCCAGGGTGCCTCAAAGAGAGCTGCCAGCAGGAGTGGGGTCCGCAGCCGGAACCCATTCCTCGGGCAGGAAGGAGTATGTTCCATTGTTGAACATGACAGAGGCAAGATTCTTGAAGATGGGGAGGGATTGCTGATGTAAGTAGCGCATCATGCAGTCACTGTGCCATCTGGCAAGGAGCTTGATGACATTCGAGTCGCATTTGCCCTGGAGCAGGGCCATTGCCCCACCCGCGCGAAGGGAGCGAGCAGAGATGGCTGCCGGGGCAATGCCAGTGGTAGGGTAGAGGGTCTGGGCATAGACTCTCAGGGAGGAAGTGACAGTTGCTGCGCGAACAAGGGTAAGCACCCCATTGTCGAAGTAACTGGCAAGCGTGAGGGAGGGACCGAAGGGAGCGCTGGAAGAGCAACAGCTTCGGAGGTGAAGGACTTGGCGCGCACAGGCGGCAACGGGGCAGCATAGTGAGTCACCACTCCTGGCATGCGCCACTACTTCCCCTTTGTCGCCATTCTTCTGGGTGGTGAAGGTGAGGGTGACAGAGGTAGCAGCTTGGAGCTCATGCGCAGGGCCATCTTGGTGGACGATGCGGGAGTCAAGGTAGAAGGAGACGTCTTGTAGGTGGAAGGCTTGGTCATCCGTGGTAGTACCAGTGTACTCACCAGGGCGGAGACAGAAAAAGAAGGCGATGCAGATCATGTTTGCAATGGCCTGTCGGGTTGGGGAAGGGGACTCGTGGTATGCAAAGTGGAGGGCATGCATCACGAGGGTGATGGGGACTGGTTTGACCCGCGAGGGGGCCGGGTCCAGTTTGGCATAGGCCTTGAACTGGGCAGTTAGCCGGAAGTCAAGACTGCCTGTGGAGTCGGTTCGAGGGTCTTTGGACCCCAGGCGGGCGAGCGTCTGGCCCACTGACCGGATGGTGTCCGATACTGTGCGAGATCGGATGGGCTTGTGGCTACGTGAGAGGTTTCCATCATGGAGTTGTTTGGCAAAGACTTGGAGGATGGGGATTGGATCCTGAATGGACTGGAGGCGCGGGTCAAAGCCTTGAGACAAACAGAATTGAACCCATTGGTTCCAATGGGCATCCTTGCGCCTGGCATAGAGCTCAGTGACTGAGGCTCGCATGGTCTTCTGGACAGCGCTAAGGTCAGCGCGGAATGCATGGGCGGCCGAAGGTGGCATAAGGTCCAGGGCAAGTCCTGTGGGTAGGTGGTGTTAAAGTGATGGAGCAAGGCAGTGTCAGAGAGTTCAGATCGAGAGAGGAGGTCCGCCAGGTGGTTAGCGGGGCCCGGGATGTAATCCCTAAGGGGGACATATTGAAAGAGGCGCTGGTGCAGAGACTGGAGCCGGAGGAGGTAGGCTGCAGGGCCTGTGGTGGTAGTGGCGCCTTTGCGTTGCCAATAGACAGCTGCTGTGTTGTCATAGCAGTTGTGGGTGGTGCGGGCGTGGACACAAGCAGCCTGAGCCAGAATATCATTGTGGGCAATGGAACCGGCGAGCTCAAGGTCACTGTTGGTGATGGAGCCCTCAGGATTGTCGAAGGAGACGAGCTGGGCTGAGATCCACGGGGGGAACGCATGCCGCCACATGACGGGCTGCACGGCGCCCGTGGGAAGGGGGACAAAATGGACGCCCCCCATGCCCAAACCCGAAGCATCGCAGGCGCCCAGGGTGGCAGGGAAGGTATCCGGCACGAGTTCGGCAATGGAGGTAGGCCGGTTGGAGAGATCATTGGCCAGCCATTGGAAGTCGCGAAGGAAGCTGTGGACGCGCTTGGTGAGCCGGAGGCGCTGCCTGCCTGGCTCCTGGTGGCGGAAGGCTTCTTGGAGAATGGAGAAGAGGCCAATGGAGCCCGGAATGGCCAGCGCCATTGACCTGGAGCTCCCCAAGGACTTGGTGCCATTGCTTGATGGGGACATGGCGCTGGGTGGGTGAGATGGAGTGGAGAATCTCCTGGAGGCGGGCCACCCGATGGGGAGGAAGGCTGATGGTTTTGTGGACGGAATCGATGAGCCAGCCGAGGATGACTTTCGTGGTGGTCCAAGTGGCGTCGCCTTGGAGCATTTTCTTGAGGGAAGCAGGTTCCTGCCGGAAGGGAGTGTCAGTGGCATCGAGGGGCCGGAAGACTGTGTCAAGGGATTGGAAGAGAACGCGCTTGATGGCGCGGCGTGTCCATTGGTTGCCCTGGGCAAGGCCACAGAAGTCATCCACATAGACATCCCAGTAGCGAACCGGCGACTTGCTGGGAGTGGTGCTACTAGGGGGGCTGAGGGGCGGCGTGGAGGCCGTGAGGGGAGGAGGAGGCGGCGCCTGGGGGGGTGGAGCGGGTGGCTCAATGGGAGGCGCGCTGGGGGTGGTTTCAGAGGGGAGATCCAACCGATGGGGGGTGAGCCGGGCCTCGGCAAGCCCGGTGGCAAGAGTGGCATTGGCCAAGTCCGCAACGGTTTCAGTGAAGGCACAGAAGTTGGGAGGACTGGATTTCCACCCCATAGGGTTGGTGAGTGGGATGCCAATGAGTGGAGCTTCCCCAGGGCGAGAGGGGAACAGGACGCCGAGCTTCATGGTGTCGTCGGGGTGCAATCGGATGCGGTAGAAGCCATCGGCAAGGTCAATCTTGGACATATACACTGGACCAAATCTGTGGTTGGCGCGGTGCAGTTTGGTGAGGAGGCAGCGGGAGTGTCCGGCCAAACTGCATGGCGTCCGCAGGGGCAAGAGGGACTGGTGTCTTGGTTGACGTCCGAGTAGGTAGTAATCGGATATCATGCGTGGGCGGCGGCCTCGTTGGGGGACTAAGCCAAGGGGGCTCAGTCGGAGTCCGGGTAGGTCCTGGATGAGGCTGGCAGGGAGAACAGTCCATTGTTGCTTGTCCATCATGTCGGCATACTCCTCTCGAAGGAAGTCAATGCCCTGGTGGGAGGATTGGTGCGGACCCCGTTGGAGGGCAGCTGCAATGCGAGGTGGATCCCAAGAGGGTCCAGACATGGAGGCGGGGGTGCCGTCCTTGCCATAGCGGGCAAGGAGGGCTCCCCGCGGGGTGGGGGATGGAGGCGACGTCAGGATGGATGTCACCCCGTCCTCGGATGGTCCGGATGAAGTCCCCCCAGCTGGTGCTGTTGTTGTAGACAGTGACAGCCCGGTTGATGTGCACGTCGAGCCGGTCGACGGGGTAGAGGGAGGTAGTGATGAGGGGGACGGAGAGTGGGGCCGGGCGGAGGGTCTCTGGCGTAGGCGTCGGCGGGGGGGGTGGGCCTAAGCAATGGGTTGGTGGGGTTGACGAAGGAGCTCGGGCCTAGGCAACGGGGGGGCAGTGACGAGGAGCTCTGTCCTAGGCAATGGGTGGGTGGGGAGGACTAGGCGCTTGGGCCTAGGCAACTTGGCAGTGACGAGGAGCTCGGGCCTAGGCAAGGACAAGGTGGGCGGGGAGGAAGGGAGAGGGGATGCCGAAGCCGGAGGAGGGACTGGGGATGCGGGAGTAGGTGGGGGGGAGGTCGTTGAACCTGTAGAACGTTTGGGAGGCACATACACGGCGAGAGGGGTACATGCGCGCGCAGGCGGGTTGTGCTTACCTAATTCCGGTGTGATTCGTAAGGGTGGAGAGGGAGGCATAGGGAGTCGTCGGGAGGAAGGCAGAGCCCCCCTTGGTGAGTTAGAGGGCAGGGTCAACGCGCCAAAGGGGCGCTTGCCATTCGGTCAGACATTAAAAGCGGCTTGGCACCAAGCCCAGACTTGGTCCTGTTCACTGCTAGTGATGGCGCCATGGTCCTGGATGTTCCTGCAGTTGGTGAAGCAGGTTCCTCGAAGGTGATAGGAATGGCAGCGCTCGTTGCCATCCGGACGAGACAAGGGAATGGTACCTTTTTCTTTCATGGTAGCCATGACTTCCCTCAGGCGGGCGCGTAGGACTTTGTTGGCTACCCCCGCCGTTTGTAGCCGGGGATCCAGGTTGGGGTTGGAGACGCGGGCACCTCCGGCGGAGCCTTGGTTGGGGCTGGGGGTAGTCTTGCCGGGCGTGGGGGTGCCTGGGGTTGCAGCAGGGGCAGCCACGGCGGCTACGCGACGTAGGTGCCTCAGAGCCGGCACATTGGTGACATTGGGGAGCCAGTAGAGGTTCTGGGTGATACGGAAGGCTTGGAAGTCCTTCCCAAAGTCGGGGGAGGGGACAGTGAATGTTGATCCCCATTGTTCCTCAAGCCAACCCCGCACCCGGATTTGGAAGTAGTATACCACAATGGAGGGAGTGATGAGCTCCCCTAGTTCATCGGCAATTGCTCGGCGGAGGGGCATTTGCTGGAGCTTGAGCTTGGCGAGTCCATTCTGGTAGCCCTGCACGACTGGGTGATGCATGCCTAGAATGGTGGCCAGGACGGCGAGATAGCTTTCCAGTTGGGTGGTAGCTTCAGTCCAGTCGATGGGTAGGTAGGCCTTGGTCTTCTGGAGTTCGAGGGAGTCCTTCAAGGTGAGGGAGTTGCCTTCGGTGGAGATCATGGTGTCGTAGGCCGCCACAGTGGCTGCAGCTTCCTGTTCCCGCTTCAAGGAGGCGGCAGATCCACCGGGGGGAGTGAAAGCTAAAGGGAGTATGCCGTCCGCCACGTCAAAGGGGTCAGTCCCATGAAAGTTGCCATCTTGGAACTTCTTGAGTGCCGCCGTGGTGACCAAGGGTGCCTGGATGAGGAACTCGGCGGCGCATGTGGCTACCTTGGCTCTGGAAGATCATATGGGTCTTCTCGTGTTTGCCTTTCTGTGCCCAGGCTTGGTATATGGGGGGTAGGTCGGCTTCCTCAAGCTTGCCACACAGCAGCAGCAAGCGCTGGGTGTACAAGGGGCCCCAGGTGTTCTTGACTGTGGCAGGGGGGCGACGTTGGTCTAGGCCCTCACTGAGCTTGAGCTGTTGGTTGGCGAGGGCGGTGAGGGTAGCTGCTAGCGTGGGGATCTACTCCGGCTGGTTGGCCGGGTGCCGGCGGCTGCCCTGGATGGGAGGGTTTCTTCAAGCCCGGGAGGTCCCGGTATAGTACCTGATTGCGCATGTACAAGGTCAGGCCGGGCTCCCCTCGAAAGGGGGTGCCGGGTGTGGCAAAGTGGACACCTCCCTCTACAATGGTGGGGTCGGTACCAGCAGCTCGGAGGGTATTCAGTAGGGGGGCGCAAGTGAGTGCCAGGTTGAGTGTGTCAAGGTAGGGGTAGATGATGTTCAAGGCGTGGATTGGACTCAGGCCCTTGCCTAGGAGTAAGGGCACCAATTGGAAGGGGATGAAGCAGGCCTTGAAGGGGGTGATGACTTCCATGTGAGGATCATCGCCTAGCACCATGGGGATCATGTGGGAATGGTGAGCATGCTTGATGACGTCAAGGTGGCGATCGAGGGACAGCACCAAGGTCTCGGGCGCCTGCTCGAGGAGGGCAGCATCCACTAGCACTAGCTCTCCTGCATCGCCTTCGATGTCGTCCAGGTAACCAAAGGCCTTGCCCTTGTTGGTACTTGGCGCGGTTAAGGGCCCCGGGTACTTCCGAAGGCCATGCACCAATCGGAGGCGCGCCTTTCCAAAGGTGTCGGTCAGGAATATTCCTAGGGCCCCCACAGGTTCTGGTTCGAAGAGGTCCAAGAGCCGGCCCAGGAGAATGGGGGTGGCTGTTTCCTCAGCGAAGTAGTCATAGATGGTTTGGTAGGCCAGGTCCCGGGCAGGTCCCACTCCAAGGGGACTGGGGGTGCTCTGGTAATACTCCGTGTAGGTCAGCATGGTGCGGCTGATTCTACTAAGTCTATGCTTGGAGGTGCCGATAGTGCGGATACGGGAGCGCGTGGGCCGGGTTAATTTATTGGAGGTGCAGACCGGTGACCAATTTGATTCGCAGACGCTTGGAGGTGCCGACGCTTGGAGAAGTCGACTGGACGCTTGGAGGTGCGGACTCTCGGAGAAGCCGGTATCTTAGGGAGAATCTGCAAGTTGGTTGGAGGACTGGGCAAGGAGGTGCGGATCTGTGACCAAGATCAGTCGACTGGACGTGACCAATTTGATTCGCGGACGCTTGGAGGTGCGGACTATCGAAGAAGTCGACTGGACGCTTGGAGGAGCGGGCTCGCAGAGAAGCCGGTATCTTAGGGAGAATCTGCGAGTTGATTGGAGGACTGGAGGTGTAAGGAGGTGCGGATCTGTAGACCAGAATCGATTCGACTGGACGCTTGGAGGAGTAGACGCTTGGAGGAGTAGTCCGTACGGACACGTCGGTGCGAGGAGGAGGTGCGGATCTGTAGACCAAATTCGATTCAACTGGACTCGCGGAGTGAAAATCAACTGGAGTTGAAGTCGTCCGTATCTGCAGCTAGTAGGAGGGAATCCGCTTGGAGGTGCAGACCAGTAGCCAATCGATTGGTGCCGGGTTACGTCGGAGCCGCCGGTATCAAGGCCGGGTCTATTGTAAACAATCGGGTGCTGTTGGGGGGTGAGTGTGTTAGTAAGAGACTGACTGCCGTATGGGTACACTAGGCAAAACTAGGGGACCAGAACAGGTACACTAGGCAAGGCTAGGGGACCAACAGATAGGCTTGTCGTACGGGTACAATAGGAGAACTATTGGACCAGGACGCGTTACCTATTTATTCTACTACTAATCGGTTTAGGAGCAAAAGAGTGAGCTGTGGGCTTGTATTCTGCTGGGAGACTCCTCTACAGGCTTGTTAGCGTTTAGCCTGTATTTGCAGAGATTTGCTTGCAGATTCGATGCTTGCAGAATTCGATGCTTAGAATTCCCAGTAAGATTTGTACTGGTGTACCTACAGGGAATGTTCGTACGCACCGATGTTGCTTGCTGATACAGTGAGATCTTTCTCCAAGTACGTGCGCTGTATACTCAAGGTTGTTCCCCGGTCTGTACTTCACTACCCTTCCCCTCATCCGGTTTGCTACATCAATTCCCAATATGCATTTGATGAGTCATGATAAATGTATTCATTGCTTGGACCAGATAGTTTTGGAGTCATTATCCAAAAAGTCAGTTTGTGACCAGGAATTGAACCCAAAATACCCCCATGTTTGCCATTTGGAGAGTCAAACCACAACATTTTGGGCATTCTGTGTGACAAAGTTGTTACCAATATTCATTTGATGATTCATGGTAAATGTATTAATGGCTTGGACCGGATATTTTTGGAGTCATTACCCAATAACTCAGTTTGTGCCCTGGAATTGCATCCAAAATACCCTCATGTTTGCCATTTGGAGAGTCAAAACACAACATTTTGGGCATTCTGTGTGACAAAGTTGTTACCAATATGCATTGGATGAGTCATGATAAATGTATTAATGGCTTGGACCGGATACTTTTGGAGTCATTATCCAATAACTCAGTTTGTGCCCTGTAATTGCATCCAAAATACCCTCATGTTTGCCATTTGGAGAGTCAAACCACAACATTTCCAGCATTCTGTGTGACAAAGTTGTTCCCAATATGCATTTGATGAGTCATGATAAATGTATTCATGGCTTGGACCAGATACTTTTGGAGTCATTACCCAATAAGTCAGTTTGTGCCCTGAAATTGCACCAAAAATACCCCCATGTTTGCCATATGGAGAGTCAAACCCCAACATTTTGGGCATTCTGTGGGGCAAAGTTGTTCCCAATATGCATTTGATGAGTCATGATAAATGTATTCATTGCTTGGACCAGATAGTTTTGGAGTCATTATCCAAAAAGTCAGTTTGTGACCAGGAATTGAACCCAAAATACCCCCATGTTTGCCATTTGGAGAGTCAAACCACAACATTTTGGGCATTCTGTGTGACAAAGTTGTTACCAATATGTATTTGATGAGTCATGATGAATGTATTAATGGCTTGGACCGGATATTTTTGGAGTCATTACCCAATAACTCAGTTTGTGCCCTGGAATTGCATCCAAAATACCCTCATGTTTGCCATTTGGAGAGTCAAAACACAACATTTTGGGCATTCTGTGTGACAAAGTTGTTACCAATATTCATTTGATGAGTCATGATAAATGTATTAATGGCTTGGACCGGATACTTTTGGAGTCATTATCCAATAACTCAGTTTGTGCCCTGTAATTGCATCCAAAATACCCTCATGTTTGCCATTTGGAGAGTCAAACCACAACATTTCCAGCATTCTGTGTGACAAAGTTGTTCCCAATATGCATTTGATGAGTCATGATAAATGTATTCATGGCTTGGACCGGATACTTTTGGAGTCATTACCCAATAAGTAAGTTTGTGCCCTGGAATTGCACCAAAAATACCCTCATGTTTGCCTTTTGGAGAGTGAAACGACAACATTTCCAGCATTCTGTGGGGCAAAGTTGTTCCCAATATGCATTTGATGCGTCATGATAAATGTATTCATGGCTTGGACCAGATACTTTTTAAGTCATTATCCAATAAGTCAGTTTGTGCCCAGGAATTGAACCCAAAATACCCCCATGTTTGCCTTTTGGAGAGTTAAATCACAACATTTTGGGCATTCTGTGGGGCAAAGTTGTTCCCAATATGCATTTGATGGGTAATGATGAATGTATTCATGGCTTGGACCAGATACTTTTTGAGTCATTACCCAATAAGTTAGTTTGTGCCCAGGAATTTTTGCACCCAAATTACCCTCATGTTTGCCATTTGGAGAGTCAAACCACAACATTTTGGGCATTCTGTGTGACAAAGTTGCTATCACGCGCTACGTTTGTGATAGCTTCAGTAGCTAACCTACTTGTAGTAATGGATGTGAAATGCTTGTAGTTCATTGGTGGGTTGGTGGGTTAAGCAGGGCTAGAAGTTTGCTTTGCCCACACACACCGGTGTACAGTCGGGCTTAACAGCTTGGGTGGTTAAGCCTCTGGCTGTTAAGCCTTTTCTGCGGGCGGGCGTGGCGGGCTATTTATTTATTCTACTAGTACTTATCGGTTTAGGAGCAAAAGAGTGAGCTGTGGGCTTGTATCTTGCTGGGGGAATCCTCTACAGGCTTGTTAGCGCTTAGCCTGTATTTGCAGAGATTTGCTTGCAGAATTTGCTTGCAGAATTCGATGCTTGCAGAATTTGATGCTTGCAGAATTCGATGCTTACAGAATTCCCAGTAAGATTTGTACTGGTGCACCTACAGGAAATGTTCGTACGCACTGATGTTGCTTGCTGATACAGTGAGATCTTTCTCCAAGTACGTGCGCTGTATACTCAAGGTGGTTCCCCGGTCTGCTGGTCTGTACTTCACTACCATTCCCCTCATCCGGTTTGCTACATCAATTCCCATTATGCATTTGATGAGTCATGATGATGTTAGATGAATGTATTCATGGCTTGGACCAGCAGATACTTTTGTAGTCATTACCCAATAAGTTTGATCTAGTACAACAAGCGACTTGTAATCTAGTCGCGTAGAAACCTACGCGGATTCAGTACTAGTATGTGTCTAGTATAAAAAGAGTGTATTAATCTACTCGCGTAGAATAATACGCGGATTCAGTACTAGTATGTGTCTACTATAAAAATAGTGTATTAATCTACTCGTGTAGAAACCTACGCGGATTCAATACCATAAATTATCCAGTACTAAGAACGTGTATACCAAAAATTATCTAGTACTAAAAACGTGTAGAAATATACACGCGTAGAAACGTACACGGATTCACTACCGAAAATTATCTAGTACTAAAAACGTGTAGAAATGTACTCACGTAGAAACATACGCGGATTCAATACCGAAAATTATCTAGTACTAAAAACGTGTAGAAATGTACTCACGTAGAAACGTACATGGATTCACTACTGAAAATTATCTAGTACTAAAAACGTGTAGAAATCTATGCGCGTAGAAACGTACACGGATTCAATACCGAAAATTATCTAGTACTAAAAACGTGTAGAAATGTACTCGCGTAGAAACATACATGGATTCAATACCAAAAATTATCTAGTACTAAAAACGTGTAGAAATCTACGCGCATAGAAACGTACACGGATTCAATACCAAAAATTATCTAGTAACGTGTAAAAATCTTCTCGTGTAGAAACCTACGTGGATTCAATACCGTAAATTTTCTAGTACTAAAAACGTGTAGAATTCTACACTAGTACAAAATCATGTAGAACTCTACACGATGTAGTAGAAGTATCCTCTACTTTGATCGATCGATGATTTTTTTTTACCTCGCGACAAACAAAAAAACTCTCTCCCACACAAACAGTAATAATCTTCTCTTACCTAGCGACAAGCAAAAAAATCACTTTTTTTACCTCGCGACAAAAACAAAAAAACAATCAGCTCATAATCTGCCTTCTTACTGTTGTTGCTCTAAAAATCGACCAAAGGTATATGATGTTAAAATTTAAAGAGATGTGAGCTCAGAGAGACGCTCTTATTTTACTGTATTTCACTGTATCGGGGCTCTCCGCTGTATTTTACTTGGTAGAGATCTTCCCCGGTTATCTGTTACTGTTATCTTCATCGTACCGATACTGCTGTTGCTGTTGCTGTATTAGCGTCGTGTCGGTCTTACTGTATCGGTCATTTACAAGGTTAAGTGCTTATATCCGATGGGGCATATGCTTGTTCGTGGTATTTGGGATAGATGAGGCCCATCGGGAATCGGTATTGATTTTCATGATTCCAATAAGTAATTTCCTCACGGGAAGTCGAGTATATCGATTTGAATATACTTAAGGGTTCCAAGTGTTTACTTATCAATCAGGTCTTTGGAGATGTCTTGTTTCTAACCGATTAACCTCTTTTGTTTGTAGTCCTAAGTGATATTGTTTTTACCACCTAGGGATTTCCATGTAGTGGAGGTGCTTTCGATTCTAAGAAGGCGCGTTCATCGAAATAAACGTGTATTTCGCACCTCGGATCGTCGTTTTGTTTTGTCGGCTTTTCCAATCAAATTTGATGCCGACAAGGTCCGTATTTGTTTCGCCGACAACACACCCCTTGATCCAACATGTTTCCTTCAATGTTGGATTACTGTCGGAGTAGATCAGAGTCGGTTATGTATGCTGGAAGCTTATGGAAGTTCGATGGATTGATTAGGGCGTTTAAATCAAATCGATTCGAACAAATTTGGTCGAGGTAGCTCCTCTGTGTTTTCACATGCCTAATTTAACCTGATGTAACTGACTATCGGTCAAAGCGATCGAACGATTTTAACTCGGGTAGTGTCCCATGATATATCTTGCGTGTCGGGCGTGCAAGATCCATCCCAATGGTTTGGTTAGATCGTCAGCCGGGTTGATAACTCCAGGAATATGAACCATCTTGATCTCACCATTTTCTTTCCATTGCTTGAATTGCAAAGAACCTGATTTTGATATGCCTGGTTCTTTCAGTTGGCTTCTGGGCATTGATGATTTCAATCGCTGATGCATTGTCTTCATAGATCGGAGTTGGACCAACTTGAGCGAATCCTAATTCCTTGAGTATAGACCTGAGATATCTGGCTGTTTTGGCTGCTGTGACGGCAGCAATGAATTCAGCTTCTGTAGAACTCTGTGCGGTAAGTGACTGAGCTTTAGATCTGTAAACTATTGCTCCACCGGCATAAGTGAAAACATATCCTGTGGTGGACCTGCGACGTTTTGGATCATTGCCATACGCGGCATCAACAAAACACATCAGTTTGGCTTGCTTGATATGTTCAGGGAATTTTGGGAGTGATGCATCTTGGACTACGTCGTTGTACGGTTCTCCTGATGGTAAAGATGGCTCAGCATTTGGTCTGTAGAACCTAATACCCCAAGATCTGGTTGTTCTGAGGTATCGAGCTATGTTCTTCAGACTGGAATAGTGGAATGCAGTGGGATTGGAACTGTATTTTGACATTAGAGTCACTGCATAGCCTATGTCTGGCCGGCAACCCACATATGCAAACATCATTTCACCTAAGAGTGTCCTGTAGGAGAAACCAGATGTGGATTGCAATTCAGCATGTTCCTTGGTGCCTTCTAATGGTCCATCAGTATGTGATTGTAGTTGGCTCAGTACTTCAGTCGATAAAGGCGCTGATGGCTTAGACTGAGGTTTCATCTTGGAATCAGTTTCCCAACCATGGAATGTCATAATTCTGTCAATGTAATTTGCACAGGACAGTTCAATGTAGTCAGCTGTCTGTTTGACATCAATTCCATTGAAGTCCTCAAGCAATCCCAATTTTGTGCTTGAGCTTTGCACCTATAACGTCATAGATCTTGTCGGATATGGATTCTGATGTACAAGCTAGTGCAAAATCATCAACTTGTCTCAACATGTAGACCGTTTCACCTTCAAAAACTGTTGTATAGATTGTTCTGTCATGCGTGGTGGTCTTGAAGTTGAGATCGGGACCTTTCATGATCTTGTTGATGTGGGTCTCCCATAGTCTACCTGATTCCGGATGGCCTTGGAGTGCTCGAAGAACAGGAAGCACCAATCTTCTGTCTATGTCTTTGCCATGCTTGTGTCTGTACCATTCTGCGTATGCATCATCAATAGTCATGTATGTAGGGATGTTGGGCCCTGGAGAATGGGCATAGGCGTCAGCAGCATCACCACCATAGATTTTGAGATTGAGGCTTGCTGCAATGGCAAAGAACAATCTTTGGATGCGGTGTTCAACACATGATGAGTATGACATGGCAATAGCGAGCAGGGTTGGAGCTGCGTATTTGCTTCCATTGCAACATTGCCTGGCTCTTCTGACACCATTCCTTTTTACACTGTATTGCCAATGAGGCCTGAGAATAATAGCGTCTGGGTCTTTAGGGTATTGAATTGGTGATCCAAACATTTCCAAATCTTCAAATTGATCAAGTTGTTTTCGCTCCCCAGCTTCCCATTCAGCCCATGTGGATAAAGGCTTGAGATTCCTTCGAGTAAAGTGTCCGAGTGCTTGTTCTTCAGGTGTAGTTGCCTTGGAATTGATGGCCTTGATTAAAAGTTCAATTTCCTCAGTTGGCAGTGAATCTGCATCTAGTGGTAGTTCATGGTTGCCTGGTTTGTGAAGCTTGGTGATGGCTCGAAGGGATACAATATCAATCGTGGGTATGACGACATCCATGTCATCCTCAGTTGGGGCCAAGTGTTTTTGGATGTTGGCATGTAGTGTTTCAGTGCTATTGATCTGGTTGATTCTGGATTGGATGATATGCTTGTATTTGTTGCCAAGTTGCTTGATAGTCTTGATGGAGAAAATCCGGTCCAAAAAAGGTGGATCTTCTTCGTCAGTGGGTTCTTTCCAAAACGTATTGGGAGTGAATAATCCATATTCATTCGAGTGTTTCCTGATGTCTTTCATTGATAATTTTGCTTCAAGTGCAAATGTAATAGGTGTATCTAATGAATCCCTCACCCCTCGATCGTGGGAGGCATGCAAGGCTGTGGTAACATCAGCAGCAGAAAACACACGGTTGTGATTGATAGATACAATATAAGCGCCTCTTAACTTGGAGAGAGACTTCTTATGGGAGGAGAAAAGCCTGGAGGCAGGGCTTTTTGGAAGGATATCTGTGATGTAAGCTCTGCCAAGCAGTGAGTCATTGGCATATCGGAGGCCAAATGCTTGATCAGCACAAGAGCTTGAAACAGTGAGCCTGAGATTGGTGAGATCTGCAAATGGGGAGATGGAGAATTGGAAATCACTGGATGACACCTCATTGTGTTCCGCTGGAAGTGGGATGTTGTCATCAGTCCTGAGCAGGTGCTTGACATTAGTGGGGAGGTCTGCAAGTGGGAGATCATTCATGCCTTCATCAAACCTGACATGTGTGGCTATCTTGACGCGGTGTGTCTCAGTATCATACCAAAGGATGTTTCTGGTAGTATATGGGACAAAACCCAGGAAGATGCCTTTGCGGGCATTTGGTTTGAGCTTGATTGATCGCTTGCCTGGAGGTCGCACCCAAACTCTGCAACCAAAGGTGCGGAAATCAGCAAGATTTTCCTTATGGCCAGTTGCCAATTCTAAGGGTGAATGTGGCTGGTTGCCTTCAGGGAAGGCGTTTGACAACCTCAGGGCATGATAGAAAGCAAACGGCCAGAACTTGATGGCCAGATTTGCACCACTGAGCATGGTCCGCATTGAGTTTGCCAGAGTGCGATGTGCTCTTTCAACTGTACCATTTTGGTGAGAAGCATCAGCACCAGTTGGGAAAATGGAATATCCAAAAGCAGAGAAGAGGTTTCTGATGTCAGGGTTGTGATATAGTTCTCCACCTTGATCTACTGAAACATACTTGTTTGCACAATTTGGGTTGTGCTGAGAGAAGAAATGTTCTAGCCAATGAAGTGGTGCAGCTTTTGAAATCCTGGTGTCGCCATATTTCATACCGGTGTAGTGGTCTGTGATAAGAATCCAAGCTGTCTCACCATGAATGCCTTCATAGTCACGCTTGCGTTTGCTGTTGGAGGATCTGACGCCAGAGAATGCAAAATCAATGGATAACCCTTGAAAAGGTTGTGTAGCCTTTCTTGTGGAATGGGATCCAGCAGGATGTTTTGTTTGTTTACACTGGATACAAGTTGGACATTGATCCAGGATACTGGTTTGCCGTTGGAACTTTGGTACGCCAAGAATGGACTTGTGTGCGTTGTAGAGGAATTCGTCACATGGGTGCCCTAATCTCTGGTGCCACAGAAGTTTCGATGTCTTGGTTTTGATGGCTTGGATGGGGATATTCTTGTCCACAATCTTGGTGAAAAACAATTTAGCATCAAAAGTGGGCATGTCACTGGTGTCAGACCGAGCTTGAGCTGCTTCTGTACATTTTTGCAGTGTGACAAGATTCGTGTACACATCATATCTGTAGCGACTAATTGCTTCATTGGAGGCCAGTCCACAAGCTTCCTTGAACTGCATGTCTGTAGCTAAGGCATAGGCTGAGGATGATGCACAATTGGCATATGGAGATGCAATATCAATGTCTGGAATCAGTACTGGGTGGGTATAGCACTGACCATCAATGATGCTTCCGTGGAGGACAATGCTGTTGGCAGTGTTCTGCTTGTGATGACAAATAATGGTGAGGTTTCCGTTTTGTTGAGCAGATGGGTCATTGTTGTCAGTGAATGATTTATGGATTGACTGTCCACTGAACTGACATCGCATGCGAGATGTCATTCCACAGAGATCATTCTCACTCAGCAATGTCGTCGACAGAGGAGGGAGAATAATAGAAGAAGACTTTGAGATACCCTATGTGATTGGGTGCTGGGATATGCAAATATCCCGAGCCTTCAGGAATGCAGGTGGCTGCTTTTCCTCCTATTGCTGCCGTGAGCCTGCTGACAGGACATTTCCTCAGCTTGTTGTAAGGTTTGTAACTGTGCAGGATATGCTTGAGATTTGTGCAGGAAACCTTGGCGCCCGTGTCAATCTGGGCTCTGACACCATGTTGGAAATGGGCTGTAGCCGCAATAGGGTCTGGTGGGACCAGGAATTGCACATTGTGGGTATCAACTACTGAGGTGGGGTTGTCTCTGTCAAAGTTCGGATCTCCATTGATTCCCAGGTGTGATTCCAATGCATGAGCTGTAATTTCAAGTGATTCCATATCACAGTAGACATCGATTGGGATTGAAGGCTGGAGGCTATCCCTAGGAAGAAGATTGACAGCACCAATCGTGACAGATTCGTATGAGCTGACACTGCTGGAGTCCAAGGAAGGGCAAAAGCTTGTCACTTGATGGGCTGTGGCGTTGTCAAATCCTTGAGGGTCATCTTGAGGTGATGTCGTATGGTGGCTGCAAGAAAGACTTTCTATTCTTGGCCGTTGCAAAAATTTTGGTCTTCTACTGCATCATCGGGTGAAACCTCATCTTGATCTTCATCTCCAATGTGGATTTGAGAGATACGTTGGGTAGAATCCAAGAGCTTTTTGGTTTCCCTCATGTTTTTGCTGATATAAACGGCGGTGGCAATCCTATGTTTCCTAAGTGACTCAACATCTTGCAGTGCAGGGCAGTTGTCAAAGTTATGCCCAGAGGTATGACAGACAATACACTGCCTTGAGGTGTCAAACAGACTAGGCTCTTTGTCGAATGCAGTGATGGCATTGCAGTATGCTTGATGGAGGAAGGGATTGTCAGATTCTTCATCCATCTCAGGGTATCCAAGTGAATCAATCAGGCTGATTGAGTGAGAAGTCAAGGTAGAAGGCGTTCTAACAGTATTGGTGCCAGCACGCTTTTGAAACAACCTATCATTGCAACGGGGACCTGGTCTGTTGCCTGTGATGGTCAGTTGCTTGGACAGACTTGGTTTGGAAATCTTGTCCTTGTACTTCTTCTCAGCCTTTATCTCTTGCTCATATGTTTGCAGGGTTTGTAGGAGCCTGCCTGCTTTGTATTTGTCCCGTTTGAATTGGTCATCTGAGTCGCGTTCATCTTCTGTTTTCTCAAATAGTTCATGACAGAGGGTGGTTCCTGCAATGAGATTGCTAACTTCTTCTGTTGAGCTCATGGTGCCGGGTTGATTTTGGAGGAAGACTCTAAGTCGCAAGTAATCCTTGTACCGGAAGTAGTATTCTTCAAGTGATTCATTTGCTTCTTGATTGGGAGGATTCTGGACCATTCTGGCTGCATTGGATTGTCTCTTTGAGTTGGGATGTGTCTGAGCAATGACTGTGTACAGAGCTTCGTAACCTTGTCCCCCTTCAAAGCTTTGAATTGTGGACTTCATTCTATCACATGAGTCAGGGATGATCTTATCAGTTCTGAGTGCAGTGTAGATGAGGTTACCCCATTCGTGAATTGCCAATTCATATCTTGCAGGTAGGTCATGTGGTAGACCATCACCAATTGTAAATCCTCTAAGGTGGTCAGCTTCGCGTCTGTAGAGGTAGTAAGGGTGGATGTAAATATGATGCTGCTGTGCATGTGCAGTAATCTCTCTGTACCACTTTCTGACCTGAGGGTGGGTGTCATCCTTTAGTTGTGGGAATCCCGAGAGAAATAGTTTGTCTCTAGCTGCTTCCTTGGACTTGTCAGAAGCTCTGGTTAGATCAAAACAGTCACCACTTCTGGTGATCAGGCGTTGGTCATTTCTCCCACTGCCTAGATTGTGTAGGTAGTAGTTTTGCCTGACAATTGTTTCATTTCCCGATGAGTCGGTGTAGGTGATTGGGAAGTCTTTCATGTCATCTCTGGTGAGGAATTCTTCTTTTCTATAGTATCGCTCTTTAACGGGTGGTGGTAAGGTGGCTGGATTCCATGGGAGGTCAAGGGTTGCTTGATGGTTGGCACCAGCATTGTTGTTGTTGTTGTTGTTGTTGTTGTTGCCATTGTCGACCAGTTGTTGTAGTAGGGTGGTCAATTGTTGCATGTCGGTGCCTGTTGTCGCGGGTGCTGGGATTGTAGTCACCTCATCATTCGGTTCAGGGAAGTTGTAGATGTTGGCGTCATAATCCTCATCAAAGTGTAATAGATCCCAATCTGGTTTAAAACCCCAGTGAGTTGCTCTGATTTCTATGATGAGCCTGTCCTGTCCATTGGAGATGGCTTGTTCTCCTGCCCTGTCCAGTGCATTCTTGTTTCTGAGTCGTCTCGCTGATTGATTCGTATCGACGGACCAGAAGGTGGCGTCAGCAAAGAGAGTGGATATGTGTCCCTTGTTAATCTCCGTTTGTTCTCGGGCGGGGATGATATCCATGATTGCATTGACGATGATTTCTTTGAGCATGGTTGCCGGATCGGGGGATAATATCTTGGGTCCTTCAGCATCCTCATCTGTGATGAATAGGCCATCTGTGTCCTCTAGATAGTGAGAGAATGATTTGTTGAGTTCAACGTGTTTGTCTGCATTCCCCTTGGTATGGAATGGTCCAAATTGGATTTCAATGTCCCAGATTTGATTCCAGTCAAATGGTGCTGGCGGCATGGTCGTTGTCGTCGTCGTCGTTCGTTCGTCGCGCAACGATCCTCGGAAGTGCAGAAAGAATGTTTGTAATTAGTCGGCGATATCGGAGGGACCGTTCAATCGTAGTCGTCGTAATCGCGATCGTAATCCTTGGATGTGTATTACAGAGGAAGGTTCTTGGTAGAAGGATCTGTGGATACACCCGTTCGATCGTACTTGTCGACGATCGTTGTGGTCAAAAAGAATTAACCGTGGGATACACCCGTTCAATCGTACTTGTCGACGATCAGTTGTGGTCAAAAAGAATTAACCGTGGAACGTTCGTCGGAGAGACAAGCGGTCGTCGTTGTTAGATGTGTATTACAGAAGGAGATTCTTGGTAGAATGTTCTGTAGATACACCCCTTGATACGTATGCTTGGTCGTGTATTACAGAAGAAGATTCTTGGTAGAAGGATCTGTATACACCCCTTGATACGCGAGTAAGGAGGAGAAAGAAAGAGAGGAAGAGAGGCGGGGGGGAGGTCTATTGATACAGCCCGTCGCCGAGTCCCGTACCAAGTATACTCTGGCTGTAACCGACAGTGGAGGTGCTGTACGGGGCGGAGATAGGTAGCTTAAGGTATCCACTTGTTAGTGGAAGGTATAAGGGCTCTATAACCTGTTGTTGCTCTAAAAATTGACCAAAGGTATATGATGTTAAAATTTAAAGAGATGTGAGCTCAGAGAGACGCTCTTATTTTACTGTATATTTCACTGTATCGGGGCTCTCCGCTGTATTTTACTTGGTAGAGATCTTCCCCGGTTATCTGTTACTGTTATCTTCATCGTACCGATACTGCTGTTGCTGTTGCTGTTGCTGTATTAGCGTCGTGTCGGTCTTACTGTATCGGTCATTTACAAGGTTAAGTGCTTATATCCGATGGGGCATATGCTTGTTCATGGTATTTGGGATAGATGAGGCCCATCGGGAATCGGTATTGATTTTCATGATTCCAATAAGTAATTTCCTCACGGGAAGTCGAGTATATCGATTTGAATATACTTAAGGGTTCCAAGTGTTTACTTATCGATCAGGTCTTTGGAGATGTCTTGTTTCTAACCGATTAACCTCTTTTGTTTGTAGTCCTAAGTGATATTGTTTTTACCACCTAGGGATTTCCATGTAGTGGAGGTGCTTTCGATTCTAAGAAGGCGCGTTCATCGAAATAAACGTGTCTTTCGCACCTCGGTCGTCGTTTTGTTTTGTCGGCTTTTCCAATCAAATTTGATGCCGACAAGGTCCGTATTTGTTTCGCCGACAACACTTACATCTAACTTATTTGAGTAGAGTGTTGGTTCTTGCAATCAACACTCCGTCTGAGAATGTGGGATCCGGCCCTCTTTAAGCACAACGATCCGTTCTCAGATATTTCAGTCCGAAATAACAGCCTTGTACTGCAAAAGAAGTAGTTAGCATTGGATAAGAGGGGAATGGCTGGATAGACATTTTTGTTTGAATTGGCCCACAAACATATACGTCTTGAAGGCAACAAACCTCCCATTGCATCTATATCAACAGGAACAAGATACTGTTTTTTGTGACGTAGGAGTAAGAAGTAATCTACGGCAGCAGCAGCAACAACAATTTCATCGGGACGATTGTCGGAACGACGGTAACAACGATCGTTGAAACAACGTACTATTGGCAACAACGATTTGACAGCGAGACAGCGAGGAATGATTCGACAGTGAAAGGACGGCAGCGGTGAACAACGTGAGATAAATAAACAATGCTCATGCTGTACCAACCAAATTACAGATGATGTATTTTCTAACTTTGGCTTTTCTTCTTACTATTTCAGGGACGACAACGAGGCAATCAATTGTCGGCACTGCCAAATCAACGACAACGGTGAGCAAAATATTACGAGTCAAAGACAAGCGGACGGCAGCAACAGCAACAGCAACAGCAACAAGTTGGAGGCAAGCGGACGGCAGCAACAGCAACAGCAACAGCAACAGCAACAGCAACGAGTTGGAGGCAAGCGGACGGCAGCAACAGCAACAGCAACAGCAACGAGTTGGAGGCAAGCGGATGGCAGCAACAGCAACAGCGTCAACGTTTTCCCTGGAGCATCAGAAGTGGCATGTAGATTATATTATACTGTTGTTATTATGTACTCTACTACATCAATAGATACTCACCCCATTTTGTTCAATTTCACCCGCGCAACTCCTAGTAGGAGTGAACAACAGCAACAAATCATTGGCATCGAATCGCTCCTCCACCGGCGCTCCACCAACGTCACTCCTCCTCCAACCGGGAACAATCAAATCGGAAACCGAGTGCAACAGCGAGAGCAACAACAGCAACCGTGAACGTTCGGACCGATAGAGCAACAGCGAGAGCAACAGCAAGAGCAACAGTCGCAACCGGGAACAATCGAACCGCAGGAGCAACAGCGAGAGCAACAACAGAATTGATTCGTCTTCCACTCCATCGTCATTGGCAACGGCAATTGATTGGTCTTCCACTCCATTGGCATCGGCACAACGGCAACGGCAATTGGTCTTCCACTCCAACGCCAAATCTTCCACTCCAACACCAAATCGATTCGTCGTCGTCCTCCAAATCGGCAACGGCAACGGCAATTGGTCTTCCACTCCAACGCCAAATCGATTCGTCGTCGTCCTCCAAATCGGCAACGGCAACACCAATTCGATCCGCAACACCAATTGTCAGCAACGAATCGTAGCCAACGAATCGCTCCTCCTCCTCCACCGGCGCTCCACCAACGCCAGGCAACTCTATCGGCATCAGCAACGGCCTTTGATTGGTCTTCCACTCCATCCGCACAGGCATCTGCACCGGCATCTGCACCGGCATTCGCATCGGTATCTGCACCGGCATCCTCATCGGCGTCGGCATCCGCACCAGCATCCGCATCTGCACCTGCATTAGCATCAACAGCACTCCTCCTCCTCCACCGGCGATCCACCAACGTCGCTCCTCCTCATCCACCGGCAAGCGGCAACGAATCATAGGCATCGAATCGCTCCTTCTCCTCCACCGGCGATCCACCAACCTCGCTCCTCCTCATCCACCGGCAAGCGGCAACGAATCGTAGGCATCGAATCGCTCCTTCTCCTCCACCGGCGATCCACCAACCTCGCTCCTCCTCATCCACCGGCGCTCCACCAACGCTAACGGCAACGGCTATTGGTCTTCTACTCCAACGGCAAATCGATTCGTTCTCGTCTTCCAAATCCATTCGTCGTCGTCCTCCAAATCGGCAACGTCAACAGCAACAACAACGGCAATTGGTGATCTAGTACTCCAACGCCAAATCGATTCGTCGTCATCCAACGGCAATTCATCCCGGCAACGGCAACGGCAATTGAACTCCCACTCCATCGGCAAATCGATTCGTTGTCATCGGCCTCCAACGGCAGTTCGTCTCGGCAAGAATGATACCAACCACAACGAATGCAAAGAAATTGCCAGCACGAGGAAGGAAGCAAAAAGCAAATAGGAAACATGAGAAAAGAAGTAAACAGAAAATGTCTTCCAACTTTCTGAGGATTGCCACACCGGTGTCAAAGAGCCACGAAACTTATACAAACTTGTCTCTGATAAAACCGATGAAGAAGGAAAGGAATAGGCGTTCAACTTGCAAAGATGGCGTCCGTACAATAGCGCTGAAAAATAAATCCAGTACCGCTGCCGTGGCAGGTAAATACATGGAGACAGATTGGGGTGGCAAGACAGGCGGAAAGAAGAAGTATCGACCGGATCAGGCTTTGTCCATCGGAAAATTCAATACATTGGATAGTAGTACGGAAGATAAGCATATTCTTGCATTTGACGATTCTGAACCATCGTTGCGCATTTTTGCCAAAGTTTCGCGACATTTTGCGGAACAACACCTCGCTTCCAAAAATAATATCGAATTGTTGAGACAGTTTGCTCCTGCTATTGTTGGAGCAAAACCAACCGTTGGAAGAGGAGTGAAGCGGGGCAGTATCAATGATGATTATGCTATCATTGGAATTTGACCAGAAAGATTGGATTCCAATAATGGTGAGTATGTTTTCAAAACTCATGTCGATCCCAGCATCAAACTAGAGCTAGAAGAGACAACAGTTGAAATTGTGAAGCATATGCATCATAGTTTAATTGACGTGGAACCGTTTGTTGAAGAGGAAATGGATGTGTTGTCTCAGATTCTGTCTTGTACAAAGCTAAATGCAATTGGGCAGCAGGCATTAGCATTTTCGATCGGTCGAAATTACCATTCTAGATGCCATGTAGACGATGACATGTACTACACTCGTTTGACAGTCATTGCTCCGGCGGAAGTGTCTGCTGATGAGGTAATTTATTATTTTGTCTTCCCCACGTATGGAGTGAAAGTCCCATTGAGGCCGGGAGATACTCTATTGTTCAATCCATTAGTATTACATAGCTGTTCGAATCCCAAATTCGAAGGGTGTTATATTATAAGTGCATATGTATCTCGCAAAACTGTGCTTAGAGCTAAGCCTCTATAATAATATTAAACGATAATTTAAAGTTACCTGTTACATTCCCCTTTGCTACTCAATCGGAACTGCTGTCCGAGCTTTTGCTCTCTGAACTAGATAGAGAATCACTGGATTCGTTATCATTCAATGCCATCTCAAACGGTTCCATCTGGATGTTGTCCTGTAGTGTGCATGCGTTGTATAAACATTTGTAAGACGGTGGTGTAGCAGCATTTTTGCTTTCAAAAAAATCTAGCCACGAGATCCGATTCGATATCACGAGCCAATCGCAATTGGTTATGCAGCCATCAATTTCTTGCTCTGGAACAACTGCCAGCTCAGAATGGATAGTGTTGACATGAAATAAGTACAGAGAATTCATGAGGCGCCCACGTTTGACAAATTCAGAAGCTGTTTTCTTTGGCTCATCTTGAAACCGACGAGCCAAAGCATACATTCCGTTTGTATCAATTGGATAGCCACCAATACTACTGTATGACTGCTTCAAATTCTGTACAATTAACAAGCATAGCAGATGGCACGGTATGAGCTTTGGATTGTTATGCAAATCAAAGTCCAATTTCATCAAACACCAATCCATCCATACGGAGTTGAGCAGAGAACTGTCCAATCTATATGAAGGATGCGAGTGAAATATAAAATTAGAACCACAAGCAACATCAAAATGATTGTGCTCTGTAACTCCACAAATGTGCAAAGGATTCTCCAATAAAGGTAGCACAGAATCACAAACAAAGTCAAGTATGTCCGAAGGAAAAAATGGTTTGCTTTTGTTCGTAGAATGAAGCCACTTCATTGTTGATTCCCCATTCTTGGTTCTCATTATTTGAAAATGAGAACCACCACCATCAGGACGTTCAATTGGAGGAGGGTCAGGCGGATTCAAGTTGTAGTGATATGTTGCCTGGCTTAGCATCATTTTCTCTGACTTTCGCTTAGCCATTTGATTGATTAGTGATGCAGCATTACCTTGGGTGTTCTTGGAAGGAGCTTTAATCTCAGTTTTGTGGTGAGACTCATTGGGAGCACTATCCCAGCCTGCAGGACTTCCCCATAAAGAGATATAATCTGGTAGGTGAAAGTACAGGTGATTCTTGATTAGTTTTGTTCCCATCCCTTTCCTGTGACATGTTGAGTTTATACAATTGATAAAGTGAACAATTGTTTTTGGGAGATTCTTTAAGAAAGCATATTTCATTCAGCCGTGTTTAAGAAATTCTTCCATTGATAGAATGAGCTGAATTACCTCTATCTGTTTCTTTACAAAACAATGGTCACCAATAACGTCAGATCCAGGTTTGGAAACCATAGCGATCAGAAGAGAAATAAGCATTCCAGAGAAATCATGCCCTTCTTTCTTTGTGGTTGATAGAAGCTGAGTCCCAAATTTGGTGCGAGGAAAATCTCTATCAGACTGGCGTGATAACAAACCACCGTACCATTGTGCTAAATGGCCAATACTGTTAGCAACAGCCACGCCGTGATTCAAATTGGGGGCATAAAACACTTCCGCAGAGCAACAATTCAATTGATTCGACGGCACGTTTGGCAGTGCCAAGCTGGTGCATGTGCAAACATTCACCGGGAGTTGTTGTTCTGAGTTGTACCAAAGCATAAATCATGAAATACATTCCTTATGTTGTGATGAGAGTTGTTTTTCAAGTTCTTATTGATATCGTTTAGATCAGTGCCAGGAAAACAATGAAAATCGACAGGTGACCACTTCTTTGTTGCAGGTTGAACAGAAGGAATGTTTATGTTCGGAGAATAACAGTTGAAGTGACGGCACATCCGTATGACACCCTTATTGAAGGAGCCATATTTTCCACACAATTTATCGTGAAGTTCTGTGTCGCCAATAACATAGGCAATGGCAAATTTCATTTTTACCTTCCACTGTTGATTTGCGTGCGGAAGATAATTCCATTCAATACCACCGTCTTTGTTACACGCGGCTTTGAAGGAACGAAACGCTACTTCCAAACCATTGTGAAGATTCTGAATTTTTTTTTTGAAGTGGCAGGACGAGAGTGCCTGGTTGATTCCCATTCGGGGTTGGGACGGAAGTAAATAGTTGTCCATGCTTCAGGTCGAGAACGGGTCTCCACATTAAAGATACCGAGTGTCATGTTCAATGGTGTTAACGTAAGTCGTCCGTGCGCATCCAAAGATATGCCGTCCATGTAAAATAAAATAGGAACAAGAATTTCTTGCGAATTGGGATTGCAAATTTCTTTCCAAGAAGATTTCCACCACGAGCCGTGATGCAATTCTGAGATTACAGAATGAGGATTCAACTCAGGATTATTGTCGGGAGATAGAGGGGTGGAATAGTCGGGAAATGAGAGGTTTTCTTCTCTCATTAGCTGCTGGTCAGAAAGTAGAGAATAAATGGCATCCTTAAAAGAACGGACATACACCTGAGTGGGCTTGTTATCAGGTAACCAATTCAGTATGTGAGGATGAAATTTCATATCAGAGAGACCCAGATCGGATTGGAGATTGTCAAAAATTGCTTTCCTACATCTAATTTTGGCATCGCAAAAATCAAAACCAGGTCTCATTTGACTTTTCTTTGCCCACTGGAAAATTGATTTGAATGTGTTCAGTGGCAATTTATGTCTAGCCATTAAATTCATGAGTTCCAATTCGGCAAGAAGATGATGGGGCGGCGGTAGTTTTGTGTGGCTTTGAAATGCCACCTCTCTTTCATTCAGATTAATGATTTCATGCAAAGATGGTGGTGGATGGGCTTGCTGAGCAGTAGCAACGTTAACATCAGAATCATTAGTGTGATCTTCTTCGTTGTCCACACAATCTATGTTGTTGGTAGAATTGTTGTTGTTATTTTTGTTTATGTCATCGACATTGTCATCCTCGTCATCGGAATTGTCGATATCATTATTCAGCAGGAAGGCATCTTCATCTTGAACAGCAGAAACAGCCATGTAAGATTCAATGGCGTTCCGATCCATTGGCGGTAAAAAGACATCGTGTACAATCTGTCGGTTTAGAACAGAATGAAGACCCGTGGCTGATTGACTTGAGACGGTGTTGTGGGAGAGATGGGAAGGGGGAACAGATGGACCGTTTTGTGTCATAGTCATCCCAAAATCTGAAGGAAAATGTTGAACAGACGGCAAGGTAGGCTGCACTTTGACAGAGGTGGAGAAGTTAGAGATCTTTTGTTTAATTAGACCATCACTTTTGTATAAGTTGTAGCATTGAATATTGTAGGTGAGATGTTTTCTTAGGCCGTACGAGACATATTTCAAGGTATTGCACTCTTTTGACCCAGATTTGTATCCTTTAAAACTCTTGGATTTTTTCCCTTTCTTATCCCAGCAACCACGGCAGTAGAATAGAAGAGGGGTTTTGATAACAGGAGGCATGATGTTGCAGAGTTGTTTGAAGGAAAATATCTGTAGAATGGGTCAAAAGAATGGAGGTTGGAAAGATGAATCGTTGAAAGGAAAAAATCAAATGTATTATTTTGTGTGTGATGTGTTTTCTTGTACGGTAGATTTCCTTACTACCATACTTCGATTGCAAAAATGGTCGTAAAGTAAATGCATTACTACTTAGTGATGATTACAACATTCCTCGTACAATATGTTTGGTAGTGAACAGTACGTACAGTCAACTCCTTAAGAGGGTTAATACACAGCGCCGGACGGGTCAATCATATCAGTTCTTCCAAACATATGTTGGCAGGCGCGTCAGTTCTTCCATAAGGTGCACGGAAATGTGAATCGAAATGGAAATTGTGGACAATTGTGTTGTTGATTATCGAAATGGAAATCGTGGACAATTGTGTTGTTGATTACGATCAAGTTGATTCCGGCTTTCATGTACCCGTAAAACCAACTACGATATTTTGCATGAGTTATTACTAGTAGATACTAGTAATACATTATTTTCACTAGTACTTCATCATTATAATTCATTATTTCATTTTCTTTCCGACCAGCAAAACCAAAACCAACGCGTTAGGTGTCACTACAAACTAATCTTCGAATCGACAATCTACTCGACTGATCCTACTAATACTAATCTTCCAATCGACAATCAAACCAACCATGGAGGGAATTTCCAAAATACAAAAGATGGTTCAGGATCTTCTAGCCGAAGTACAACAAGAACACCCAGCCGATCTCGAACAAGAACACCGGAAAATGATTGTTTATTACAAGCAAGAGATTGCTCGAGACAAAAAAAAGATTCGTAAGATTCGTGCACGAAAAAGCAAGCATCCAGATGTTAACAATGGAATCGTGGATCCACCTAGCAATCATCAAGTCGTTCTGAATGTAACCATCAATCCACCTTCCGGGTTATTGAAGAACGATTCAGATTTTGGAGACGATTCCGACAGTGTAGCTTCTGAAATTACTACGGACCTGCCTCCCATTAAACAGGAACCAAACCCTTAAGTGCAATAGCCTGCCTGGGGTGGATTCGAATCGGAGTTGGAGTTGGGATTTGAGTTGGAGTTGGAGTTGGAGGATTTGGGATGGAGCCCGTTATACCGGTATGGTGGCAACATGTTGAGAAGATGAAATAAGTCATTCGTGCATAAGTTGTACACAAAATAGTGCTTGTCACGAAAAGAATATGATATCCTTAACCCCAAAATAGTTATTTTATTTGAGGAGTGACGAGATATTGTCTCGAAAGTAAAGGTGTGCGACGCGCGAGGTTTTTTAGTAGACACGCGACCTAAAAAGATAGGAAATTTAAAAAATAGGGTCAAGAATTTTAAAAATACCGCGCAATAACCCGCGGGGGGTAGAGAAACAGTTCTCGGACGTAGAGGTAAGTCCAAACGCCATAGACACAGATCTTGCAACAGATCCTTGTGTTCTAAACCAATGAAGTACTAGACCAAGACAGCATGTTGCATTTGCCTCACGCTTTCTTCCACTCCATACTCCATTCGCGTTAACCTTCCTCTTCAGAATAGCGTCGGTGTATCTATTGACTGTGTAACTATCAAATGTTGGTTCAAATAGACCAAGAAGCTCTCTAAAAACTGTGTGGTCGACACCACAGCAGTTGAGAAGAGCCTGTTTGTTGCCAGAGTTGAATAGATAAAGAAAGGGAGACTCGGAATGACAACGTAGGGCTATCCTTGGTGTTCTCCTATCTCTTCGACGCCTTTCTTCCGCGTCATCATCGTCATCCTCCTCCTCCTCATCTTCTAGAAGATGCAAGCAAACAAGCAACTTGAGTGACATAGTCAACGGATCGGCAACTATTTATGTTGTCGGTTGAGTACCTATCATCGGTTGAGTCGAAATGTTGAGTCGCTGAAAGGTTGAGTCGGTGAAAGTGAAAAATTCGATCGTGAAGTCACTGAAAAATTTGAACGTCACTGAAAAATCTGAACGGATTAAACCCACATGTTTAATCGTATGAAGAAGACAAATTTGGCTATTATTATTGTCCATGCCATGAGATTCCAGATTCCAAAATGAGATTTATGCCCTAGCCCGCCAAGAAAAGTATGTACAAAATTTTCATTCCCGAAATACTAAAAATAGAAATCTATGTACGTTATAAAAAAGTATTTCGGGAATCACCCATTGGTTCCGGAAGAAATACCCATGTTTGGCAATCCTGGGTTTTCCTGGGTTTTCCTGGGTATTGGTTGCGAAAGAAATACCAGGGAACCAATCACGGGTTTCTTGGGGGATCAACAGCATTGCGTGTGAAGAAAAAAACGCGCGTGCCGTGCGAGTGGGTTCCGGAGGGCCCAGAACTTTAAAATTAGTGCTTTGCAGGGGCCCTGTGGAGTTGTTGAGTACGTAGTTATTGTATGTATTCTAAGTATGTGTCCGTAAAATTATGGTAAGAAGTTTGTACTCGTACAATATTTGAATTGGTTTTTTGAGTCATGGTGTGTAGTTATAGTACATATGCTATGTATGTACTGGGTACAATTTCTACTAGTGTGCATCAAGTCAGATCAGAATTACCCAAGTCGTTCTGATCTGTACCAATTCTTACCAGTACCAATTCTACGATTAGCCAACCAACCAAATTTACGTGTAAGCTATCAGCAAGGTATCTACATTCATAGAGTTGGGGTTAGATTCGAACAAGCAAGCTGTACGAGCTAACGGTAATTTCGAGTTACCAGATCTACAAGCAAGCTGTCTATGTTCTTACCAATCATACCAATTGATATATTACTATTCAAGTGACGTCATTCGCACAAGCTCTGTTTTAAATTGGAGCAAGCAAGCTGTACGAGCTAACGGTAATTACGAGCTACCAGATCTACAAGCAAGCTATCTACGTTCATACCGATCATAGCCAATTGATCTATATTACTATTCAAGTGACGTCATTCGCGCAAGCTCTTTTTTAAATTGGAACAAGCAAGCTGTACGAGCTACTGGTAATTACGAGCTACCAGATCTACAAGCAAGCTACCTACCTTCATATTGATCATACCAATTGATCTATACTACCAATCAAGTGAGTCATTCGCGCAAGTTTTATTTTAAATTAGAGCAAGCAAGCTGTACAAGCTACAGGTAATTACGAGCTACCAGATCTACAAGCAAGCTACCTACCTTCATATTGATCATACCAATTGATCTTTACTACCAATCAAGTGAGTGATTCACGCGAGTTCTATTTTAAATTGGAGCAAGCAAGCTGTACGAGCTACAGGTAATTACGAGCTACCAGATCTACAAGCAAGCTATCTATGTTCATACCAATCATACCAATCGATTTATATTACTATTCAAGTGACGTCATTCGCGCAAGCTCTTTTTTAAATTGGAACAAGCAAGTGTACGAGCTACTGGTAATTACGAGTTACCAGAACTATAAGCAATCTACCACTTGCATACCTATCCTACCAATCAATCTATACTACTATTCAAGTGACGTGATTTGCACGAGTTCTATTGCAAATTCGAAAGAACAAGCAAGTGTACGGTACGAGCTACTGGTAATTACGAGCTATTCTATTCACAGTTCAACAACGACCACGAAAAAATCGTATCAGAGTAGATGGCTGTGACCGTGAGTACATCAAGTCCAGCTCATTCATGTAGAAATTATACCAATTCGAAATTCCATAATCCAAGTCTATGATTCAATTCCATGATTCAAATCCATGATTCATGATTTAAAATCATGGTTCAAATGCATGATTCAAATGCATGATTCAAACGCGTGATTCAATTATATACTGGGTTCACCATAAAGGATGGGGGCCGAGGTGGTGGGTGGGTTAGTGGCTGAGCAAATGAGGTCACAGGATCGAATTGTACGTATGATCCTACCTTTCGTTGGTATTGTTGTAGTTGAAAAGTGTATGGCAAAAGTGTACATTTGTAGCATGGAACTAGTAGTGTTCTTGGAGTATGCAAATTTGCAGACAAATCAACAGCCATAGTAAGATGTCATTTCCATCCTTCACATTCAAGGGGGGGATAGAATTGTCACTTTACGGAGACAAAGCCCACTTGTACATTGTGCGTGCGAAAATCTGCTTTGCAGATTGTTTCACAGTGGTGTACTTTAAGGTGCTGAGGCTTTCTCCATAAGTATAATCTGAAATGGTACTGTTGTCTTAAAATGATGAATTCAATCTTGAACTTGAAGCTTGTTGCATTACAAGTGGCATTAATTACAATTTGCTGGAAAATACATGGTGTGCACACTTGACTATTATCTTGTGGGTAAGACTCATCCTAAGTCAGCAATTATGTATTCTTGATGTCATTGCAATAATATGAGCTTACACTCAAGCATTGTTTTCATCCAGCCAGCTCTGTGGAATCTGAATGTTGACAATAATCATGAAGTTTGTTCAGTGACTCTAATTTTGGCTTGTTCCAATACAATATTAAATCTCAAACAGGTGTTTCCATTGAAGCTGCATTCCAAGTGGGGTGTCCATTCAACCGGCATTCTCAACCAACCGGCGTTTATCAACCAAAAGACCAAAATATAACTCAGTCATCAACTCAAAAACTCACCAGATTTGAAGACAGTGAAAATCCTGTCAATCCCTGAAAAAATATAACTCAATCATCAACCAAAAAATCCACCAGATTTGAAGAAATTGCAAATCTTTCCAATCCCTAACCAAAATATAACTCAGTCAAAGACAGTGCAAATCTTGCCAGTCAAAATGCCCATCCCCGACCAAAATATAACTCAATCATCAATCAAAAAACTCACCAGATTGGAAGACAGTGCAAATACTGCCCATCCCCGACCAAAATATAACTCAATCATCAACCCAAAAACTCACCAGATTGGAAGACAGTGCAAATACTGCCCATCCCCGACCAAAATATAAGTCATCAATCCAAAAACTCACCAGATTTGAAGACAGTGCAAATCCTGCCCATCCCCCACCCAAAATATAATTCAGTCATCAATCCAAAAACTCATCAGATTTGCAGACAGTGCAAATCCTGCCCATCCCTGACCAAAATATAACTCAGTCATCAACCAAAAACTGACCAGATTTAAGGACAGTGCAAATATTCCCAGTCAAAATATAACACAGTCATTAACCAAAAACACACAATATTTAAAGACATTGCAAATCCTTCCCATCCCGGACCAAAATATAACTCAGTCATCAATCCAAAAACCCACCAGATTTGAAGACAGTGCAAATCCTGCCCATCCCAGACCAAAATATAACTCAATCATCCATCCACAAAGTCACAAGATTTGAAGACAGTGCAAATACTCCCCATCCCCCACCAAAATATAACTCAGTGATCAATCCAAAAACTCACCAGATTGGAAGACAGTGCAAATCCTGCCCATCCCCCACCAAAATATAACTCAGTCATCAATCCTAAAAATTCACCAATGCTTTTAGAAGAAGCATCTCGTTTCCGTAAATAATTATTTGGGTCCTGTTTTTAAAGATTTTTAGTTGTAGCGTTTGTACCAAGTCTACTTGTTAAAAACAGATTTTTTCAATATTTCTACATATTTCCCCCCCCCCAAACCCCCCCAATAAACTCCGTCTACAAGGTTACGTTGTCAACGCTTAGGATTAGGGTTAGTGTTTAATGTTCAACTAACAACTCTACCAGTTACATCTATGAGAAGACGCCTGCCAAGTTTCGTATTGATCCATTGAGCTGATTAGAAGGAACGGACTCAACATTGCAGAGTGACAAATTTGGTTGAATTTCAAGGAAGCAACCCAAATAACAGCGACAGCAACTTTCTCTATAACAACGACACCAACAGCAACGATATTGCATGGGCTTCTTCATTACATCTATGAGGAGACGCCTGCCAAGTTTCATATTGATCCATTGAGCGGATTATAAGGAACGGACTCAACATTGCAGAGTGACAAATTTGGTTGAATTTCAAGGAAGCAACCCAAATAACGATGACAGCAGATATCTCTATAACAACGACACTAACAGCAACGATATTGCAGGGTCTTCTTTATTATATCCATGAGGAGACGTCTGCCAACTTTCGTATTGATCCATTGAGCGGATTAGAAGGAACGGACTCAACATAGCAGAGTGACAAATTTGGTTGAATTTCAAGGAAGCAACCCAAATAGCGGCGACAGCAGATATCTCTATACTGAGGTCGCCGCTGCCAGCGATATTGCACAGACCTCTTCATTACATCTATAAGGAGACGTCCTCCAAGTTTCGGATTGATTGACTGAGAGGAATAGAAGAATCGAACCGGTGAAGTAGATTGGGCAAAATTTGGCTATATTTCAAGGAAGCAACCCAAATAACAGTCACAGCAGATATCTCTGGACCAACCGCACCAACAGCAACGATATTGCAGGGTCCTCTTCATTACATATCTAAGAACACGCCGCGCAAGTTTCGAATTGATTGATCCAGCGGATCAGAAGAATCGAACCGGTGAAGCAGAGGGGCAAAATTTGGCTATATTTCAAGGAAGCAACCTAAATAACAGTCACAGCAGATATCTCTGCACCAACGGCACCAACAGCAATGATATTGCATGGTCCTCTTCATTACATATATAAGAACACGCCGCCCAAGTTTCGAATTGATTGATCTAGTGGATCAGAAAAAAACGACTCAACATGGATGGGGAAGATGATGGGCAAAATGTGGCTAAAAATGGGCCTCCAAGCCCCCGCCCAGTTATTCGATGGTTCCCGGTTGCTTCGATCGTTCCCACTGGTTTCTATTCGATTGTTCCCGCTTGCTTCTATTCGATCGTTCCCACTTGCTTCTATTCGATGGTTCCTGGTGGCTTTGCCGACGATCCTATTCAAATAATATATGAGAATTGAACAAAATGGGTGAGTATCTATTGATGTAGTACATAGAGTAAATAATAACAACAGAATAATATAATCTACATGCCAATCGATTGGATGCTGACGTTGGTCCAATCGATGCCGCACCTTCAGTGTCACCGTTGTTGCCGTCTGCTCCCGTTGTTGATGCTTTCGATTTGTTGTTACGTTCAATTTGTTGATACGGTCTATTTGTTTGATTGCTTCGATTGTTCCCGCTTGCTTCGATCGTTCCCTGCCTCTATTCGATGGTTTCCGGTTGCTGGTTGAGGATTCGATGGTTGCTGCTTCCGATCCACTGATTCGGTTTCGATTCGTTGCTTCTGATCCGTTCCTATGAAAATAAGAAAAAAAACAGAGAGGAAAATACATTATCAGTAATGCCGGTGGAGTGGAAGACCAATCAATTGCCGTTGCCATTGCCTATCTCTCTCATTCGTACCGTTGCTTGTTCCGACAATCGTTGTTCCGACAATCATCCGGATGAAATGGTTGTTGTTGCTGCTGCCGTTGATTTGCAGCCTTCTTAGTACCCTCTGTCACGAAAAACAGTACCTCGTGCCTGTTGATATAGAAGCAATGGATGCAGATTTATTGCTCTCAAGACGTATATGTTTGGGTGATCAAGTCCAAGAACACTACTATCTATCGAGCAAACCACCTCTTCTCCAATGCGAGCTAATTCTTTTTTCAGTACAAGGCTGTTATTTCAGACTAAAATATAAGAGCACAGGATAACCTGCCTAATGCTGATAAAGAAGTATTAGGTGGAATCCCACGTTCACCAACGGAGTGCCGAATAGCAACTCTACTCAAATAAGTTGGATGTAAGAAGGCAGATTGCCGTTTCGGTTTTCCCTGCAGCGGCGCTGTTTCTGTTGCGCTCTGTGTATCGTTGACGTCCGGATAATTATTATTAACTATTAGAGGTCGAGAATCCTCTCTCTACTCTATGCCCATGATGTATAGTCAGAGGTGCATGCAGTTACTGTAATAATCGGGGTTAATAATAATTATGAGTACTACTACTATCTTGTATGTGTGCTCGGCGCTTGATACCTATCTGTGTTATCACCAGTAGAGGTACAAGCAGAGGTGCGGCGCTGTCAATTCCGATACGACGCTGATTCCGATACGACGCTGACACCCCTCGAGGTGCAAGCAATGACGTCACTGACAGGCGCGCGCATTGCGCGCGCACTTGAGGTGCGAATCTTGCTGGCACTCGAGGTGCGAAAATACGTTTGTACGCGTTTACACTTCGAACACAGATTTGAACACAGTGCAAATCCTGCCCATCCCCGACCAAAATATAACTCAGTCATCAATCCAAAAATTCACCAGATTTGAAGACAGTGCAAATCCTGCCCATCTCCGACCAAACTTAACTCAATCATCAATCCAAAAACTCACCAGATTTGAAGACAGTGCAAATCTTGCCAATCTACTGACCAAAATATAACTCAGTCATCAACAAAAAAACCCACCAGATTTGAACACAGTGCAAATCTTTCCAGTCCCATTTTTCAGAGGGTGAAAGAAACTATCTTTGTTAGTTTTTATTTTTTCAAATTTGGACAACGCCCCCCCCCCCCCCCCCCCCCCCATCCAGTACATACTCATGCTGTATTTAGCTACCTTCATACCGATCAATCAAGTGACGTCATTCGCGCGAGTTCTATTTTAGGAGTATTTCGCACCTCGGTTTGTCGTCGGGTCTTGTTCAATCGAATTCATATCTACTGTACGTACGGTACTCCATGTTACTGATATTTCGCACCTCGGTTTGTCGCCGTACACGACGAAAGGAAAAAATTTGAATGTAGTCCGACTCATTCATGTACAAATTGTACCAAATCTAAAAAGTCCGATTGTATTTTTCACTAACTCTCTCATCTGGCAAGGTTGACGACGACGACTAACTTCATCAAAGACAGATTTTAATCGTTTTCAATATGTTCAGGTTAAATCTTATGGTTACGTGCAACCATAAAAATGAGAGTTCGCTACCATAAAAATGAACGCGCGCCACAAAATATTACTATTGCTTTTAGACAAAGCATCTCATTTCCGTAAATAATTGTTTGGCTAAGCTTTTTAGCGATTTTAGTCATAGCGTTTGTACCAAGGCTACTTGTTAAAAACAGATTTTTTTAATATTTCTACGTATTTTCCCCCCCCCCAAACCCCCCCCCCCCCCACATAAACTCCGTCTAGAAGGTTACGTTGTCAACTCTTAGGGTTAGTGTTAAACGTTCAACTAACAACTCCACCAATTCATCTTTACAAATCTGTACCGGTACGAGTTCGTACTCGTACCCGATACGACACTCATCATGCGACAATAAACTTCAGCAAGCACCGTTTCGTACCGGTAGCATTCGCCATACTCTATACTCCACACTTCACAGCACTTTGTTCTGCTATTCGCGAGATATTCTGAATTGTCCACAGTGTTATACTATGCCGTCTCCGCCGGAAGCAGTAATTGAGACCACATGGACCTGCTCAGATGGTATTAAGCTCGCGGGAAAGCGGTGGACGACGAATAATGGACGTGAGAAGAAAGCCCAAATTCTAGCCTTGCATGGCTGGATGGACAATTGTGCCACATTTGATGCACTATCAAATGGTTTGATGAGCAAGATGGCATCGACAAGGCCCGTTGCCGATATCGATTTTGTTGCTATCGATCTACCTGGTCACGGACATTCGTCACATAAATCTTTAGACGGTCCGACGTCAGTTCAGGCGGAATACTGCTACTACGTATTCGAAATCGTGCGCCAATTGCAATGGAAACCGGAAGAATTGACGCTCATTGGGCATTCAATGGGCGGGTCAATAGCACTGATGTACGCAGCTGCGTTCCCCGTCCAAAGGTTATGCATGTTGGACACGCTTGGCCCGATGCCCAAACCTCCGGAGACCATTTCAAAGAATTTGCGGTCCAATATAAAAATTCGAGCGCAAGGAAAAATGCCTTGTTCGGTCTATCCAAATTTCACAAAAGCATTAGAGACACGATGCATGACACCTGGTTTATTGTTTCCCGGCAAACAATACATAAGCGAAGCTACGGCAACAGCGTTGGTCCAACGAGGCTCTATTATAAAGGAGAACGGCCAACTACAATTCCGACACGACCAACGATTAAACTGGCCCAGTATGTTGTATCTCTCGGTGATTCAGTTGGAACAAATATACAAAGATGTTGCAAGCCAGAAAACCTCAACATGCGTGTTGACAGCAATCGATGGTATGCCGTTTCCGTCCGATAGGATATCTCGGGTAAAAGCTTTGCTGAAGCCCGAAGTATATCAATCATTGCCTGGAAGTCATCATTTTCATTCCGATCCAAATGGTGTAGAGTTAGTTGTGGATGCGATTTCCTCTTGGTTGAAGATTTAATTTCTGGTTGAAAATTAATGTTGAAGTCGATGACGACTTCAGTCGAAGCAACATTGAAAGTCGACGTAACAACGTTTTCTTCGCTTGCTTCGTGTCCACAGTTCTTCCTTTTCCTGGTTTGGATATTAATATTGAATCGATTTGCTGACCTTTCAAATTCAAAGTTGTATTTATCTGACGTCAAGTTGTTGTAATTTAGTCTATCGAACGTTGATCAACAATACGATCATGCAAACGAAGGAATACACTTTCCACCGCGGTTCTACCGTCGCTGCGAATGCCACAATTGTGAACAAATTAGTACTACCGTATCATCCCTTAACTGACCGGAGTTTGTTTGATCTGAAAGAAATTGGCTGGTTTTTTAAGACTGCCATCGCTACTCGGCATCATCATCGGCATCATCATCGGCATCATCATCTTCCACCGGTGGAAAGCTTCCATTTTTCACATTTTCTAAAGTACCTGGTAGACCAAACATAATTGTCCTATCTTTTTCTCTCATCTGAATTAATTCGATGTCTTCTGATGCGCCACTTCCAACAGTTAACTCTCGCAACCTTTCATATGCCTTTTCGAGCGTACCTATCATTGTTATTTTGTTCAAAATCGACATAGCCTTTCGTGAGAAGAAGAGTAGAGCATTGACAATATGGCTTTTTAAAATCACATCATCGATTCGCTTGGATAGCGTAAGGTATGTTTCTGACGAACTGTTCATCACCAACGCGCAATAGTATACATACTTTCCAACTTACCAAATGATTTCGTGTTCACCTTCACTTTAACAACTGTGTGGTCGTTCAGAAGTTGCCGCAACGAATTTCCGTGCTTTTCAGTTGCCCCCTTACCTCCTACAGAGACAAGAGGTTTTTTGGCATATCGCCATACCTCTTCCATGACTTTATCAGGTAAATTGGATTCTGATGCCGCGTGCAATCCAATTGTTCGTGAAAAACCGAATCCAGTACTACAACTTTGGTGGGTCTGAATGCATACAAAAGCCGACGTCACCGATGAGGAGAACGCACATCCCAGGATGATCACGAGAAGAGAGAGAGAGCTATTCATTTTTGTTTATCGGGGGATTTTGAATATGGAGTACCTTGACGGTCGGATGGTCGGAAAGCATGGAGAACTGGTTTTCAGTTTATCGTGTGGTTCCAAAAAATCAAACGTTACCTGTGTATTGTTGAGTAGTCTTATTTTTCCAGTACGATACTCGTACTTACATCGTACAGATGGGTGATTGGTGATTGGTGATACCGTAGGTGTGAAGATGAATCAACGGGAATAAAAAGTTCGTACTCCGGGGTTCGTACAAAAAACAATACTTCGTACTCCGGGGTAATACAGTACGGTAATTACGGTATAACATACCGGTTCGTACGAATGTGAGGGCAAATTGGTGGAGTTGTTTTTCGTTGAACGTTTAACGCTAACCCTAAGTTGACAAGGTAACCTTGTGGACGGAGTGTACTGGAGCGGGTTGGGGGGGGGGGGGGAACGTAGAAATATTAAAAACTATGTTCTTAACAAGTAGCCGTGGTTGAAACCCCACCACTAAAAACTTTTAAAAACACAGGTGAAATAATTATTTACAGAAATGAGATGCTTTGTCGAAAAGCAATAGTAATATTTAGTTGCGCGCGTTCATTTTTATGGTAGTGTTGTAACTCTAAAAATTGACCGGATAGGTATAACGAATAGTTTTAATTTAAAGAGAAGTGAGCTCAGAGAGACGCTCTTATTTTGTGCTGTCGGTCAAAAATACACGTACTCTACTTACGTACATTCTACAGGAATTATATCCTATACCTTTCGGTCAATTTTTAGAGTGACAACATTTTGTTACTGTATCGGGGCTCTCTGCTGTATTTTACATGGTAGAGATCTTCATCCGAGAACTGTTTCGCGGGGTTCAAATTTACTTCTCACGCACAAATTTTGTGCGTGATTTTAACACGGCAATATTTCTGGACACCCTGAAATTTGCGACGATCGTATAAGGGTATATGTAAACTCAGCACTATTTCTGTGCGCGTGATGCACATTACTCTACTCTCGAATAAAAATAATTTATTTCAGTCTCTAGCAGAACCCAATTATTATTCTGTACGAACAACACTTACTTCTATTCACAAATAAAAAAGAAATCTTGAGACAGTATTAATTCCAAAATATTAATCTACCAAACAACAATTCGATTCTGCTCTCCTAATTGTGAATTCTATTTCTCGACTACTACAATATTCCCTTTTTAAAATGTAGATTCTATTATGCTTGATTTATTCCTATTGCAACGTATTACAAATCCTCCATTATTTCTAATATTCTCAAAATTAAGTTCAAGATTATTAGTAGGTTTGTATTATGTATGTACTGTTATTTTCTACATTAGTTCACCAATAGATAAACTTTCATTCATCGATGCTGTTATTGCCGGATCAATATAGACGTTTCTTTTCTTTTTCTTTTTTGGTCCACTACAATTAGTGGAGCTGCTACTAGTAATATTTGCATCACCATGCTTATTGTTGGTGTAATTTGTCGAACTTTCGTTCCTAAATCTGTTCCTCATCATTTCTTCCAATTTCCTTCCTGTTTCTGGGTGTTTTCGCATCTCGCCAATTTTGTCGCACAAGTCACTGAACAACTCTTGTCCTTCCTCCATCCATCCATTTCTGCTTCCACTGTCTGAATCGCAGAATTTTTTTTTGTTGCGGAATCGTGGCATCACCCTTTCGCCGCTGCTGGTTCACCCATACATGATGCTCATTGTAGATCAGTACCAATGCAAATGCTTCATCTGCTATAGTAAATATATCACTCAGCAAGTGCCTCTCCTTCCGTTGTTTGAAATTGGAATTTGTCGGATTGATTGCCGACATGATTCTTGTAACAAAATAATAAAAATCTTCATCTTCCGCGTCTTTGTATGTTCTGTATTGAGGGTTTAAAATACCTGTGTTTTCATATTCTGTGTCTTGAATAACTGCAACAGTACCAGGGAATGTGATAGGGACTCGACCTTTTCTGTAATCGTCTGTACGGAAGTATCATCAGTATCAACGGGCAGCATGTTAGTGTTGTCGGACCAAAAATAGATTCCCAAATTCCTAATTTCAACAACCAATTCTCCCACCTGTACTTACCTATCCAGTTTTTTCTCGCTAATGTTTGTGAGTTGTGCCTCAATGCAGTCAGTACTGTCCCTACTCGTTTCCTGTAAAAGGAACAGAATGACGCAAGTGGAATATTTGGTGGCTTCATAACCGCACTTGCTCCAACAGCTTTTTGTATTACATGCGCTGTTACCTTGTCATTGATAGGGAACTTCATGTTGTAATACCAATGTTTTTTGACGTAATCCCTTAGCTGCTTGTCCACTGTTTCAGTCATATCACTCAAAGCCTTAAGCATATCGTTGTCTGTTATAAGCCCATATTCGTCTGTAATTGTACTTACTGCTCGTTCTCTTGTGTCGCCGGCATTATCAGTCCCCTCTCCCTGCATGGTTGCCTCCGTTTGTTTAGGTACCATTACTACCTTTCCCACCCCTATATGTGGTTCCCTCTCTTGTTGCCGTAAGTGTTTTGCCACTTCCTGTGCCAATTTGTCATATTGGATTTTTTTCATGACAAGTTCCGCAACATCCTCTAAATTGTAGCATTCTCCGTTAGATGTTTTCTCTACCACATTGGTTTTTGTTCCTTCTTTCTGTTGGTTCGTTACTGTAGTGGTGGTTGTGTTGGTAATGCTCAGTGCTGGTTCGTTACTCTGGTTGATGGTGTTTTGTTCTTCCGTGTTTGTAGTAGTAGAAATTGTGTTGTCGGTACCATTTTTTTACTGTTGCCCTTTGATGCGTTCATAGTTGTGGTATTACTGTTACTCACTTTGTTAGTAATTGCGGTGTTTGTTTTCACTCTTTTTTTCTTACTGTTGTTGTCCCCTGTATTTTGATGATCACCGGGCCGGATGGTTTTGTTGTTTCGAAGGGTCTTCCCCTCGGATTTTTTGCTTCGTCGTGTCTTTCCGATAGCATTCATATTTTTTTATTTTATTTTCTGAATACGGTGCCGATCAAGAATCATGTGTTTCTTTTTGTGTGGTTTTGTGTGTGTACTAATAATTTTATCTGGTTGTGTACGGTGTTTTGTGTTGTGTGTGTTGTGTGTGTCGTGTGTGTGTGTGTGTGTGTGTGTACGGTGTTTCGTGTAGTATGTGTACGATGTTTTGTGTGTAGAGTTTTTCCGTGGGTTCTGTACTATGTTGTTTGCCCTAACTTCTTCTGTGTGTTGTCTGGCTTGGGCGCGCCGTTATATATTTGTAGAAGTAGATCACGTACCTGTGCCAGCCAGCCCTCCCGCGCCATAATTTTTTCAGAAGGGAAACTTTTGATCACACTAAGGTTATGTATTTCAATCCTCTAGTCACATGTAGAATCTCGTAGACTGCACATAACATACCGTACTGTCTTGTGTGCCATTTGTATCTACAAACCACAACATTGTCTGTTTTGTGTGTGGCAAAGTTGTTCCCAATATGCATTTAAAAGTTGTTCCCAACATGCATTTCGTAAGTAATGTGATATGCATTCATGGCCTGGTACAAAAACTTTGGTAGTCATTACCAAATGAGACTGTTTGTGTCCTGGAATTGCACCAAAAATACCCTCATGTTTGCCATATGGATAGTCAAACCACAACATTTTGGGCATTCTGAGTGACAAAGTTGTTCCCAATATGCATTTGATGAGTCATGATAAATGTATTCATAGTTTTGACCGGATACTTTTGGAGTCATTACCCAATAACTCAGTTTGTGCCCTAGAATTGCACGAAAAATACCCTCATCATGTTTGCCATTTCGAGAGTCAAACCACAACATTTCCAGCATTCTGTGTGACAAAGTTGTTCCCAATATGCATTTGATGAGTCATGAGGAATGTATTCATGGCTTGGACCGGATACTTTTTGAGTCCTTACCCAATAAGTTAGTTTGTGCCCTGGAATTGCACCCAAAATACCCTCATGTTTGTCAGTTGGAGAGTCAAACCACAACATTTTGGGCATTCTGTGTGACAAAGTTGTTCCCAATATGCATTGGATGAGTCATGATGAATGTATTCATGGCTTGGACCAGATACTTTTTGAGTCATTACCCAATAAGTTAGTTTGTGCCCTGGAATTGCACCAAAAATACCCCCATGTTTGCCATTTGTAGAGTCAAACCTTAAGATTTTGGGCATTCTGTGTGACAAAGTTGTTTCCAATATGCATTGGATGAGTCATGATGAATGTATTCATGGCTTGGACCCGATACTATTTGAGTCATTACGCAATAAGTTAGTTTGTGCCCTAGAATTGCACCAAAAATACCCCCATGATTGCCATTTGGAGAGTCTAACCACAAAATTTTGGGCATTCTGTGTGACAAAGTTGTTCCCAATATGTATTTGATGAGTCATGATGAATGTATTCATGGCTTGGACCAGATATTGTTGTAATCATTACCCAATAACTCAGTTAGTATGAATTTTAGAATAATTTTTGTCCTTGGACATGCATGTACCAAAATAGTGAGTCCTAGTCAGTTTTAGAGTGCAAATGTGTGACATTGGCTGCAATTTCAGGATGAATAGTGTTCATACTATGGATGGGGTAGACTATGAAACAAACTGGACAAGAAACAGGCTGATACTTTAGTCAGTATGAATTTTAGAATAATGATGTTTGTCCCTGGACATGCATGTACCAAAATATTGAGTCCTAGTCAGTTTTAGAGTGCAAATGTGTGGCATTGACTGCAATTTTAGGATGAATAGTGTTCATACTATGGATGGGGTACACTACAAAACAAACTGGACAAGAAACAGGCTGATACTTTAGTCAGTGTGAATTTTAGAATAATGTTTGTCCCTGGGCATGCATGTACAAAAATAGTGAGTCCTAGTCAGTTTTGAGTGCAAATGTGTGGCATTGCCTGCAATTTCAGGATGAAAAGTGTTCATACTATGGATGGGGTAGACTATGAAACGAACTGGACAAGAAACAGGCTGATACTTTAGTCAGTATGAATTTTAGAATAATTTTTGTCCCCCCTGGACATGCATGTACCAAAATATTGAGTCCTAGGTAGTTTTGAGTGCAAATGTGTGACATTGACTGCAATTTCAGGATGAATATTGCTCATACTATGGATGGGGTAGACTATGAAACAAACTGGACAAGAAACAGGCTGATACTTTAGTCAGTGTGAATTTTAGAATAATGTTTGTCCCTGGACATGCATGTACCAAAATAGTGAGTCCTAGTCAGTTTTAGAGTGCAAATGTGTGGCATTGACTGCAATTTCAGGATGAATATTGCTCATACTATGGATGGGGTACACTACAAAACAAACTGGACAAGAAACAGGCTGATACTTTAGTCAGTATGAATTTTAGAATAATGTTTGTCCCTGGACATGCATGTACCAAAATAGTGAGTCCTAGTCAGTTTTGAGTGCAAATGTGTGGCATTGACTGCAATTTCAGGATGAATATTGTTCATACTATGGATGGGGTAGACTATGAAACAAACTGGACAAGAAACAGGCTGATACTTTAGTCAGTATGAATTTTAGAATAATGTTTGTCCCTGGACATGCATGTACCAAAATAGTGAGTCCTAGTCAGTTTTAGAGTGCAAATGTGTGACATTGGCTGCAATTTCAGGATGAATATTGCTCATACTATGGATGGGGTAGACTATGAAACGAACTGGACAAGAAACAGGCTGATACTTTAGTCAGTATGAATTTTAGAATAATTTTTGTCCCCCCTGGACATGCATGTACCAAAATATTGAGTCCTAGGTAGTTTTGAGTGCAAATGTGTGACATTGACTGCAATTTCAGGATGAATATTGCTCATACTATGGATGGGGTAGACTATGAAACAAACTGGACAAGAAACAGGCTGATACTTTAGTCAGTGTGAATTTTAGAATAATGTTTGTCCCTGGACATGCATGTACCAAAATAGTGAGTCCTAGTCAGTTTTAGAGTGCAAATGTGTGGCATTGACTGCAATTTCAGGATGAATATTGCTCATACTATGGATGGGGTACACTACAAAACAAACTGGACAAGAAACAGGCTGATACTTTAGTCAGTATGAATTTTAGAATAATGTTTGTCCCTGGACATGCATGTACCAAAATAGTGAGTCCTAGTCAGTTTTGAGTGCAAATGTGTGGCATTGACTGCAATTTCAGGATGAATATTGTTCATACTATGGATGGGGTAGACTATGAAACAAACTGGACAAGAAACAGGCTGATACTTTAGTCAGTATGAATTTTAGAATAATGTTTGTCCCTGGACATGCATGTACCAAAATAGTGAGTCCTAGTCAGTTTTAGAGTGCAAATGTGTGACATTGGCTGCAATTTCAGGATGAATATTGCTCATACTATGGATGGGGTAGACTATGAAACGAACTGGACAAGAAACAGGCTGATACTTTAGTCAGTATGAATTTTAGAATAATGTTTGTCCCTGGACATGCATGTACCAAAATATTGAGTCCTAGGTAGTTTTGAGTGCAAATGTGTGGCATTGACTGCAATTTCAGGATGAATATTGTTCATACTATGGATGGGGTAGACTATGAAACAAACTGGACAAGAAACAGGCTGATACTTTAGTCAGTATGAATTTTAGAATAATGTTTGTCCCTGGACATGCATGTACCAAAATAGTGAGTCCTAGGTAGTTTTGAGTGCAAATGTGTGGCACTACTTAAGTACGTATGAAGCGAAGAAAAAAATACTAACTTGAGTTGAAGTATGTTTTTTTTTGGTACGTAGGAGATTGATTTTTTTTTCGTACGTACGTACGAGATTGATTTTTTTGGTACGTACAAGATTGATTTTTTTTTTCGTACGTACGAATTATCTAGTACAAAAAACGTGTAGAATTCTACACGATGTACTAGAAGTATCCTCTACCGGTACTTCGATCGAAAATCATAAGGTACGGCAAAAAAAAAAAAAAATCTCTCTCACACAAACACACAGTAATTTTCTGTTCTAGTTCGTGACAAAAAAAATCACTTTTTCTACCTCGCTACAAAAAAAAAAATCACTTCATGATCTGTTCTACCTCGCAACAAAAAAAATCACTACATAATCTGCCTTCTTACATCTGACTTATTTGACTAGGGTGTTGGTTCTTGCAATCAACACTCCATCCGAGAACGTTTGATCCAAAACCTCTTTAACAGAGCCGGAGGATCTGTTGTCAGATATTTTAGTCCGAAATAACAGCCTTGTACTGGAAAAGAAGTAGTTAGCATTTGACGAGAAGGGGATTTGCTGGATAGATAATGTTGTTCGGATTCGCGACCCAAACATATATGTCTTGAAAGAAGCAATGAACCGGCATCGTCCCTTGCAATTATATCAACAGGAACAAGGTACTGTTTTTTGTGACATGGAGTAAGAAGTAATCTACGGCAGCAACTACAATTTCATCGGGTCGATTGTCGGAACGTCGGGACGTCGGAACAAGCAAAGGTAAGAATGAGAGAGATAGACAATGATTATACTGCCTCTGGCATTGCTGATACTCAATGTATTTCCTCCCTTCTGTGTTTGTTCTCATTTTCATAGGACTGGATTGGAACAACAAATCGGAACCAACGGATCGGAATCAACGGATTAGAATCAACGGATCGGAATCAACGGATCGGAATCAACAACGATCGTCGGAAGGTCAAGGGGGGGGAAACAACGGATCCGTCGGCAAATCTTTAGTCTTCCCTGTAGGTGCAGGGAATTTTCCTGGTTGGTGATAATTATGAATCGGTCGGCATGTACATTATCATATTATTCTGTTGTTATTATTTACTCTATGTAGTACATCAATAGATACTCACCCATTTTGTTCAATTATCATGTATTCGAATAGGAACGGCAATCGATCCAACACCAATCGATCTGCAAAACGAATTGATCCAATACCAATTGATCCAATCAATCGGCAACGAATCAGCAAAACGCTCCTCCTCCACCGGCAAGCGGCAACGAATTGTTGGCATAGAATTGCTCCTCCTCTTCCACCGACGATCCAACAACCTCGCTCCTCCTCCCCCGGCAAGCGGCAACGAATCGTTGGCATATAATCGCTCCTCCTCCTCCATCTACTCCAACGCCAAATCGATTCGTTGTCATCCAACGGCAATTCGTCCCGGCAACGGCAACAACAATAGACTCGTCGATTCGACAGCAAGCAAGAGCGAGAGCAACAGGAGCCACTGAGAACGATCGAGTCGCAAAGCAAGAGCAACAACAGCAACCGGGCCGGGGCTTGGAAGCCCATTTTTTAGCCAAATTTTGCCCATCATCTTTCCCATCCATGTTGAGTCGTTTTTTTCTGATCCGCTGGATCAATCAATTCGAAACTTGGGCGGCGTGTTCTTATATATGTAATGAAGAGGACCATGCAATATCATTGCTGTTGGTGCCGTTGGTGCAGAGATATCTGCTGTGACTGTTATTTGGGTTGCTTCCTTGAAATATAGCCAAATTTTGCGCGGCGTGTTCTTAGATATGTAATGAAGAGGACCCTGCAATATCGTTGCTGTTGGTGCCGTTGGTGCAGAGATATCTGCTGTGACTGTTGTTTGGGTTGCTTCCTTGAAATGTAGCCAAATTTTGCCCCTCTGCTTCACCGGTTCGATTCTTCTGATCCGCTGGATCAATCAATTCGAAACTTGCGCGGCGTGTTCTTAGATATATAATAAAGCGAACCGTGCAATATCGTTGCTGTCGGTGTCGTTGATATGGAGATATCTGCTGTGACTGTTATTTGGGGTGTTTCTTTGAAATACAACCAAATTTTCCCAATCTGCTTCACCGGTTCGATTCTTCTATTCCTCTCAATCAATCGATCCGAAACTTGGAGGACGTCTCCTTCTCAATATAATGAAGAGGTCTGTGCAATATCGTTGGCAGCGGCGACCTCGGTATGGAGATATCTGCTGTCATCGTTATTTGGGTTGCTTCCTTGAAATACAACCAAATTTTCCCAATCTGCTTCACCGGTTTGATTCTTCTAATGTGCTCGATCAATCGATTCGAAACTTGCAGACCTTGTCCTTCTCAATATAATGAAGAGATCCCTGCAATATCGTTGCCCGCGGTGACTTCAGTATGGAGATATTAATATTCACCGTTTTTTTCCATTGTTTACCTTCAAAATGGACCTTGTGTGTCCAATGCTTTGCCGGTTAGATACTTCCAATCCACTCAATCAATCAATTCGAAACTTGCAGGCCTTGTCCTTCTCGATATAATGAAGAGATCCCTGCAATATCGTTGCCCGCGGTGACTTCAGTATGGAGATATTAATATTCACCGTTTTTTTCCATTGTTTACCTTCAAAATGGACCTTGTGTGTCCAATGCTTTGCTGGTTAGATACTTCCAATCCACTCAATCAATCGATTCGAAACTTGCAGGCCTTGTCCTTCTTGATATAATGAAGAGATCCCTGCAATATCGTTGCCCGCGGTGACTTCAGTATGAAGATATTAATATTCACCGTTTTTTTTCCATTGTTTACCTTCAAAATGGACCTTGTGTGTCCAATACTTTGCCGGTTAGATACTTCCAATCCACTCAATCAATCGATTCGAAACTTGCAGGCCTTGTCCTTCTCGATATAATGAAGAGATCCCTGCAATATCGTTGCCCGCGGTGACTTCAGTATGAAGATATTAATATTCACCGTTTTTTTTCCATTGTTTACCTTCAAAATGGACCTTGTGTGTCCAATGCTTTGCCGGTTAGATACTTCCAATCCACTCAATCAATCGATTCGAAACTTGCAGGCCTTGTCCTTCTCGATATAATGAAGAGATCCCTGCAATATCGTTGCCCGCGGTGACTTCAGTATGAAGATATTAATATTCACCGTTTTTTTCCTTGTTTACCTTCAAAATGGACCTTGTGTGTCCAATGCTTTGCCGGTTAGATACTTCCAATCCACTCAATCAATCGATTCGAAACTTGCAGGCCTTGTCCTTCTCGATATAATGAAGAGATCCCTGCAATATCGTTGCCCGCGGTGACTTCAGTATGAAGATATTAATATTCACCGTTTTTTTCCTTGTTTACCTTCAAAATGGACCTTGTGTGTCCAATGCTTTGCCGGTTAGATACTTCCAATCCACTCAATCAATCGATTCGAAACTTGCAGGCCTTGTCCTTCTCAATATAATGAAGAGATCCCTGCAATATCGTTGCCCGATCTGCTGTCCCTTGGGTTTGGAGGGGGTGTTTTCTGTGGAGGTGTAAATTCGGAGTTGGAGTCCTCTGCTAGGCCCTCCTATTGCTTGTAATCTAACGCATACGGCAGAACCCTTTGAGACTTGCAGGCCTTCTTAGTATTGTTGTCCAGAATCGTTTGCCTATCCTACCAACTTTTTGGAGTTCTTGGTTTATGAGATACAAGGGGGGGGGGACAGGTCCCTATCCATTGAAATGAAAATGGAATTTTTTGGAGTTGGATTTGAGTTGGAGTTGGAGTCGCCCGTTATATGGTGGCAACATGTTGAGAAGATAAAAATAGTCATGATTCGTGCATAAGTTGTACACAAAATAGTGCTTGACACGAAAAGAATATGATATCCTTAACCCTAAAATAGCTATTTTGTTTGAGGAGTGACGAGATATTGTCTCGAAACTAAAGGTGTGCGACGCGCGAGGTTTTTTAGTAGACACGCGACCTAAAAAGATAGGAAATTTAAAAAATAGGGTCGAGAATTGTAAAAATACCGCGCGATAGCCCGCGGGGGGTAGAGAAACAGTTCTTGGACGCAACAGGAATATCGTTAGAGGAGGAGACAGAGGATTTAGGCATATCATTTGTGGCAATAGTTTGTTGAGGTAGAAAATGAGTTGGTAGAAATCCATTTCTACTCAGGACGGAAGAGAAATTGCGATATTGAACGACAGACCCAGAAACATATGGTAACTATTGTGATTTGCATTGAGGACATGTATCGAAGTCATGCTGGTAGTTGTGAGAATAATGAGAAACAGAGTGACAAATGTTACAGATAATCAGACGAGAATGAAGCGTTGATTGTTGACAGTGTACGCAACGTTGCCGCATAAGGCAAAGGCAAAGGTTGATAGTGGAATAGCCAAGAGATGACTCATAGGAATTTAAGCAGAGTTTAAGAAGTGGTAGGGATATTGTTTGCAGGCCTGGGAGAAAAAGGGATCATTAGATTAGAGAGTGAAAACAATATGTGTTTGCATACTGGTTGGATATCAGGACATGAACAGATAATAGTTTTGCTACAAACAACTATGGTGTAGACATTGCCGGAAGAACCAATGACAAAAAGTGAGAAGGATGATGATGCTTTGGAGCTGTGCCGGAGAATATAAAATGATTCTGAAACTGAATGGCCTAAACACTTTTTGTCAACAAACAGCCAAACTGTGCAGAGATGGCATAAGAGAAAATGAGCGAATTCGTATGCGGGCGGGCAAGATCGTAGGAAGTGTAACTGGAAACAAATATAAACAGAAAATATAATAAGGAGTAACATACTGGAGCCATTGCGTTTGGAAGAAGACATGGTCAAACGGAAAGAAAAAGGAATGTTGGGGTAAAGAGTGAGAGAGCTGAAACACAATTAGAAGTAATGAAAGCGACTGTAAGCGTAAGTGTTCGTTGTCATGAAGTATTGGGCTGTCAGGAAATATTTCAGGGGATAAAGGAAAACAAAATAGGGGGGGAAAATGGCCGAATGACAATCTGAGCGCTATTTCGTGTCAGATAAATGACCGCCAAAGATGCGGGGAATATAAAGTATTGGCGTACATAGGGATAGAAAATACCCAATAACAAGGCCCAGTAGCACTAATAGCCAAATTTTCGGCAGGACACCAAGGTTACCAAAGATTTGAAAAACCTATTTTGAGGCTCTAGTTCGATTCCTACTTCGTGTCATTAGATTGCAGTAGATAGATTTGTTATAATATTGATTAGGTTCTAAAATTGTGAGCATAGAGATCGAAGAGTACTTGGATCGCACCTCCATTGATCTCTCTTGACAAGCTGTATGTGCATCAAAAATGAATCTTATAAACAGTTCTTTACTCTGGCGACTGTCACAATTAAGCTATTTGGCCTGTCTGGTGTACGTCTCGCAGTCTGTCTGTCTGCCATTTAACCGCGTGATTACTAGAGTACCCAGTGTCTTTGTGGTAGTATAGGACTAGTAGAAGATACCTATCCCGCGGGTCTCATTTTTTCATCGACCCCATCTCGCCACATACACCTCATCGCTAGTTCAATTAGCCTGGTACCACTCATTAGTTTAGTGAGTAAGTCCGCAATATTCGACTCGCCCTGGCTCCTTTGCAATTCGGATAGTTCCTGCTGCTATGCACTCCCTTGCCTTATGATAGGCGACACTATTGTGCTTCTTCTTACAATGGCTCTCTGGTCTTGTAGTGTTCTTCACAACTGACTCATTGTCACAATAGATATTGGTAGGGCCTTCCAAAGGGATTCCCATCATCCGTAGCTTGTACCTTAGCCCCTCTACCATCTCGATTGCTATCCTAAGCGCAACTATTTCCGAGCCAAATGTAGACGTCTCAACAGTTGTTTGCCTCTTAGAGAACCACAAAATAGGTGCCCTGTTAACAAAGATAATGATTCCTGTTTGAGATCTTCTGGTCGCCTTGCAACCCGCATGATCCACATCTACAAAACATGTGGTAACGACGGCTTTCCCTTTTGGTTCGGGCATATCTGGAGGCAGTAGTTCCTTGGCTTCAGGATAAAACACACTCCAGTCACATGACTGAAAATTCGACTCATCGACCTCGGGCATAGATGCATCAAATACCAACTTGGACTTGCTGTAATTCTTCAAGTATGCAAACAGATGAAACAACTGGTTGAGATGACCCTCTCTTGCTTGGGCAAGATATCGAGACATAAGTGACACGGGCATAATGATGTCCAACCGACCAAGTTCACATATCCACCAGGAGTATCCCAACCAAACCTTGGTAATAGTTCTGTTTCTCCGGATCGAGCTGTGGTGACGCGTCTATCTCAGGTCTATACTCAGTGCTCAAAGGGGACCTTGCTGTTTTAGGTAGTACTTTAAACGGATATTTTCTGGCTAATAGTTCCTCTTCAACTGACTTGACAGCTTTTGCAGTGTACTTAGATGAAGCCATGGACCAGTACGGGTTACCATTGATGTAGGTCTTCCCTATATCAGCTCCCAAGTAGAAAGAAGGTTCTTCAACTGTTCCATCCTTCAACTTGAATTGCCTTTCTATCGCGTCCATCTGGAATTTTGGATCCATCCCACATACAAGAATATCGTCAACATATGCCACACAGTACTCATAATAAGCCGCACCATCTGGTTTGAATGCAGATCGTAGATGTACGTCCGGGTCGGCCTTGCAAGATACATATCCAAGCTCCCTTAAGTGACTAGCCAAGTGGGATCGAAAAGATGCCCCTGCAACCGGGAGCCCATATAAAGCTCTTACAATCTTGCAGGGCCTTCCACATAGTTCCAGTGCAAACCCTTGGGCCTCTGTGGCTATCGTAAAATACTTTTCCTTGATAGGTGCTGTTAAGTAAGCGTTTTGTATGCCGCGCTGAGTACTTCAAGATTGTTAAGGGCTGCCACCAGGAAGAACAATCGAACCAAATCCCTACTGGGGACACTAGAATAAGTGTATTCCTTGGAGATCTCTGGGACTTTGTGACCATCACCGACTAAGCGAGCCTTCCGAGTCAAATCAATCTTGACATCGAAGACCATGTGCATGGTTATTTTGGTATATTTGGTTTTAGCACCAGATATGATCCGATCTTTTCTCCGAAGTACCTTATAGGCCCACCACTTAAATGCTGGCTCATTTATAATTGCCTTCTTTGCGGGCGTATATTGCTGTTTCAACCGGGAAGCTTTCCTTCATGTCACTTAACTTTGCCCAGGATGTAGTGCCATCTTTCTACCTAACAAGAAACCTCCATCCTTTGGTTGTTGGTTTTGTTCTGGTTTGTCCAGATTTTGTTGTGTAAGTAGCCTGTTTGATACTTAAGGCCTCCTTATCCCTTTTAAAATCGATGATCTCATCCATTAAACAATACATGCGCCCTTCATCCTCAACTGAAGAATAGATACTTTCTGCAAGCATATTGGCTGTATAGATTTTGATAGACCCATCTGGCATAGAGACCTCGTAAGACCTCGAATCTAAGAGTGGATTGTTGTTCTTTTCACCAATCAGCACACCATTTTTATCTCTGCATCAACTCTTGACTAGTCCTCAGATCCGTTGGTCCCCTATCTGGAGTAACACTTCGGTCCCAAGATACTCGTCAAGGCCTTTGTTGGTTAAGTAATCGACATCCGGGGATGAAGCCTCAGCTTCTGCCATGACAACTTCATCCTCTCCCTCGTATTTGCCATCAAAAAGGCCCAGAGGTGGTTTGCCAAGTTCGTTTTCAAGATAAGAATCGGAAGGTTTAACTTCATCACCTATTTTTGCGTTGATTTCTTTGTTGTGTGCTTCCAACTGTGATAGGATATCCGGATGTCTCCATTCTTCCTCAGATATAGCCCGGGTGCTGTTTGTTATGTGAACCAAGGCAATAGAGCTGTTCCTCATTTCTTTTGCAATAGCCCGAGCCCAATGATCGGTCCCCGTCTCTTGATCAATCGCTTTTGCCTCTGCAATTGACTTAGGGAGCCGGACCCCGTACTTATGGGACTTGGTCCAATATTTGGTTTTAGCGCCAGATATGATCCGGTCTTTTCTCTGAAGTACCTTATAGGCCCACCACTTAAAAGCTGGCTCATTTATAATGCCTTCTTCATGGGTGTATATTGCTGTTTCAACCGCGAAGCTTTCCTTCATATCACTTAACTTTGCCCAGGATGTAGTGCCATCCTTCCACCTAACAAGGAACCTCCATCCTTTGGTTGTTGGTTTTGTCCTAGTTTGTCCGGATTTTGTTGTGTAAGTAGCCTGTTCGATAGTTAAGGCCTCCTCATCCCTTTCAAAATCGATGATTTCATCCATTAAACAATACATGCGCCCTTCATCGTCCACGGAAGAATAGATACTTTCTGCAAGGATGTTGGCTGTATAGATTTTGATAGACCCATCTGGCATAGAGACCTCGTAAGACCTCAAATCTAAGAGTGGATTGCTGTTCTTTTCACCAACCAGCACACCATCCTTATCCCTGCAACAGCCTCTTGACTAGCCCCCGGATGTGTTGGTCCCCAATCTGGAGTAATACCTCAGTCCCAAGATACTTGTCAAGGTCCTTATCGGTTAAGTAATTCGACATCTGGGGATGAAGCCTCAGCTTCTGCCATTAGAACTTCATCCTTTCCCTCATATTTGCCGTCAAAAAGGCCCAGAGGTGGTTCGCCAAGTTCGTTTTCAAGATAAGAATCGGAAGGTTTAACTTCATCACCTATTTTTGCGTTGATTTCTTTGTTGTGTGCTTCCAACTGTGATAGGATATCCGGATGTCTCCATTCTTCCTCAGATATAGCCCGGGTGCTGTTTGTTATGTGAACCTTTCCAGTTTTAAATTAGACATAGTGACAATCTCCACCACCAAAAGTATCCCCACATGGGCCCAGCCACCGGCCGAGCCTATTTGTCTTCCCATTTAAGTCAGTACCACCAAATGAAATTGTACCAGTCGTGGATCATATACAGTGTGATGTCCGGAGTATACCCATGTACCAATTCAAAGCTAGTCCTCCCCATTGAAGAAGGATCACTCGATGCCATGAGATTCATCCGGCCGGCCGCTAACATTCCACAGAAGGCCCAACACCTCCTGGGACTGCCCTTCTTAGAAGTCATCCAACAGATTGCCCTCCTCAGGTCCCCGGCGCTGTGTTCTGCTGTATTCTGCCAAGAGCAGTGAGGCTGTATGTACGTTTGTCGAATGCGGTACTCCGATCTGAGTTTGTGCCATCCAGTGTTGTGTGTTTCATGGTTGCCTTGAGCCTTTGCCCCATCAGTAACAAGGTGTTATGGAATTCCTACTTCATTGATAAAGCAAGATAAGCCATCGTGGAACCAAACTTCTCCCCTGACAGGATAGAAGGCCACATAGCCCTTGCCATTTGCAAAGATCTGAGCTGCTATATGGTTTCGGATGATACTGGGAACCTTGAACTTCATAGTATCAGCATACCATCGGCCCTTGAGCATCCTCCTATTCCTCCACTTCTGTGTCTTCAGTCTCTTCATAATAGGCTGGGACAGTTGGCGAATGCCATCTTGGGTAGTGACCTCGATAGTAGCCTTGGCCCGCTTCTCACTGATGTTCCACATCTTAGCAATGACCTTGGCATCATACCTGTCAACCTTGTCAGGGATCCTTATTGGAGGTCCCCATTGTCCCCTTCGTATGAAAGACTTCTTGTCAAGGGACATTTCTTGGTCTAGGACATCTTGTTGGCGCCTTAACAGCTTCCTCTCCTTGGTTTGAGCCTTGGCCTCCTGTTGAATGGCAAGCTCAGCTTCAGATAATGAGGACAGACCGATGGATGAAGGCTTGGTGGAAACATCAGAAATTGTAGAATTTGCTGAATTGCGAAGATTTTCTTGGTCCTCCCCGTTGGTTCCAGCAAGGGCTGAAATCAGTCGTGTGGAAGCTTCGGTTGGAGTATACCCTGTGCGTTGAAAAGGAACTCGGCCAGTACATACGGAGGCCAGATGAAGTAGCCGGGACGTGTCATACCCTGTACCTAGTGGTTCGGGATGAATCGTGGATGAATATTTGACTGGGGTCCCACAAGCCGGCAGGCACCCTGAAAGGGTAGCAACGACTTGCGGGAAAGAGGCATTGGTGGCTTCTTCTTCTTCAGCAAAGTGAGAGGAGTAGGGGTCCCATGTGTGGGTATCTGTAGCCAGTACATGTTCACAGGTTGCCAGTTCCTTCTTTGTAGGTTTGTGGGAATCAAAGTAGGATATGACCCCGTCAACTTTGAGAGGAATAAAGAGCTCGGTGTCTTCAGATTGGAAAGTTATCCCGTGTGTGGAAGTGGAGTTGTACCGCCTTGGGGTGTCCTCGACCTTGTTGAAGTTGCAGTCCCGTACTTGATTGGGACATACCAAGCTGTGTTGCAACTTGGTGCCAAAGAATAGGGCCTGTCCAAACACCAGAATATAGGTGATCCCGTCAGTTGGGTCGGCCCAAGCTGTGGCGCAACGAGCAATAGGGACATTCTTAAGTGGTGAGTAGGTGTCTGAAAATGGTGCAACATCCACATAGGTCAAGATAGAATCCAATGAATCGAGTAATACCATATTTGATCCCGCGGCTGTCGTATCAGCATGGCTGTCCAACTCGCACTGACCATTATGAGAGGATGGTGAGCCAAAGCTCTTAATATGGACTACTGGCCGGCCTACCCGGGATACAATCGACAGGCCCCAGCCAGCAAATCAATCTTGACTTTTCTTCTTGTGAGTATGGCTACCAAATTGGTTGCCGGCCGACCCCTTTGCTGTAGTATTCTCGCCCTTGGCTTCGACCAGAGAAACTTGTGCAGACTTTCCAGGAGAGTTGAGAGCGGGGCATAGGGCCCGTACTTGGTTCTTTTGGGCCGAAGACATAGTGATCCAGACTTCTTTTGGGTAGATTTTACCCTCGAGAGGCCCATCATATGTGCCAGAAGTCTTCTGTTTCTTGTTGCCGGATTTCTTGTTGGGGGAGGAGTTGTCTTTGTTGTTGCGTTTGTTACCCCTTTTCCCTTGAAGGAAGAGATATTCCTCTGGCTGCCTTTACGACTGGCTTGCATCTTCTTGATACCAAGCGCTTGAGTGAAGTGAGCAGCTGCTTTGTCAAAGTTGTTGTACATACCCCCTCCTTCGTTTAGGACCAATTGGACTACGATTTTGAGCCTTGGGTCCTGATATGGAGTGACAGAAGTCAGTAACAAATTGATCTTCAGGTGGGAAGGCCTTGTGCCGCAGAAGGAACTCCTTTGCATCGTATCATCGCCTCTTGTGTTTGTCGAAACTGTAATTCTTGGTATCCCTGGAGTAGGTAGAACTCTGTAGGAAGGCCCTCTTTTCTTCTATGAGAAGTCTTATATTTGCCGATTCGTATGCTTGGGAGTATAGGGTGAAGTATGCCTTCCTTCCATCTCCTTCGGAGCCAAGACCTTGGATGTAGGACCAACCAGGACCAGCCCCTACCAACTTGAATAGGATTCCCCAAAGTGTATTGTTGTCCTTGGTCCAGTGAGACCCTGAATGAATCGTGCACCTCATAGAATACTCAGTCCAGTCAGCGTACTTGTCTGTCAGAGCAGACCCAACGGTCCCCTCCCTTTCAGCATCGCTTACTATGGAGTCCTTCCAGATTGTGTAGAGTAGAGATGTTTTAGTGACACCCCTTTTATGTCAAAGGTATTCCCTGAATCGCTCATCAAATTCCTTGAACTTTGACATTGCGGTGAGTGGTTCTGGGAGAGTAAGGTCCCCGGCCGCCGTGTTGCTATCATCTTCCTTCAGGGACTTGAGGCGGGTCTGAGTCTTAGTCTCTGCATCCGGATCAGCCATCCAGTCAACCGGAGTAGCGGTGGCCCCAATGAGAGGCTGAAATTCAATCCAAGCCACAAACAACTTGCGGCGGTCTCCAAAGACCCTCCCCACATACACTTGTTTTGGGTCCGGGCAGTAGTTGTGTTTGGTCTTGTTGACACCATTCACCAGGGATTTGATAGCAGATTCGACCATGTCTCGTAGGGAGTCAGTACTACTGTAACCAATCTGAAAGAGCTCGTCTGCGGTAATTCGGTTCAATCCGAAAGATTCCAGGATCTCCCTGAACACTATCTCTGTTGGAGTTAGAGACCTTTCCCCTGCATATCCGGGGATTCCCTCCAGCCAATCAGCGCGTTTGATCGCGTCTTGAACCTCTTGTGTGAGTGTCGGAGCCCGGTTAGTATCCATCATGGTCCTAATGAATTCCATTTGCGCCGCTGTGAAACCAAGATTGGCAGGAACGGCTGGTCCATCGTCGGCAGGTCCGTCAGCTGCCGGATTGGCGGCTGCGATGTTGTTGTTACGTTGGTTCTGTCGAGCTGGTCTTCCTCTCGCCATGGTTAGTAGTTTGCTCCTGGAGTAGTTGTTTGCTTGTTCTGGAAGTGATATATGAATGATTTTCTGAGGAGAATTAGTTCACTCTCCACACGGTATCACTAGTAGTGGATATTTTCTAGTGGTTTCTCCATGCAAAATTCTACAACCGTTTCTATTCCGAACGCAAATCCCTCGGTTGCCCTATACTTAAGCAAACTGTTCGGGTTCTGATTCTGAATCGGGGCCGTTGATTTGGCTTATGACTTCTTTTGCTGGCCGTTGGATTTACTCGTGTGAGAATTTTGTGGCCTTTTGGATCGGCTCGCTCCTTGTTCCCGCAGGAATTTGGGGCCGTTGAATTGTTTCCCCAGGAATCGGGACCATTGGTTTGTTTTCCCGTTATTTTACGGTTACAAGTCCAACAGATCTCCCTAATGAGCGGGAGTTGAAGCTGCTCTAGAATAATTCAACTGCCCTCTCCGTGTAGAGGCTAAGAACAGCTTAGTGCACATGTCTGTACGCTGTCCCACCTTGTGGTAGTATCTTACTTTACTCGTACAGAGGACTTGAGCCCTAACTGTATTCACACCTACTACAAACCGCGAGGCCGTATGACTCGTGTTGTTGTTGGTGTTGTTGTTGGGGCCGTTAGCTTGTTGCCGTTTCTATGTACACCTAGGTGTATTACCAGTCCTCATCGTGTTGTTTGAGGCGCCATGTCGGCCTCTTCCATGCTTGAATTGGAACACGTTTTGAATGTAAAGACTGCGGCTGTTCTGGCCCCGAGTTCGATAACTTGTATCGATGGCATTTGATTCTCCCCCTAGGTCGTTATGTTGTTTGAGAGAAGCAAGAGATACTAGCTCAAGCCCGACTGCACTAGTGCCATTACCCATCTAAGTGCTCAAACATGGACATAGCCTTCAGGAGGGTCCTTGATTAACCGGTGATCAGTCGGTAATCGGTCTCGCTTCTTCCATTGCCGTGTGAGCCGCTGGAACGCCGATTGTTGACTAATCCTCTTTTGGTTAGAATCATTGGGTCTGATAAACTTCGATTCCTACTTCGTGTCATTAGATTGCAGTAGATAGATTTGTTGTAATATTGATTAGGTTCTAAAATTGTGAGCATAGAGATCGAAGAGTACTTGGATCGCACCTCCATCGATCTCTCTTTACAAGCTGTATGTGCATCAAAAATAAATCGTATAAACAGTTCTTTACTCTGGCGGCTGTCACGATTAAGCTATTTGACCTGTCTGGTGTACGTCTCGCAGTCTGTCTGTCTGCCCTTTAACCGCGTGATTTCTAGACTAGCCCGAGTAACCTACGTTACCTGATACGGACGGTTTCCGGTCGAAATAATTACGAAGGCGTCACTTTTTCTAGCAACGTGTTACAAAACTACAGCAATATCAAACTCAATAGCAATAGCAATAGCAGAAAGACTATCGAAGAGCTAATCAAGCGCATTATTAATCCGATATAACTTCTAGAACATCAGGGGATACCGTATATCAGCTGAATCCAGCAACTCCCGGATCGTTCTTTTGAACCATGCAACATACTGTTCACATTTTGCAAGTGCATTGTCGAATGCTCCTGTTTCTCTGATTGTGATCTCTGCTTTCTTCAGTCTCTGCAATTCATTTTCCTCTTCCTCGCACCATTCTACTGAAGTGACTGGTGACTCGTACTTTGCTTGCGCTAGGGCAGTGACAAGATCATCCTTTTTCATTCCAGTGCTGGCGTTTCCCCCAAGATTGTTTGATCCGTGTTCTTTCAGCGTCTCGACTGCGATGCTGTTTTTGTCGCTCGAGTTCTAATAGTTCCACCGTAATTGGGTACGCATCGACGTCTATCATCCCTCTTCTAATATCATCAGTTTATGAGATACATTGTCATCGCCCAAGTAATTACGAGTGAATGGATAAACACCACACTCCCTATGCACTGCTTTGTTTTTTTTTCCTTCAACGGAAAAGCATTCATCCAACGCATCCCGTAGCACAAGGTTATTATTTACCTACCCACCATACACCATTTGAGGAGTGCCATTGACTCAGACAGTTTCGTTATTGCATTTCCTTTTAGTGTGCAGCCTCCACTTGTTTTCTTGGAAGATCGACTTGAACAAACTATACGATTTATCTGTGGGCTGGCAGATGTGCATCGTATTGCGACATAATGTGATGATGATAGTGCCATCCAATGACACAAGTTTTTGTAATTTGGCATCCATTCTTCCACGACCAAAATCAACAATCAAACAGACACATTTGCCGTTCCTAGGGTGAACCTTATGATCCAATGGCTTGATGTGGTCCATAACGTGCTTGCGGAACTACTCTCAGCCCATACTGGCTATAGATCCCTAAATGTCCCTTGTCTGATGTTTCAGTTCTTCCATGGAAGGTTTTGTGATCGGTTTTTGTCGTCATCCTTTGAAGTGCTCTTGGGTTGGAAGGGACCAGGTATTGCAGTCCCAGCCGCTGTACTTCCAACAATGAATGTGCACTGATAACTGCTTTTGTTTGCTCTGGAGTCACCACATGAGAGCCGTTTATTTGGCGGTCCAAACTGGGCAATAGGTTTGGTCTCTGAATTGACTGTTGTAGTATCAAGTGACAATCAAAATCCAATCAATCTGTTCTGGATGGAAGAATAGCTTACCCTCGTGGCCAGCTGCAATCTCCTCCTCTGTAAGCAAACGGGCAAAACAATATTTGAGAAAATCAGCGTTTTTGTGGTGTCAAATCAAGTATGAATGATATTGTATGTACCCCACATTACTCTCCATTCTTCCACCGTCGCATGTTTATTTGTGACTTTGATAATTTTGGCATACATCATTGGTTGCCGCATCAGAGACTTGTAATCCCTCAAGCACGTTGATCCGTTCTTCAAACAGAGCTCGAAATTCTGTAGTAGGTCCTGGCAATCTGGCTTTGTCTTCATCTAGGCAGCGCTTACATTAATACCAAGTATGTGTTTCAATACTAATTATTGATAATGGGGACTCTACCGCCAACAGCAACAACACAAGAAATTGACAATGAGCTGAATCAGCTAATCTCTTTGCTTTCAGCTTGGAATAAGCAACTCGTTTGTTTTGTGGGCAATTACCTTCCTCGTTCTTCTCCTCTTCTTTCTTACTATTGCCATTGCATCAAGTCCTTGGAGCAACCAAACTGATGCATCGCACTGCTTGAAACTGCTGATCAGCAAGAGCAATGACGTGCAGATTTGATTGTTATTGCAGCACTGCTTTGGAACTATTCGGAATAACTAAGAACAAGTTTGAGCATTCCGATGTAGTCTGAGGCGTCATTACTTGGTACGGACTTCACTTCACTTTTATTTTTCTATGGTATTTTGACATAGCATACTCATCGGACCCCATTTTCGGTAAGTCGCATGAAGATCGCAAAATACACAATACCAGAAACAGTTATTCCACCACTGAATCAAACCTACTCTACAATTGTTCTTTGTATTCGATTGATTCCCCTTAATCTACAGCAACATATTAGTTGACAACCAAATTTTGAGTATCCATTCTTGTTTTCTGCATTGACCGTTCTACAGCATCGTCCAGAATGCTGTTAGTGTGCAGCACACGATCATATACAACAATAGCTCCCGAAAAAGAGCGAGTTCCAATTGGTTGTTCTCTTCGATGTTGATTCTTTCATTCAATAATCACTCTCAACACCACCACTACGAAAACGTCTGACCAAACAGAGCTAGACGATCCATCGGATTCATGGTATAATTATTCGCGGATGATAAACCATCTTGCTGCGGATGTTCACCAAAAAGTTTTTGTCGAGTACAATCATCGATCGTGTCTTTGCACCGTGTTGTTATTGCGATTTCAGTTTGGGACATGACGCGATCTTCTGAGGTCTCTTTTTCGATAGTCTCCATCGTCTCTTGCAAGGATTTTATTCCAGTCGGGAGACGTTTCCATCGCGAGTCTTGTAACAATTTGGCCAAGTCCTTCAATGAATTTTGCAGTGACGAAGGATCGGAATCATCTGTTCTCGTGTTGCATCGCGCGAAATGTTCCTCATCATTCGACGCATCGCTCGTTTGGTCGTCGTCTTTGTTGTTGATATCCTCTTCTCCATCGAAACGAACCCGAATCGGCGTATCGACGAGGTTTTCGGAAAAAGAAGAGGCTATCCCTTCTTCGGTACACTTTAATACGCGTTCCCGGACGCCTTGTACCGTACCAGCCATGACGCGGATTCGCTTTCGTAGCTCTTGGGCATCTTTCCACGCCTTCTTGTCGACGAGCTCTTCTTCATCAATCTCGTCCTCCTCGTCATCTCCCTGATTCTGCGCATTGTCTAGAGCTTGGCGCTGATAGAAACTTTCATTTCCATCGTCTTCGCTGTCTTCGTCGTCCAAAACAACATGGTACTGGTCCACGTAGTCACTGTAATGATCGTCGTCGATGGGTCGAACGACGCGTTTTATGTTCTTCAAGAGAGACTCCTTCGCAGCTTTATAGATTTCTTCTATCATTTCCTGGTCCAGAGAATGATGAACATTCTCGTCGTTGTGTTGTTGTAAACACCACGATTGAAACGTGTCGAAGCTAGATTTGATTGCGACCAGGGCGGCATTGTATTCCGATTGTGCAACGATGTTGTTCCACTCTTCGTCGATGATTGTTTCCTGCTCCCCAGTCATCCTGTTTGCTTTTTCGTGTCTCCTGGGTGATCTTTATCGAGTTGGTAGCTTTTGAAACCCGATGAGTATCGAACGAAAATAAGCTATGAGTGATACAGTAATGGTCACAGCACGGCAATGGAAAGAACAGGACAGAGGACTCACTAAGATACGAGTACGGTACAAGTACGAGTATGTAGTATGTATGATTAACCTGATAATTTTTTGGTGTCGGACGAAGCTCGTTTGTCGTTAGAGTTTGAAGCGAGCACGCCGGTTCAGAGTTGGGGGAGACCGGTCACCAATCCCCTATTACGACGCGACAAAACACAACAACAACAAACCTGCAACAAGGTAGAAAATATGATATGAGATGATGATATGTATCTTATCTATTGAAAGTATGCGTCGATGATGGGATATTATGCAATAGGCGACAAGGGAATCCCGATATCCCTAACCTTATTTTTTCAGTGCCGAAACCCAAAGAAAGCGATGGATCTTCTCTCGAGACGCAAGACGTATGGTACGGTACCGGTAATTAGACCGTAATTACGAGTTGTAATTACCCAGAAAACTTCGGACAACTATCATAACACAACACAACACAACACGACTACAACACGACAACAACACCCTCGAAAGGAATCATCGGTGACCGCTTTGGATTCGTTTTGGAGAAAATTGGAACCCGCCACCACCAAGATCATCACTAGCAGCATTACAGCGCTGATAAAACCCATTACTTTAAAAGCAACAGGTCAAAAGATCGGTAGAAAGTACAATGTTCCGCAATCAATACGATACTGATGTGACGGTATGGAGTCCGGAAGGACGATTGCTTCAGGTGAGTCGGAAGCAATGATTCAACCTGCACTGATATTTGATTTTTCGTTTGGTGCACTTGATAATTCCTGCTGCGCTTGATATCAAAAGATTTATTGCAGCATTGCGACACAGCGATGAGTGAATGGTTGCAGTGTTCGAAATCGGACTTGGACGAGTGAAGAACCTTTCAATTACACGATCTGCTGCGATCGAAAACCGTGTCCTTACCCAGTTTGTATGCAATGTCTGAATTTGACTATGTGCTAGGTCGAATACGCAATGGAATCTGTCAAGCAAGGATCCGCGTGCGTGGGAGTCAAGAGCAACTCCCACGTAGTCTTGGGGGCTCTCAAGCGTTCCGTCAGTGAACTATCGAGTCACCAAAAGAAGCTCCTCGAAATCGACGACCACATTTGCATGGGCATTGCTGGTTTGACAGCGGACGCTCGCTCTTTGGCAAAGTACATGCGTAACGAGTGTCTCAACCACAAATATATTTACGGTGCTCCCATAACACCCGCCGTGATCATGGGGGATCTGGCCGACAAACACCAGCGGACGACCCAAACGTACGTGAGACGACCATTTGGTGTGGGTTTGCTGGTGGCCGGTGTCGATCCGCAATTTCAGACGCCCCACTTGTATCAAACTTGTCCGTCGGGAAACATGTATGAATTCTACGCCTCCGCTGTTGGGGCCAGGAGCCAATCTGCTCGCACGTACCTGGAGAAACACTACGAATCGTTCCCGGAATCCTCCCTGGATGATTTGATCGTACATGCTCTCCAGGCATTGGTAGGTTGCGTCAGCGGTGATGATGAACTCACGAAGGAAAATGGAAGCATTGCTTTTGTGGGGAAAGATCAAAAATATGTTCTTTTAGAAGGAGATGCGCTTCAACCGTACTTGGACAAGCTGGAAGTGAAAAACGCGGAGGAAGACGATGACAATGAAGAAGAGTCCGAAGATGAAGCCCAAGCCATGGAAACTTAAAAGTGACGTCAAAATCCTTTTTCGGGAAATTGTTGGGATTGGATGTTCAGGACTTGCCTTTCCTAAGGATAATTTGATTATTTATCCATCGAATAAATAGATAATTATTTGCATTTGTAGATTTGCAGTATCAGACTTCTCGGACGCAAATTACTATTGTTTCTGATCGGAACGCGCTCAGCATTATTCGATTGTTGGCGGCCAAATAGGATATAGTGTATGTAGTGGTGTTTCCGTAGATAATGAATGTGGAAAGACTTATCTCAAGAGGAATTCATTCCATGTTACCGATTTTGTTATTTCGTGTCAGTTTTCAACTGAAACATGAAGTAAGTTACTACAAATCCGACAACAACTGAGACTGACGCTTTTTGAAACGGAGTTGTAACCAATTTACATCCAATTAACATCGAAACAGTGGAAAAATTGTTAGTACTACTTGTACGCAATGAAACCAATTTACATCTAATTAACATCGAAAAAGATTTTTGTAGGAATAAACAAGAATTGAAGTATTCTAAAGAGCTCTCCCACTCGTACGGTAGGAATAACCAAAAAATTGGAGTATTTCTAAAGAGTTCTCCACTGACTCCAAAATTGTTCTGTAAAATGTTATTTATGAGCCTATAAGGGGTTTCTATAATTTATTTAGGGACAATTGGTGGAGTTGTTAGTTGAACGTTAAACACTAACCCTAATCCTAAGAGTTGACAACGTAACCTTGTAGACGGAGTTTATTGGGGGGGGTTTTGGGGGGGGGGGGGGGGAATATGTAGAAATATTTAAAAATCTGTTTTTAACAAGTAGACTTGGTACAAACGCTACGACTAAAAATCATAAAAACAGGACCCAAATAATTATTTACGGAAATGAGATGCTTCATCTAAAAGCAATAGTAATATCTAGTGGCGCGCGTTCATTTTTATGGTAGCGACCTCTCATTTTTATGGTTGCACGTATCCATAAGATTCAACCTGAATAAAGAAAAAAATCATACGATTAAAATCTGTCTTAGATCAAGTTGGTCGTCGTCGTCGTCAACCTTGCCAGATGAGAGAGTTGGTGAGAAAAAATAATATCGGACATGTTAGAATTGGTACAATTTGTACATGAATGAGTCAGACTTGATGTACTTACAGCTATCTACTCTCATACGAATCGAATTTTTCCCTGTTGTCGGCGAAAACGGTACGTACGAACGATCGAACAAGACGCGACGACAAACCGATGGGGGGGGGTTGGGGTGTTTGAGGTCGATCGAACGAGGCTCTCGATCGTACTAGTCATCTTGCTTCTACAGGAATCTGATCGTACGAGTGAATGAATGAGACGCGAATGAATGAATGAATGAATGAGACACAAGTGAATGAATGAGACGCGAATGAATGAGACGGAATCATAGCCTTGAATCTAACACTTGAGTCATAGAATTGAATCATGGAATTGAATCATAGAATTGAATCATAGAATTGAATCATGGAAGTGAGTGAAAACATTGAGTCATAGAATTGAGTAATAGAATTGAATCATCGAATGATGAGTAATAGAATGGAATCATAGAAATTAATCATAGAAATGAATTATAGGTTTGAGTCAGACAATGGAATCATAAACTGGAATCATAGACTTAAATCATTAAATTGAATCATTGACTGGAGTCAAAAAATTGAAAGATATACTTGAATTATATACTTGAAAATTTGAAAAACTAAAAATTAAAAAAATAGTTTCTTTCACCCTCTGAAAAATGGGACTGGAAAGATTTGCACTGTGTTCAAATCTGGTGGGTTTTTGGGTTGATGACTGAGTTATACTTTGGTTGTGGACTGGAAAGATTTGCACTGTGTACAAATCTGGTGGGTTTTGGGGTTGATGACTGAGTTATGACTGAGTTATAGTTTGGTCGGGGATTGGCAAGACTTGCACTCTCTTCAAATCTGGTGGGTTTTTTGATTGATGATTGAGTTAATTTTAGGTTGGGGATGGGCAGGATTTGCACTGTCTTCAAATCTGGTGGGTTGTTTTGGTTGATGACTGAGTTCTATTTTGGTCGGGGACTGGCAGGATTTGCACTGTGTTGAAATCTGGTGGGTTTTTGGGTTGACGACTGAATTATATTTTGGTTAGGGACTGGAAAGATTTGCACTGTGTTCAAATCTGGTTGATTTTTGGTTGATGACTGAGTTATATTTTGGTCGGGCACAGGCAGGATTTGCACAGTGTTCAAATCTGGTGGGTTTTTGGGTTGATGACTGAGTTTTATTTTGGTCGGGGACTGGCAGGATTTGCACAGTGTTCAAATCAGGTGGGTTTTTGAGTTGACGATTCAATTATATTTTGGCCGGGGACTGGCAGGATTTGCACTGTGCTTAAATCTGGTGGGTTTTTGGGTTGATGACTGAATTATATTTTGGTTAGGGACTGGAAAGATCTGCACTCTGTTCAAATATGGTTGGTTTTTGGGTTGATGACTGAGTTATATTTTGGTTGGGGATTGGCAGGATTTGCACTGTGCTCAAATCTGGTGGGTTTTTGGGTTGATGACTGAGTTATATTTTGGTCGGGGACAGGCAGGATTTGCACAGTGTTCAATCATGGTGGGTTTTTGGGTTGATGACTGAGTTATAGTTTGGTTGGGGACTGGCAGGATTTGCACTGTGCTCAAATCTGGTGGGTTTTTGTGTTGATGACTGAGATATATTTTGGTTGGGGACCGGCAGGATTTGCATTGTGTTCAAATATGGTGGGTTTTTAGGTTGATGACTGAATAATATTTTGGTTGGGGACTGGCAGGATTTGCACTGTGCTCAAATCTGGTGTGTTTTTGGGTTGATGACTGAGTTATATTTTAGTCCGGGACTGGCAGTATTTGCACTGTGTTCAGATCTGGTGGGTTTTTGGGTTGACGATTGAATTATATTTTGGTTAGGGACTGGAATGATTTGCACTGTGTTCAAATCTGGTGGGTTTTTGGGTTGATGGCTGAGTTATATTTTGGTCGGGGACTGGCAGGATTTGCACAGTGTTCAAATCAGGTGGGTTTTTGAGTTGACGATTCAATTATATTTTGGTCGGGGACTGGCAGGATTTGCACTGTGCTTAAATCTGGTGGGTTTTTGGGTTGATGACTGAATTATATTTTGGTTAGGGACTGGAAAGATCTGCACTCTGTTCAAATATGGTTGGTTTTTGGGTTGATGACTGAGTTATATTTTGGTTGGGGATTGGCAGGATTTGCACTGTGCTCAAATCTGGTGGGTTTTTGGGTTGATCAAAGCCTCGGGCACATGGCGATGCTCCGAGTCCAACTGCACTTGATTGCAAGAGGGGATGACACGTCACACATGAAGAAGGCCAACTTGCAGGTTAGCACTACATACCCTGGGTATCTTACGATTCAGATTAGGTGGTCGAAGAACGTCCATGACGAGGGAAATTGTCCATTACAACTCGTGATGGGCGCTATGGATCACAGATACTTTGTACTAATTGGCCTTGCTAGTATCTACCTGGAGGCATGGCTTGGTAGTGGCGCTGGCCGGTTGAGTCAATGGCTGTTTGCTGAGGGAGATACAGACTCCAGGTCCCCACTGAAAGCCCAGAACAAGGAAGCCGACAAGTGCAAGTCGGCATACCAAAAGGGTCTGAAGGCTATCATAGAAGGTGATCAGTTTAGGCCCCTTGGAAGGCAGCAACGGCTAGGGACTCATTCAGTTAAGAAGTGGGCTACAGCTATGGCTAGGAGAGGAGGTGCGACTTGCGATGATGTTAACTATAGAGCTAGATGGAAGACTAAGAGTATTCAAGATTGGTACTTGGATGTGCAGTTGGACTGGCCGGATATCAATGCTGGTAGCAAGCTTTCCCATCGTGGGATTTGCTTGTACAAGGAGAAGGATGACAGTGGCCTAACAGATGACTGGCTTTGTGCTTCAGTAGCTCCTGCGATTCGAGGAGCCTTTGGGGACAACGTCGCTGCTATCCTAGCAAAGCCCTTGCTTTGGGCTTGCTTTGATCCTGCTGTTGCAGACTATTATCCCCTTGGACTGAAGCAACAGATTGTACGGCGATATGAGCTGTTGCAAGGCAAACTTGAGGATGGGGTGAATCCTACTCGTAGAGCTGAAGTTGTTGCTTCCAATATCGATGGAATCGTGTGGCTGGATAAGATCCCTGAGGGTGAAGAAGGAGATGGTGGAGGGGCGTTTGGTAGAGGGGGACAGCAGTGGAGAAACGCTATCTATGCCAAGCTATCCACCACTCAAACCAATGTAGCAGAGATGAGGCACCATCAGATCTCAGAGCTTGCTGAGCTCAAAGGACAGGTTAAGATCCTTACCCAGATGGTTCGCGGGTTGACACTAGCACCAGCTCGAAGAGTAGGAGGAGTAGGAGCAAGACCATCCGCAAATCCGCGTCAAGGAGCTCCTGTCGTAGAAAGGCCAGCACTCCTGTTTGATAGACCACAAACTATCCAAGCATTGTGGGATGAGTATCAGAATGGCATTGGAGGGAGGAAGCTGGCAAGGGAGTTCACTGCTGTGGAACGAGGTCGAGTGAAGTACAAGTATTGCAATCGGAAGGTTCTTTGGGGATGTATGGAGCGCCTCCTAGACCGGGGGAATGATGTGAACACAGCCATTGCCAAGATCAAGAGGTGCTATGGAGACTGTACTATGACTCAGCTGATTCGGAAGATGCGCCCAGATGAGAGGCAGGGAGGAAATTTCCAGCTTCGTTGAGTGGCGGCGGCGGCGGCGGCGTTCGATTGGTGGATTGTCAAGTGGAGTGGAGAGGAGTGTGTTGCTATTGGATAGGGGATCCCCCTCTGTTGTTGCTGATAGCAGTGTGTTTCGAAGTTCAAGTTTTCATGTACCGAGTGTAGGATATGATCGATCGATCGTATTGGTCTCTAACTGTATTAGCGATTAGATGTTGCTTACATGTATTCGATGATGTCGTCAATGAACAATCTCTGTCGTGATATGAATCAAAATTATTTCTGTTTCTGTATGTTGGCGTGTTGTTTGCAGTGATCTGACTTGGAATTGTCTTTGATGCACATCCCAGCGGGCTTTGTGCCTCCTCGATCGGTTGATCAATCGGATCGGATCGGCGATTGATCGATCGATCCGATCTATTATCGATGAACAATCTCTGTCGTGATATGAATCAAAATTATTTCTGTTTCTGTATGTTGGCGTGTTATTTGCAGTGATCTGACTTGGAATTTTATTTGACACACATCCCAGCGGGCTTTGTGCCTCGAGGGAATGATCGATCGATCAATCGATCGATTGCTTGTTGTATTAGCGATTAGATGTTACATGTAATCGATGAACAATTTCTGTCATGATATGAACCAAAATTATTTCTGTGTTTGCATTTTTCACGTGTCATTTGCAGTGATCGGACTTGGAATTTTTTTTGATGCACAATTCAGCGGAGTTTGTGCCTTGCTGATGTGTAGCATCTCTCTCGCTGATTTTTGCGCGCGCTTAATCTACTCACATAGAGTTCTACATAGTTTTTGTACTGTTGTATTTTGGGTTGTATTTATATTGTGCACCCTCACGGTACTTGTACCCCTAGTTTATGTTGTTTGTTCCTCAGACCGATGATGAACTACGCTGTGTATGAAATTGTGTGCTATTGAGTTTTAGTGTCTACTATGACTTCGAGATAATTTGAGAAGCTTCCCAGCTAGTTCAGTGATACGATTGGAAAAGAGCTGTGTTTTTTGATAATCAGAGTTCGGATGAGACTTCAAGGAGAAGGTTCTATTTGATGTTTGAATACCATTGAACAATGACAGATGATCGGGAACAATGTCATTGACTCATGACTGTTGGAGTGTGTCAATGACGTGTGACTGGACCGAAGGAGTATGTCAGTGACTCATGACTGAAGTGTCTGTGTGTTGGTCATTCTCCATTACTATGAAAATTTATGATGGTTTGGCTGGGGTAAGGTGGCGGATGCTGATGCGTTTGTCTTTGCGCCTGCGGTGTATGGTGAGTGTATTGTTCGTGTGGACTTGTAAGATTGGGCAGGGGCCTTTGCAAACGAGATCGAGTTTGTTGCGATCGTGTATGTTGATAAAAATCCCTTGACCTACAGTGAATTTGTGTTTCATGCGTTTGCGGTTGGCGCAAAGGAGTCGATTGTCAATTTGAGCTTGGCAATGTTTGGTTAAGGTGATGATGTCAGCGTGGAGTGGAATGTTAAGAAGCATGTCGTGGTTGAATACGAGGGTGCCGGGTGAAAAATTTCCTAGAGTGGAGACTGGATTACATTGGAGGGCGTGCATTGCTGTAGATATTGCTTCGTCGACAAGGTTGTTGGCTTCTGTTTCAGTTTTTGGCGGCTTGAGATTAATCATTGTGCGTATGATTTGGCCGATGGTCTTGTTGGTGGATTCAATGATTCCGTTGGCTGTGTGTGTGTGAGGGGAGGTGTTGATTGGCTTGATACCTGCATAGTCAAGCGGAAATTGGAAGTTGTGTCCATTGAATTTAGGAGCATGATCGTGCACTATGCGCATGGGGCGAGGGTAACGGGAGAGCCAGCAGTTTTTGAAAAGGCGTCTGACGTTGTTGGCTGTTTTGGCTCCTGGGATGTGAATGTTTTTGAGGAGATTGGTAACTGCGTCCGAGAACTGTTTCTCTACCCCCCGCGGGCTATCGCGCGGCATTTTTAAAATTCTTGACCCTATTTTTAAAATTTCCTATCTTTTTAGGTCGCGTGTCTACTAAAAAACCTTGCACGCCGCACACCTTTACTTTCGAGACAATATCTCGTCACTCCTCAAATAAAATAACTATTTTAGGGTTAAGGATATCATATTCGTTTCGTGACAAGCACTATTTTGTGTACAACTTGTGCACGAATGACTTATTTCATTTTCTCCACATGTTTCCACCATACCGGTATAATGGGCTCCGACCCAAATCCTCCAACTCCAACTCAAATCCCAACTCCAACTCCAAGTCAAATCCACCCCAGTCGGGCTATTGCACTCAAGGGTTTGGTTCCTGTTTAATGGCAGGAAGATCCGCTGTATTTTCAGAAGCTACACTGTCGGAATCGCCACCAAAATCTGGTTTGCTCTTAAATAACCCGCTTGGTGGATTGATGCTGCTGGTTACATTCGGAACGACTTGATGATTGCTAGTAGGATCGACGCTTTCATTTTTAACATTTGGATGATTGCTTTTTCCTGCACGAATCTTACGAATCATTTTTTGGAGTCCAGCAATCTCTTTCTTGCGATTAACAATCATTTTCTGGAGTTCTTGTTTGAGATCGGCTGGGTGTTCCTGAACCACCTTTTGTATTTTGTAAATTCCCTCCATGGTTGGTTCGACTGTCAATTGGAAGATTAGTATTAGTAGTATCAGTAGAGTAGATTTTTGATTCAAAGATTAGTTAGTAGTAACACCTAACACGTTGGTATTTGTTTTGCTCGTCGGAAAGAAAATGAAATAATGAATTATAATGATGAAGTACTAGTGAAAATAATGTATTACTAGTATCTACCAGTAATAACTCATGCAAAATAGCGTACTAGTTGGTTTTACCGGTACATGAAAGTCGGAATCAACTCGATTGCAATCAACAAAACAATTGTCCACGATTTCCATTTCGATAATCAACAACGCAATTGTCCACGATTTCCATTTCGATTCACATTTCCGTACACCTTATGGAAGAACTGACGCGCCTGCCAACAAATGTTTGGAAGAACTGATATGATTGACCCGTCCGGCGCTGTGTATTAACCCTCTTAAGAAGTTGACTGTACTGTGCACTACTAAACACATTGTACAAGGAATGTTGCAATCATCACTAAGTAGTAATGCATTTACTGTACGGACCATTTTTGCAATGAAATTATGGTAGTAAGGAAATCTACCGTACAAGAAAACACATCACACACAAAATAATACATTTAATTTTTCCTTTCAACGATCCATCTTTTCGACCTCTGTCCTTTCAACCCATTCTACTGATATTTTCCTTCAAACAACTCAGCAACATCATGCCTCCTGTTATCAAAACCCCTCTTCTATTCTACTGCCATGGTTGCTGGGATAAGAAAGGGAAAAAATCCAAGAGTTTTAAAGGATACAAATCTGGGTCAAAAGAGTGCAATACCTTGAAATATGTCTCGTACGGCCTAAGAAAACATCTCAACTACAATATCCAAAGCTACAGCTTATACAAAAGTGATGGTCTAATTAAACAAGATCTCTAACTTCTCCACCTCTGTCAAAGTGCAGCCTACCTTGCCGTCTGTTCAACGTTCTCCCCCAGATTTTGGGATGACTGTGACACAAAACGGCCCATCTGTTCCCCCTTCCCATCTCTCCCACCACTCCATCACAAGTCAATCAGCCACCTGTCTTCATTCTGTTCTAAACAGACAGATTGTACATGATGTCTTTTTACCTCCAATGGATCGGAACGCCATTGAATCTTACATGGCTGTTTCTGCTGTTCAAGATGAAGATGCATTCCTGCTGAATAATGATATCGATAATGCCGATGACGAGAATGACAATGATGATGATGTAAACGAAAATAACGACAACAATTCTACCAACAACATAGATTGTGGAGACAACAAAGAAGATCACACTAATGATTCTGATCTTAACTTCGATACTGCTCAGCAAGCCCCTCCACCACCATCTTTGCATGAAATCATTAATCTGAATGAAAGAGAGGAGGCCTTTCAAAGCCACACAAAACTACCGCCGCCCCATCATCTTCTTGCAGAATTGGAACTCATGAATTTAATGGCCAGGCATAAATTGCCACTGAACACATTCAAATCAATTTTCCAGTGGGCAAAGAAAAGTCAAATGAGACCTGGTTTTGATTTTTGCGATGCCAAAATTAGATCTCGGAAAGCAATTTTTGACAATCTCCAATCCAATCTGGGTCTCTCCGATATGAAATTTCATCCTCATATACTGAGTTGGTTACCTGACAATAAACTTTTCAGGTGTATGTCCGTTCTTTTAAGGATGCCATTTATTCTCTACTTTCTGACCAGCAGCTAATGAGAGAAGAAAACCTCTCATTTCCCAACTATTCCACCCCTCTATCTCCCGACAATAATCCTGAGTTGAATCCTCATTCTGTAATCTCAGAATTGCATCATGGCTCGTGGTGGAAATCTTCTTGGAAAGAAATTTGCAATCCCAATTCGCAAGAAATTCTTGTTCCTACTATATTTTACATGGATGGCATATCTTTGGATGCGCACAGACGACTTACGTTAACACCATTGAACATGACACTTGGTATCTTTAATGTGGAGACCCGTTCTCGACCTGAAGCATGGACAACTATTTACTTCCATCCCAACCCCGAATGGGAGTCAACCAGACACTCTTGCCCTGCTACTTCAAAGGAAAAAATTCAGAATCTTCATAATGGTTTGGAAGTTGTGTTCCGTTCCTTTAAAGCCGCGTGTAACAAAGACGGTGGTATTGAATGGAATTATCTTCCGCACGCAAATCAACAGTGGAAGGTAAAAATGAAATTTGCCATTGCCGATGTTATCGGCGACACAGATCTTCATGATAAATTGTGTGAAAAATATGGCTCCTTCAATAAGGGTGTCATGCGTATGTGCCATCATTGCAACTGTTATTCTCCTAACATAAACATTCCTTCTGTTCAACCTGCAACAAAGAATTGGTCACCTGTCGATTTCCATTGTTTTCCCGGCACTGATCTAAACGATATCAATAAGAGCTTCAAAAACAACTCTCATCACAACATCAGGAATGTATTTCATGATCTATGCTTTGGTACAAATCAGAACAACATTCATTTTGCAAATCCCGGTGAATGTTTGCACATGCACCAGCTTGGCACTGCCAAACGGGCCGTCGAGTCAATTGAATTGTTGCTCTGCGGAAGTGTTCCATGTGTTTATGCCCCCAATTTGAAGCATAGCGTGGCTGTTGCTAACAGTATTGGCCATTTAGCACAATGGTACGGTGGTTTGTTATCACGCTAGTCTGATAGAGATTTTCCTTGCACCAAATTTGGGACTCAGCTTCTATCAACCACAAAGAAAGAAGGGCATGATTTCTCTGGAATGCTTATTTCTCTTCTAATTGCTATGGTTTCCAAACATGGATCTGACATTATTGGTGACCATCATTTTGTAAAGAAACAGATAGAGGTAATTCAGCTCATTCTATCAATGGTAGAATTTCTTAAACACGGCTGAATGAAAAATGCTTCCTTAAAGAATCTCCCAAAAACAATTGTTCACTTTATCAATTGTATAAACTCAACATGTCACAGGAAAGGGATGGGAACAAAATTAATCAAGAATCACCTGTACTTTCACCTACCAGATTATATCTCTTTATGGGGAAGCCCTGCAGGGTGGGATAGTGCTCCTAATGAGTCTCACCATAAAACTGAGATTAAAGCTCCTTCCAAGAACACGCAAGGTAATGCTGCATCACTCATTGATCAAACGGCCAAGCGAAAGTCAGAGAAAATGATGCTAAGCCAGGCAACATATCACTACAACTTGAATCCGCCTGACCCTCCTCCGATTGAACGTCCTGGTGGTGGCGGTTCTCATTTTCAAATAATGAGAACCAAGAATGGGGAATCAACAATGAAGTGGCTTTGTTCGTAGAACAAAGCCAAACCATTTTTTCCTTCTGACACACTTGACTTTGCTTGTGATTCTGTTCTACCTTTGTTGGAGAGTCCTTTGCACATTTGTGGAGTTACAGAACACAATTGTTATGATGTTGCTTGTGGTTCTAATTTTATATTTCGCTCGCATCCTTCATATAGATCAGACAGTTCTCTGCTCAACTCCGTATGGATGGATTGGTGTTTGATGAAATTGGACTTTGATTTGAATAACAATCCAAAGCTCATTCTGTGCCATCTGCTATGCTTGTTAACTGTACAGAATTTGAAGCAGCCATACAGTAGTATTGGTGGCTATCCAATTGATACAAACGGAATGTATGCTGTTGCTCGTCATTTTCAAGATGAGCCAAAGAAAAAACAGCTTCTGAATTTGTCAAACGCGGGCGCCTCATGAATTCTCTGTACCTATTTCATGTCGACACTATCCATTCTGAGCTGGCAGTTGTCCCAGAGCAAGGAAAAGACGGCTGTATAACAAATTGTGATTGGCTCGTGATATCGAATCGTATCTCATGGCTGATTTCTTTGAAAGAAAAAATGCTGCTACACCACCGTCTTACGAATGTTTGTACAAAGCATGGACCCTACAGGACGACATCCGGTTGGAACCCTTTGAGATGGCATTGAACAATAACAAATCCAGTGATTATCTATCCAGTTCAGACAGCGATAGTTCTGACAGCGATTCCGATTGAGTAGCAAGGGGGAATGGAATGGCTAACTTTAAATTATTGTTTAATATTATTATAGAGGCTTAGCTCTTAGCACAGTTTCATTTTCTCGATACATAGGCGCTCATAATATAACAGCCTTCGTATTTAGGATTCGAACAGCTATGGATCACGGAAGGGTTAAACAGCAATGTATCCCCTGATTTCAACGGTACTTTCACTTCATAGGTTGGGAGCACAAAGTGCCGGCAGCGTTATGGAGCAGCAGGAAGCCAGCAGCAGCGAGCAGCGGCGTTTCTAGTGGCGTTTTGGAGCCGCAGGAAGCCAGCAAGGTTCCAAGCAGGGTTTTGAAGTAGCAGGAAGCCAGCAGCGACCAGCGGCGATAGGGTCTAGCGATAGCAAGAGCAAGAGCAACAGCGAATAGTGAGAGTGAGAGCAACAGCAACAGCAACTAGCGAGAGCAACAGCAACAGCAACAGCAACAGCAACAGCGACTGGCGGAGTGGCGTTTTGTAGGAGCAGCAGGAAGCCAGCAGCAAGCATTGGCATTTGGAGCGGAGCAGCAGGAAGCCAGCAGCAGCGTTTTGGGCGGTGTTTTGGAGCGGCGTTTCAAGCAGCAGGATGCGAGCAGCCAGCAGCGTTGTTTTGCGGTTGGATTGCTGTTGTTGATTTGTTGCCGTTGATTCATCCTGTGGATTTGTTTTGATCGTTGTTGCTGTTGCGGATCTGTAACAATATATGATAATTTAACAAAATGGGGTGAGTATCTATTGATGTAGAGAAAATAATAACAAAATAATAATATAATTAACATGCTAACCTACCCCATTGCTGTGTTGCGGGTCACCTGTGTTGCCGTCTGCTCCTGTTGTTGATGCCGTTGATTCATTGATACGGTCGATTTGTTGAGGATACCGTTGATTCATTGATGCTGACGATTGGTTGATATCCGTTGTTCCTGTTCTGGCCCTATGAAAATAAGAAGGAAAACAGAATTTAGGAATACATCATCGGCAATGTAGGGTGTAGGCATCATTGTCTCTCTCTCTATCTCTCTCTCATTCTTCGTACCGTTTGCCACAGATTTGTTGTTGTTGTTTACCGATGATTCGTTGTTGCCGATGGACGCACCAGGGAAGAAATTATTGTTGTTGCTGCTGCCGTTGATTTGAAGAAATCTTACTCCTATATCACGAAAAACTGGGTCTTGATCCTGTTGATATAAATACGCAAGGGATGCAGATTTTGTGCTTTCAAGACTTTATTAAATTCCTTTCGTGTCCAGAAGTACCAAAGCTACCCGATGGTAGATATTCTATCCATACGAATCAATGAGTCCCGTATCAACCAAAGAAATCGATTCCCACGGCATATCGATTCCCACGGAGCATCGATTCCCATTGCGCATTGACGGTGAGCAATCTCTGTTTTATAGTATTGCCCTTGTTCTTCGGTGAGCAAACTCTGATTTCATAAAGTATCACACGAGCTACGGGAGCAATTCCTGATCATAATGATAAACATATCATAGGGTCTTCCTGACGGAACAAGAGAAGAAAACCGTTGGCGTGTGATTCTCACACAATATATATATACATACAGATATATATGGTCAACGACCAATGCATGCATGGAAATAATCAGCGAGTAATCTCATCATTACGCAACAGCAGTTGCAACGTATTCATCTCAATAAAAGAGATATCTTGCATTTTGGCAAGATTTCACTTTATCTCATACTTTTAACATTCAACTGATTTATATCCCAAAATTCACACTAGTTGCTACCAACTACCTGTAATCTACATTACTAAGGTCTGTCTCACTGTATCTGAATAAGTTCACAGTAAGAAGAGATCCGGCGTTTCCATAGTCTTGCTTGTAGTCCAATGATCCGTTGTCGAAAGTATCCAACCACAATCGCCACGCATAGAGTACAATCGTTTGTCTACTAACACACTATCACAGCGTTGCTGTTCTTCAGAAGCCTTTGAATCAGACTCTCAACGGACCGGATTCAGAAGGAAAATAATAGATTAACAGTCGCAAGCTCCAAGGTGGCTTGCACACAATAACAGGGACGAAATTGAACACAATCCCTACGCTGGCATATGCCAATCGCAAATTGTCTACGGAGCAGTTTCCTTTCACCACGTGATTCCTCCCACAAATTGGATCACCACCAAGACTGAACATGCCTGCCAATCCATTTGGTGGTGGGAACAGCACTGGAGATGGCACCGCCGCTACTGCAACCAGCGTTCCTAGTTTTGATTCCCATATGAAGTTGATACTCATAACCATATTCCGTCTAGCAAAGGAAGAAAGTAGCTATCTGTGTGAAGCTCTCCGAGAGGGAGGATTACGCGAGTGGCCGACCTTTCGCGATGCACTCATCGAGCCTGATTTTGCCCGCGAGCTTACCTACATGGAAACTACCAGTGGACTACCAACCCAGCTCCATCGGTCCATCCAACGGACCATAGAGGCACTTGCGGAATTCTCGAATGATCTGCACAAGGACAAAAAGAATTGGAAGGATGTAACGTCATATACGTATAACAGCTTCAGAACCTTCCGTACGGCACGCGCTGCGCCTTCAGAATGAATCTGTCCTGAATCTCTCAGCTCCTCCCCTGGGAACCAATAAAAAGTCACCTCAGCAAGTGAAGTACGAATCTTGGTGCCAAAAATCACGGGATGAAAAGTCTTTCACGCCCCTCACGAATGATTCAAGATTTGAACATTGGCTCGTGGGTTTCAAGGCTAAACTCGAGGCATACGACATTGACACCGAAACATTCCTCAATGAAACTTGGCCTCCTGCTGCACTACAAGGCTATACACGTGACCTCTTCGTCAAACAGTCGTCCGATAACTGTCACGCGACCCCACGCGACCCCTCGCAAGCCCTATTTTCAGAAAATTGACCCTGCGTTTGTTATGCGCAAGGGTATTTTTTTATATTCACAATTTTAGTTGTAAAGATTTTCGACCCCCCTCAGGTTGCGACCAAAATTCTCCCCGAAGACTCAAAATGTCCATTGATCTCTCCATTTTGACTAAATTGATTTAAAAAATCTACTTTTCACTTCCACACTTTCTAACCTTATCCCAAGATATGAAATAAATTTACTTTCAGAAGTGTTAGTTCGCTATTTTTCCGCGTTGTTTTCTACGGTATGTCACGTCGTGTCTTCTTTCATACCAGCGTGCCTTTTAATGCTCGCTTCGATAGCATCATGCTCGTCTTAACGAATTTTCGTACAACTCTACAGCACTAACTTCCTCCTACACGACTTCACCACCATTCTTTCTTTTTTAGATTGTTTCCTAAAATCCTTTTTTCTTAGATATGTGTCCGTGTGTATTATGATAGTACTAGTAGTATTAGTAATGTAGGTATGATAGTATCAATTTCTGTTTGAGTGGTGAAACGATTTTTTGTACAATTCATGTCAACAATCATGGAACGGCGTTTCAGAATTCAGTCATCAGAACGGCATTTCATGCTTTTGTGTTCAAAATCATGTTCAAATTTGAAATCTCGGTGCCAAACAACTTCCTAACCTTAACCCAAGATATAAAATAAAATTATTTTCCGAAGTGTTTGTTTGCTACTTCGTACTAGTACTATGTTTCTGCCTTGTTTCTATGTCACGACGTTTCTTTTTTCATACCATCATGCCTTTTCATGCTCGTTCCGATAGCATCATGCTCATTTTCATCATGTTCATTTAACACCCCCATCGAAACCATTTCTCCCCCTCCCTTCTTCCATTAGAAGAACATGTCACAACCTAGTAAAAATCGCCATCACTTCAAGAGTGGTTGTTATACCAAAATTCCCAAATCATTTATATGTCGTAGCTGCCTGACCTGTAAGGGCAAATCGAAGACATTCATCAGAAGCAGACAAGATTCGTCTACACACAAATCATACCGATATGTATCACGAGGCCTTTCACGTCACCTTGATTCAATATCTATTTGCCGTGATTTCTATTTAAAGCATAACCTAATGGAATTTTCGTCATCTGCCAAAGAAGAAACCACTAGTACAGTTCGTCATTCACCTACACAATATGGCCTGACATTGACGGAGAATGGTCCAATCGTTCCTTCCGCTTCTGTTGCTGCCGCTCACACTAACAAGGCATCCTCAAACGAAACGTTCAACTCTGTTCTAAACAGTCAGGTAGTACACAACTTATTTGTTCCACCAATGGATAGAAATGTAATGCAATCACAGTTGTTTCCTTCAGAAGACAACAGCAACAATGATGACATGGTTATTCATGAAGAAATTTGCCTTCCTATTCAGAACGATAATGGTATGGATGGTTCGGAACCCACCGCATCCCAACCAAACATCAATGAAAAAGAGGAATTGATCCAATCTCATCTTTCTTTTTCACCTACCAATAGGCTCATTGCTGAAATAAAGCTCATGAATCTAATGACGAAACGCAAGTTACCTCTAAACACATTCAAATCTATTTTTCAATGGGCAAACGAATGTCAAACTATTCATGGTGTTGACTTTAGCTCTATCTACCCCCGCCATCGAGAAGCCATATTTAGTGAAATCAAGTCCAATTTGGGTATTTCAGAGACCAAGTTCGAGCCACACATAATTAACTGGTTACCTTGCAATTTACCCACCCAAATATTTGTTCGATCCTTCCCAGACGCACTTCATTCCCTTCTGACCAAAGTTGATGCAAGAAACCAATTTGTCTTTTCCGAATGTCGAGACTCCTCTTTCACCCGAAAACAACCCACCACTCACCAATGAAACATACATAACAGAACTACACCACGGCTCTTGGTGGACGGAATCGTGGAAGCAGATCTGCAATGAAAATGATGAAATCCTTGTTCCGATCATTTTCTACATGGATGGAATCAGCTTGGATGCACATGGTCGTCTGTCACTCACTCCTCTCAACATGACTCTTGGTATTTTCAATACTGAAGCAAGAAAACGACCTGACGCTTGGACTACAATTTATTTTCATCCCGGCACTGAAATTGAGAGCATAAGACACACGAAAAAAACCACGGCGAAAGATAATATTCAAAATCTACACACCGCGCTTGCATCGGCTTTGCAATCTTTCAAGGAAGTATGTGAAATGCAGGGCGGGTTGGAGTGGGATTATCTTCCGTATGCAGGAAAAGTGTTCAAAGTGAAAATGAAATTTGCAATTGCCTATGTTGTTGGGGATACAGAACTTCATGACAAACTATGTGGAAAGTATGGATCGTACACGCAAAAGGTGAAAAAATTGTGCCGACATTGTACATGTCCTACACGTGTCATCCATAAACCAAAAGCCCAAGTGGAGGAACTGACTTGGCTCTGGGTTCCAGAAGATTTTGAATCCCCCCCAAACAATTCTGCACGGGAACACCTGGAGTACTTCAAAAGCATTTCGCACCATCCCATAAAAAATGCTTTTCACAGCCTCAATTTTGGTAGTAATGTCAACAACATTCACTTTGCTACTCCCGGTGAGTGTTTGCATATGCATCAACTGGGTGTAGCACGTCGGGCAGTAGAATCACTCGATTCATTGTTAAAAGGTACTCCTAAGTGTTGGTATGCCCCTGATTTAAACACGAATGGCACATCAGCTACTATTGGTTCACTTGCGCAGTTATACGGTGGTCTTTTGTCAAGGCAATCGGACAGAGATTTCCCCAGAACCAAGTTTTCCAGTCAGCTTCTCTCCATTACCAAAAAGGAGGGTAATGATTATTCGGGAATGCTCATTTCCATTCTGATCACCCTTTGTTCCGATGTGGCAATAAACATCATCAAGGACGCGACATTTATTCAGAAACAAGTAGAGGTAATTCAACTGATACTGTCCATGGAAGAATTCTTGAAGCATGGGAATATACCCATTTCTGGATTGGAAAATCTCCCAAGATGATTATCCATTTTATCAATTGTATTAATTCTACCTGCCTCAGAGAGGGAATGGGTACGAAACTGATCAAAAACCATCTATACTTTCACCTTGTTGAGTACATTAAACTTTGGGGACTTCCATGCGGATGGGATTCTTCTTATTCCGAATCACACCACAAAACTGAAATCAAAGCACCCTCGAAGAACACTCAACAGAATGCTTCGACATTGATAATGCAAACGGCAAAGCGACAGGAAGAAAAAATGCTGCTACGAGTAGCTACTTCCAAGTTTAATTTAGTGACGGCAGAAGATGTTTCTGGTAATCGAGTCCCTCCCGAAGTTTCTGGTTCAAAATTTCACGTTTTCACTAACGACGATGGGGCAAGTACTATGAGATGGGTTAGGTCATCGAACAAAACAAAACCCTATATTTCTCCCATCGTGTTGTCTTTTGTATGTCAGAATGTGCTTCCACTTTTGGAGGACTCTACGTTTGTGAAAGGATTTACTGAACATAACAGGTTTGACGAATGCACACAGCAAAATTACTTGTTTCGGAGCCACCCTTCATATCGTTCTGATGGTGGCCAACTAAACTCTGTCTGGTATGATTGGGCGTTGTTTGATGTTGACGCATGTGAAATACCCTGCCATATTATGTGTTTCCTTGAACTCTACAATCTGAAGCAGCCTTACTCATTTGTTTCTGAGTACGAAATTGCCGACGAAGGCATTTATGCAGTAGTGACCAAGTTTAAATCCACTCCACTACCAACAGCTTCGTCGTTTGTGACGAGAGGTGAAGTAGACGACAATTCCCTGTTCTTATTTCATGTTGACAGCATACTTTCTGATGTAGCAGTTGTCCCAGAACTTGATGCAATTGGTACGTTGCAATCTAACTCATATCTAGTTGTCTCTAATCGAAGGGCTTGGCTGGATGAATTCCACAAGACAACGTCATCTTTGCCTAATGAAGAGGCACTCTACTCCCAATGCACTATTGTTGAAGAGGACAGCGACAATAATGATGATTCTACTAATTTAGGTGATGATTGTTCAATGTCATCAAACGATGATGACTATAGTGAGGTCCTCTCTGATAAATCCAATACTTAATTGTTTTCCTACTACAATATCCATAATCACTTAGTATTAGTGAAGAATTGAATGCTCCTCCATATTGATCGTAACATATTTCTCCTACGTTTTGATTGATAGCTACTCCGAAACGATTGCACAATGTCGCAGTAAAACAAACGAAGTGAATGGAACGTCTAACTTTAAATTATTGTTTAATATATTATAGAGGATCAGCTCTTCTCACAGTTTTTGTCGACACATACGTCCGAGAACTGTTTCGCAGGGTTCGAATTTACTTCTCGCGCACAAATTTTGTACGTGATTTTAACACGGCAATATTTCTGGACACCCTGAAATTCCCACCCCCAGTTATTGCCTTAAAATAATACAAAAAACAATTCTGTGCGCGTGATGCACCGTCCGACATTACTCTACTCTCGAATAAAAATAAATTATTTCAGTCTTATTATTCTGTACGAACAACACTTACTTCTATTCACGAATAAAAAAGAAATCTTGAGTCAGTATTAATTCCAAAATATCAATCTACCAAACAACAATTCGATTCTGCTCCCCTAGTTGTGAATTCTATTTCTTGACTACAATATTCCCTTTCTAAAATGTAGATTCTATTATGCTTGATTTATTCCTATTGCAACGTATTACGAATCCTCCATTATTTCTAATATTCTCAAAATTAAGTTCAAGATTAGTAGTAGTTTTGTATTATGTATGTACTGTTATTTTCTACATTAGTTCACCCATAGATAAACTTTCATTCATCAATGCTGTTATTGCCGGATCAATATAGACGTTTCTTTTCTTTTTCTTTTTTGGTCCACTACAATTAGTGGAGCTGCTACTAGTAATATTTGCATCGCCATGTGTATTGTTGGTGTAATTTGTCGAACTTTTGTTCCTAAATCTGTCCCTCATCATTTCTTCCAATTTCCTTCCTGTTTCTGGGTGTTTTCGCATCTCGCCAATTTTGTCGCACAAGTCACTGAACAACTCGCGACCTTCCTCCATCCATCCATTTCTGCTTCCACTGTCTGAATCGCAGAATTTTGTTTTTTGTCGCGGAATCGTGGCATCACCCTTTCGCCGCTGCTGGTTCACCCATACATGATGCTCATTGTAGATCAGTACCAATGCAAATGCTTCATCTGCTATAGTAAATATATCACTCAGCAAGTGCCTCTCCTTCCGTTGTTTGAAATTGGAATTTGTCGGATTGATTGCCGACATGATTCTTGTAACAAAATAATAAAAATCTTCATCTTCCGCGTCTTTGTATGTTCTGTATTGAGGGTTTAAAATACCTGTGTTTTCATATTCTGTGTCTTGAATAACTGCAACAGTACCAGGGAATGTGATAGGGACTCGACCTTTTCTGTAATCGTCTGTACGGAAGTATCATCAGTATCAACGGGCAGCATGTTAGTGTTGTCGGACCAAAAATAGATTCCCAAATTCCTAATTTCAACAACCAATTCTCCCACCTGTACTTACCTATCCAGTTTTTTCTCGCTAATGTTTGTGAGTTGTGCCTCAATGCAGTCAGTACTGTCCCTACTCGTTTCCTGTAAAAGGAACAGAATGCCGCAAGTGGAATATTTGGTGGCTTCATAACCGCACTTGCTCCAACAGCTTTTTGTATTACAAGCGCCGTTACCTTGTCATTGATAGGGAACTTCATGTTGGGGTACCAATGTTTTTTGACGTAATCCCTTAGCTGCTTGTCCACTGTTTCAGTCATATCACTCAAAGCCTTAAGCATATCGTTGTCTATTATAAGCCCATATTCGTCTGTAATTGTACTTACTGCTCGTTCTCTTGTGTCACCGGCATTGTAACTCCCCTCTCCCTGCATGGTTGCCTCCGTTTGTTTAGGTACCATTACTACCTTTCCCACCCCTATATGTGGTTCCCTCTCTTGTTTCCGTAAGTGTTTTGCCAATTCCTCTGCCAATTTGTCATATTGGATATTTTTCATGACAAGTTCGGCAACATCCTCTAAATTGTAGCATTCTCCGTTAGATGTTTTCTCTACCACATTGGTTTTTGTTCCTTCTTTCTGTTGGTTCGTTACTGTAGTGGTGGTTGTGTTGGTAATGCTCAGTGCTGGTTCGTTACTCTGGTTGATGGTGTTTTGTTCTTCCGTGTTTGTAGTAGTAGAAATTGTGTTGTCGGAACCATTTTTTTTACTGTTGCCCTTTGATGCGTTCATAGTTGTGGTATTACTGTTACACACTTTGTTAGTAATTGCGGTGTTTGTTTTCACTCTTTTTTTCTTACCGTTGTTGTCCCCTGTATTTTGATGATCACCGGGCCGGATGGTTTTGTTGTTTCGAAGGGTCTTCCCCTCGGATTTTTTGCTTCGTCGTGTCTTTCCGATAGCATTCATATTTTTATATGAATACGGTGTCGATCAAGAATCATGTGTTTCTTGTTGTGTGGTTATGTGTGTGTACTAATAATTTGTCGGGTTGTGTACGGTGTTTTGTGTTGTGTGTGTTGTGTGTGTCGTGTGTGTCGTGTGTGTGTGTGTGTGTACGGTGTTTCGTGTAGTATGTGTACGATGTTTTGTGTGTAGAATTTTTCCGTGGGTTCTGTACTATGTTGTTTGCCCTAACTTCTTCTGTGTGTTGTCTGGTTTTGGGCGCGCTGTTATATTTGTAGAAGTAGATCACGTACCTGTGCCAGCCAGCCCTCCCGCGCCATAATTTTTTCCTTTTGATCACACTAAGGTTATGTATTTCAATCCTCTAGTCACATGTAGAATCTCGTAGACTGCTGCACCTAACATACCGTACTGTCTTGTGTGCCATTTGTATCTACAAACCACAACATTGTCTGTACTTGTGTGTGGCAAAGTTGTTCCCAATATGCATTTAAAAGTTGTTCCCAACATGCATTTCGTAAGTCATGTGATATGCATTCATGGCCTGGTACAAAAACTTTGGTAGTCATTACCAAATGAGACTGTTTGTGCCCTGGAATTGCACCAAAATTACCCTCATCATGTTTGCCATTTTGAGAGTCAAACCACAACATTTTGGGCATTCTGAGTGGCAAAGTTGTTCCCAATGTGCATTTGATGAGTCATGATAAATGTATTCATAGTTTTGACCGGATACTTTTGGAGTCATTACCCAATCAGTTAGTTTGTGCCCTAGAATTGCACCAAAAATACCCTCATGTTTGCCATTTCGAGAGTCAAACCACAACATTTCCAGCATTCTGTGTGACAAAGTTGCTATCACGCGCTACGTTTGTGATAGCTTCAGTAGCTAACCTACTTGCAGTAATGGATGTGAAATGCTTGTAGTTCATTGGTGGGTTGGTGGGTTAAGCAGTGCTAGAAGTTTGCTTTGCCCACACACACCGGCGTACAGTTGGGCTTAACAGCTTGGGTGGTTAAGCCTCTGGCTGTTAAGCCTTTTCTGCGGGCGGGCGTGGCGGGCTATTTATTTATTCTACTACTAATCGGTTTAGGAGCAAAAGAGTGAGCTGTGGGCTTGTATTCTGCTGGGAGACTCCTCTACAGGCTTGTTAGCGTTTAGCCTGTATTTGCAGAGATTTGCTTGCAGATTCGATGCTTGCAGAATTCGATGCTTAGAATTCCCAGTAAGATTTGTACTGGTGTACCTACAGGGAATGTTCGTACGCACCGATGTTGCTTGCTGATACAGTGAGATCTTTCTCCAAGTACGTGCGCTGTATACTCAAGGATTGTTCCCCGGTCTGTACTTCACTACCCTTCCCCTCATCCGGTTTGCTACATCAACTATCACGCGCTACGTTTGTGATAGCTTCAGTAGCTAACCTACTTGTAGTAATGGATGTGAAATGCTTGTAGTTCATTGGTGGGTTGGTGGGTTAAGCAGTGCTAGAAGTTTGCTTTGCCCACACACACCGGCGTACAGTTGGGCTTAACAGCTTGGGTGGTTAAGCCTCTGGCTGTTAAGCCTTTTCTGCCAATGGGCCATAAGCCACCGGGTGGGAACGGCGTGGAGAGCGGGAGCGTGAGCGCGCGCGTGAGCTTGGAGCAGAGTGAGGGAGGGAAGAGGCGCCAGGGTGCCTCAAAGAGAGCTGCCAGCAGGAGTGGGGTCCGCAGCCGGAACCCATTCCTCGGGCAGGAAGGAGTATGTTCCATTGTTGAACATGACAGAGGCAAGATTCTTGAAGATGGGGAGGGATTGCTGATGTAAGTAGCGCATCATGCAGTCACTGTGCCATCTGGCAAGGAGCTTGATGACATTCGAGTCGCATTTGCCCTGGAGCAGGGCCATTGCCCCACCCGCGCGAAGGGAGCGAGCAGAGATGGCTGCCGGGGCAATGCCAGTGGTAGGGTAGAGGGTCTGGGCATAGACTCTCAGGGAGGAAGTGACAGTTGCTGCGCGAACAAGGGTAAGCACCCCATTGTCGAAGTAACTGGCAAGCGTGAGGGAGGGACCGAAGGGAGCGCTGGAAGAGCAACAGCTTCGGAGGTGAAGGACTTGGCGCGCACAGGCGGCAACGGGGCAGCATAGTGAGTCACCACTCCTGGCATGCGCCACTACTTCCCCTTTGTCGCCATTCTTCTGGGTGGTGAAGGTGAGGGTGACAGAGGTAGCAGCTTGGAGCTCATGCGCAGGGCCATCTTGGTGGACGATGCGGGAGTCAAGGTAGAAGGAGACGTCTTGTAGGTGGAAGGCTTGGTCATCCGTGGTAGTACCCGTGTACTCACCAGGGCGGAGACAGAAAAAGAAGGCGATGCAGATCATGTTTGCAATGGCCTGTCGGGTTGGGGAAGGGGACTCGTGGTATGCAAAGTGGAGGGCATGCATCACGAGGGTGATGGGGACTGGTTTGACCCGCGAGGGGGCCGGGTCCAGTTTGGCATATGCCTTGAACTGGGCAGTTAGCCGGAAGTCAAGACTGCCTGTGGAGTCGGTTCGAGGGTCTTTGGACCCCAGGCGGGCGAGCGTCTGGCCCACTGACCGGATGGTGTCCGATACTGTGCGAGATCGGATGGGCTTGTGGCTACGTGAGAGGTTTCCATCATGGAGTCGTTTGGCAAAGACTTGGAGGATGGGGATTGGATCCTGAATGGACTGGAGGCGCGGGTCAAAGCCTTGAGACAAACAGAATTGAACCCATTGGTTCCAATGGGCATCCTTGCGCCTGGCATAGAGCTCAGTGACTGAGGCTCGCATGGTCTTCTGGACAGCGCTAAGGTCAGCGCGGAATGCATGGGCGGCCGAAGGTGGCATAAGGTCCAGGGCAAGTCCTGTGGGTAGGTTGTGTTAAAGTGATGGAGCAAGGCAGTGTCAGAGAGTTCAGATCGAGAGAGGAGGTCCGCCAGGTGGTTAGCGGGGCCCGGGATGTAATCCCTAAGGGGGACATATTGAAAGAGGCGCTGGTGCAGAGACTGGAGCCGGAGGAGGTAGGCTGCAGGGCCTGTGGTGGTAGTGGCGCCTTTGCGTTGCCAATAGACAGCTGCTGTGTTGTCATAGCAGTTGTGGGTGGTGCGGGCGTGGACACAAGCAGCCTGAGCCAGAATATCATTGTGGGCAATGGAACCGGCGAGCTCAAGGTCACTGTTGGTGATGGAGCCCTCAGGATTGTCGAAGGAGACGAGCTGGGCTGAGATCCACGGGGGGAACGCATGCCGCCACATGACGGGCTGCACGGCGCCCGTGGGAAGGGGGACAAAATGGACGCCCCCCATGCCCAAACCCGAAGCATCGCAGGCGCCCAGGGTGGCAGGGAAGGTATCCGGCACGAGTTCGGCAATGGAGGTAGGCCGGTTGGAGAGATCATTGGCCAGCCATTGGAAGTCGCGAAGGAAGCTGTGGACGCGCTTGGTGAGCCGGAGGCGCTGCCTGCCTGGCTCCTGGTGGCGGAAGGCTTCTTGGAGAATGGAGAAGAGGCCAATGGAGCCCGGAATGGCCAGCGCCATTGACCGGAGCTCCCCAAGGACTTGGTGCCATTGCTTGATGGGGACATGGCGCTGGGTGGGTGAGATGGAGTGGAGAATCTCCTGGAGGCGGGCCACCCGATGGGGAGGAAGGCTGATGGTTTTGTTGACGGAATCGATGAGCCAGCCGAGGATGACTTTCGTGGTGGTCCAAGTGGCGTCGCCTTGGAGCATTTTCTTGAGGGAAGCAGGTTCCTGCCGGAAGGGAGTGTCAGTGGCATCGAGGGGCCGGAAGACTGTGTCAAGGGATTGGAAGAGAACGCGCTTGATGGCGCGGCGTGTCCATTGGTTGCCCTGGGCAAGGCCACAGAAGTCATCCACATAGACATCCCAGTAGCGAACCGGCGACTTGCTGGGAGTGGTGCTACTAGGGGGGCTGAGGGGCGGCGTGGAGGCCGTGAGGGGAGGAGGAGGCGGCGCCTGGGGGGGTGGAGCGGGTGGCTCAATGGGAGGCGCGCTGGGGGTGGTTTCAGAGGGGAGATCCAACCGATGGGGGGTGAGCCGGGCCTCGGCAAGCCCGGTGGCAAGAGTGGCATTGGCCAAGTCCGCAACGGTTTCAGTGAAGGCACAGAAGTTGGGAGGACTGGATTTCCACCCCATAGGGTTGGTGAGTGGGATGCCAATGAGTGGAGCTTCCCCAGGGCGAGAGGGGAACAGGACGCCGAGCTTCATGGTGTCTTCGGGGTGCAATCGGATGCGGTAGAAGCCATCGGCAAGGTCAATCTTGGACATATACACTGGACCAAATCTGTGGTTGGCGCGGTGCAGTTTGGTGAGGAGGCGCGGGAGTGTCCGGCCAAACTGCATGGCGTCCGCAGGGGCAAGAGGGACGGTGTCTTGGTTGACGTCCGAGTAGGTATAATCGGATATCATGCGTGGGCGGCGGCCTCGTTGGGGGACTAAGCCAAGGGGGCTCAGTCGGAGTCCGGGTAGGTCCTGGATGAGGCTGGCAGGGAGAACAGTCCATTGTTGCTTGTCCATCATGTCGGCATACTCCTCTCGAAGGAAGTCAATGCCCTGGTGGGAGGATTGGTGCGGACCCCGTTGGAGGGCAGCTGCAATGCGAGGTGGATCCCAAGAGGGTCCAGACATGGAGGCGGGGGTGCCGTCCTTGCCATAGCGGGCAAGGAGGCTCCCCGCGGGGTGGGGGATGGAGGCGACGTCAGGATGGATGTCACCCCGTCCTCGGATGGTCCGGATGAAGTCCCCCCAGCTGGTGCTGTTGTTGTAGACAGTGACAGCCCGGTTGATGTGCACGTCGAGCCGGTCGACGGGGTAGAGGGAGGTAGTGATGAGGGGGACGGAGAGTGGGGCCGGGCGGAGGGTCTCTGGCGTAGGCGTCGGCGGGGGGGTGGGCCTAAGCAATGGGTTGGTGGGGTTGACGAGGAGCTCGGGCCTAGGCAACGGGGGGGCAGTGACGAGGAGCTCTGTCCTAGGCAATGGGTGGGTGGGGAGGACTAGGCGCTTGGGCCTAGGCAACTTGGCAGTGACGAGGAGCTCGGGCCTAGGCAAGGACAAGGTGGGCGGGGAGGAAGGGAGAGGGGATGCCGAAGCCGGAGGAGGGACTGGGGATGCGGGAGTAGGTGGGGGGGAGGTCGTTGAACCTGTAGAACGTTTGGGAGGCACATACACGGCGAGAGGGGTACATGCGCGCGCGGGCGGGTTGTGCTTACCTAATTCCGGTGTGATTCGTAAGGGTGGAGAGGGAGGCATAGGGAGTCGTCGGGAGGAAGGCAGAGCCCCCCTTGGTGAGTTAGAGGGCAGGGTCAACGCGCCAAAGGGGCGCTTGCCATTCGGTCAGACATTAAAAGCGGCTTGGCACCAAGCCCAGACTTGGTCCTGTTCACTGCTAGTGATGGCGCCATGGTCCTGGATGTTCCTGCAGTTGGTGAAGCAGGTTCCTCGAAGGTGATAGGAATGGCAGCGCTCGTTGCCATCCGGACGAGACAAGGGAATGGTACCTTTTTCTTTCATGGTAGCCATGACTTCCCTCAGTCGGGCGCGTAGGACTTTGTTGGCTACCCCCGCCGTTTGTAGCCGGGGATCCAGGTTGGGGTTGGAGACGCGGGCACCTCCGGCGGAGCCTTGGTTGGGGCTGGGGGTAGTCTTGCCGGGCGTGGGGGTGCCTGGGGTTGCAGCAGGGGCAGCCACGGCGGCTACGCGACGTAGGTGCCTCAGAGCCGGCACATTGGTGACATTGGGGAGCCAGTAGAGGTTCTGGGTGATACGGAAGGCTTGGAAGTCCTTCCCAAAGTCGGGGGAGGGGACAGTGAATGTTGATCCCCATTGTTCCTCAAGCCAACCCCGCACCCGGATTTGGAAGTAGTATACCACAATGGAGGGAGTGATGAGCTCCCCTAGTTCATCGGCAATTGCTCGGCGGAGGGGCATTTGCTGGAGCTTGAGCTTGGCGAGTCCATTCTGGTAGCCCTGCACGACAGGGTGATGCATGCCTAGAATGGTGGCCAGGACGGCGAGATAGCTTTCCAGTTGGGTGGTAGCTTCAGTCCAGTCGATGGGTAGGTAGGCCTTGGTCTTCTGGAGTTCGAGGGAGTCCTTCAAGGTGAGGGAGTTGCCTTCGGTGGAGATCATGGTGTCGTAGGCCGCCACAGTGGCTGCAGCTTCCTGTTCCCGCTTCAAGGAGGCGGCAGATCCACCGGGGGGAGTGAAAGCTAAAGGGAGTATGCCGTCCGCCACGTCAAAGGGGTCAGTCCCATGAAAGTTGCCATCTTGGAACTTCTTGAGTGCCGCCGTGGTGACCAAGGGTGCCTGGATGAGGAACTCGGCGGCGCATGTGGCTACCTGGCTCTGGAAGATCATATGGGTCTTCTCGTGTTTGCCTTTCTGTGCCCAGGCTTGGTATATGGGGGGTAGGTCGGCTTCCTCAAGCTTGCCACACAGCAGCAGCAAGCGCTGGGTGTACAAGGGGCCCCAGGTGTTCTTGACTGTGGCAGGGGGGGCGACGTTGGTCTAGGCCCTCACTGAGCTTGAGCTGTTGGTTGGCGAGGGCGGTGAGGGTAGCTGCTAGCGTGGGATCTACTCCGGCTGGTTGGCCGGGTGCCGGCGGCTGCCCCGGATGGGAGGGTTTCTTCAAGCCCGGGAGGTCCCGGTATAGTACCTGATTGCGCATGTACAAGGTCAGGCCGGGCTCCCCTCGAAAGGGGGTGCCGGGTGTGGCAAAGTGGACACCTCCCTCTACAATGGTGGGGTCGGTACCAGCAGCTCGGAGGGTATTCAGTAGGGGGGCGCAAGTGAGTGCCAGGTTGAGTGTGTCAAGGTAGGGGTAGATGATGTTCAAGGCGTGGATTGGACTCAGGCCCTTGCCTAGGAGTAAGGGCACCAATTGGAAGGGGATGAAGCAGGCCTTGAAGGGGGTGATGACTTCCATGTGAGGATCATCACCTAGCACCATGGGAATCATGTGGGAATGGTGAGCATGCTTGATGACGTCAAGTTGGCGATCGAGGGACAGCACCAAGGTCTCGGGCGCCTGCTCGAGGAGGGCAGCATCCACTAGCACTAGTTCTCCTGCATCGCCTTCGATGTCGTCCAGGTAACCAAAGGCCTTGCCCTTGTTGGTACTTGGCGCGGTCAAGGGCCCCGGGTACTTCCGAAGGCCATGCACCAATCGGAGGCGCGCCTTTCCAAAGGTGTCGGTCAGGAATATTCCTAGGGCCCCCACAGGTTCTGGTTCGAAGAGGTCCAAGAGCCGGCCCAGGAGAATGGGGGTGGCTGTTTCCTCAGCGAAGTAGTCATAGATGGTTTGGTAGGCCAGGTCCCGGGCAGGTCCAACTCCAAGGGGACTGGGGGTGCTCTGGTAATACTCAGTGTAGGTCAGCATGTTGTGCCTGAGCTTGGAGATGGATGGAAGGCGACTGGCTAGGTGCTATAAATCCAATAGGAGTTGATTGGAGGTGCAAACTGGTACCCAATAGATCGCGGACGATTGGCGGGCGTTGCTGATCTGTGGGGACCAATTCGAGTCAAATGGAGGTGCAGACCGGTACCCCAATTGGAGGTGCAGACCGGAAGCGACTGGCCACTTGGTGCGGATCGACTGGAGGTGCGGGTTTGTCAAGCGCAGGAGTGGGCTTCCTCGTTGATTGGCTGAAGGTGACGCTTGGATGCGGATCGTCGCCACTTGGAGGTGTGGATTGTCGGAGTAGACCGTATCTTGGTAGATTGATTGGAGTCAAAGGGAGGTGCAACCTCGGAAGCTTGGCCCACTCGGTTGACTGGAGGTGCCGCGGAGGAATCAACTGGAGGTGCAACCTCGGAAGGGCGCTTGGCGAATGCGGGGGAATCGAATCGATCGGAATCAACTGGAGGTGCAACCTCGGAAAGAAAAGAGAACAACACTCAGGATTCCAACGTGGTCCCCCACCGTAGTACTAACTGAGCCTGAACGTGCTTAACTTCGCTGAGCAGACGGGAAGCGGTGCTGTCACGTTAGTATGGTCGTTCCCGCGTTTGGCCAAACTCTTGACTGGCTCGAGGTGCCGCGAATCGACTGTAGGTGCTTGGGTAGTAGTCGCCGGGCTGCTGTAAGTACGGGGACGAGGATGTGTGTGTAGTAAGAGACTGACTGCTGTACGGGTACACTAGGCAAGACTAGGGGACCAGGACAGGAGACTGCTGTATGGTTACACTAGGCAGGCTAGGGGACCAACAGATAGGCTTGTCGTACGGGTACAATAGGAGAACTATTGGACCAGGACGCGTTACCTATTTATTTATTCTACTACTAATCAGTTTAGGAGCAAAAGAGTGAGCTGTGGGCTTGTATTCTGCTGGGAGACTCCTCTACAGGCTTGTTAGCGTTTAGCCTGTATTTGCAGAGATTTGCTTGCAGATTCGATGCTTGCAGAATTCGATGCTTAGAATTCCCAGTAAGATTTGTACTGGTGTACCTACAGGGAATGTTCATACGCACCGATGTTGCTTGCTGATACAGTGAGATCTTTCTCCAAGTACGTGCGCTGTATACTCAAGGTTGTTCCCCGGTCTGTACTTCACTACCCTTCCCCTCATCCGGTTTGCTACATCAATTCCCAATATGCATTTGATGAGTCATGAGGAATGTATTCATTGCTTGGACCAGATACTTTTTTGAGTCATTACCCAATAAGTTAGTTTGTGCCCTGGAATTGCACCAAAAATACCCTCATGTTTGGCAGTTGGAGAGTCAAACCTTAAGATTTTGGGCATTCTATGTGACAAAGTTGTTGTTCCCAATATTCATTTAATGAGTCATGATGAATGTATTCATGGCTTGGGCCAGATACTTTTTGAGTCCTTACCCAATAAGTTACTTTGTGCCCTGGAATTGCACCAAAAAAAAACCCCATGTTTGCCATTTGTAGAGTCAAACCTTAAGATTTTGGGCATTCTATGTGACAAAGTTGTTCCCAATATGCATTGGATGAGTCATGATGAATGTATTCATGGCTTGGACCCGATACTATTTGAGTCATTACCCAATAAGTTAGTTTGTGCCCTAGAATGGCACCAAAATATCCCCATGATTGCCATTTGTCGAGTCCAACCACAACATTTTGGGCATTCTGTGTGACAAACTTTTTTCCAATATGCATTTGATGAGTCATGATAAATGCATTAATGGCTTTTACCAGATACTTTATGAGTCATTAGCCAATCAGTAAGTTTGTGTTCTGGAATTGCATAAAAAATACCCCCATGATTGCCATTTGTAGAGTCAAACCACAACATTTAGGGCATTCTGTGTGACAAAGTTGTTCCCAATATGCATTGGATGAGTCATGATGAATGTATTCATGGCTTGTACCCGATACTTTTTGAGTCATTACCCCATAACTCAGTTTGTGCCCTAGAATTGCACCAAAAATACCCCCATGATTGCCATTTGTAGAGTCAAACCTTAAGATTTTGGGCATTCTATGTGACAAAGTTGTTTCCAATATGCATTTGATGAGTCATGATGAATGTATTCCTCGCTTGGACCAGATAGTTTTTGAGTCATTACCCAATAAGTTAGTTTGTTCCCTGCAATTGCATAAAAAATATCCCCATGATTGCCATTTGTAGAGTCAAACCACAACATTTAGGGCATTCTGTGTGACAAACTTTTTTCCAATATGCATTTGATGAGTCATGATGAATGCATTCATGGCTTTTACCAGATACTTTATGAGTCATTAGCCAATAAGTAATTTTTTCGTCCTGGAATTGCATAAAAAATACCCCCATGATTGCCATTTGTAGAGTCAAACCACAACATTTAGGGCATTCTGTGTGACAAAGTTGTTCCCAATATGCATTGGATGAGTCATGATGAATGTATTCATGGCTTGTACCCGATACTTTTTGAGTCATTACCCCATAACTCAGTTTGTGCCCTAGAATTGCACCAAAAATACCCCCATGATTGCCATTTGTAGAGTCAAACCTTAAGATTTTGGGCATTCTATGTGACAAAGTTGTTTCCAATATGCATTTGATGAGTCATGATGAATGTATTCCTCGCTTGGACCAGATAGTTTTTGAGTCATTACCCAATAAGTTAGTTTGTTCCCTGCAATTGCACAAAAAATATCCCCATGATTGCCATTTGTAGAGTCAAACCACAACATTTTGGGCATTCTATGTGACAAAGTTGTTCCAAATATGCATTGGAATAGTCATGATGAATGTATTCCTGGCTTGGACCAGATATTGTTGTAGTCATTACCCAATTACTCAGTTTGTGCCCTACAATTGAACCAAAAATACCCCCATGATTGCCATTTGTAGAGTCAAACCTTAAGATTTTGGGCATTCTATGTGACAAAGTTGTTCCCAATATGCATTTAATGAGTCCTGATGAATGTATTCATTGCTTTGACCGGATACTTTTTGAGTCATTACCCAATAAGTTAGTTTGTGCCCTGGAATTGCACCAAAAATACCCACATGTTTGCTATTTGGAGAGTCAAACCTTAAGATTTTGGGCATTCGATGTGACAAAGTTGTTCCCAATATGCATTGGATGAGTCATGATGAATGTATTCATGGCTTGTACCCGATACTTTTTGAGTCATTACCCCATAACTCAGTTTGTGCCCTACAATTGAACCAAAAATACCCCCATGATTGCCATTTGTAGAGTCAAACCTTAAGATTTTGGGCATTCTATGTGACAAAGTTGTTGTTTCCAATATGCATTTGATGAGTCATGATGAATGTATTCCTCGCTTGGACCAGATAGTTTTTGAGTCATTACCCAATAAGTTAGTTTGTTCCCTGCAATTGCACAAAAAATATCCCCATGATTGCCATTTGTAGAGTCAAACCACAACATTTTGGGCATTCTATGTGACAAAGTTGTTCCAAATATGCATTGGAATAGTCATGATGAATGTATTCCTGGCTTGGACCAGATATTGTTGTAGTCATTACCCAATTACTCAGTTTGTGCCCTACAATTGAACCAAAAATACCCCCATGATTGCCATTTGTAGAGTCAAACCTTAAGATTTTGGGCATTCTATGTGACAAAGTTGTTCCCAATATGCATTTAATGAGTCCTGATGAATGTATTCATTGCTTTGACCGGATACTTTTTGAGTCATTACCCAATAAGTTAGTTTGTGCCCTGGAATTGCACCAAAAATACCCACATGTTTGCTATTTGGAGAGTCAAACCTTAAGATTTTGGGCATTCGATGTGACAAAGTTGTTCCCAATATGCATTGGATGAGTCATGATGAATGTATTCATGGCTTGTACCCGATACTTTTTGAGTCATTACCCCATAACTCAGTTTGTGCCCTACAATTGAACCAAAAATACCCCCATGATTGCCATTTGTAGAGTCAAACCTTAAGATTTTGGGCATTCTATGTGACAAAGTTGTTTCCAATATGCATTTGATGAGTCATGATGAATGTATTCCTCGCTTGGACCAGATAGTTTTTGAGTCATTACCCAATAAGTTAGTTTGTTCCCTGCAATTGCACAAAAAATATCCCCATGATTGCCATTTGTAGAGTCAAACCACAACATTTTGGGCATTCTATGTGACAAAGTTGTTCCAAATATGCATTGGAATAGTCATGATGAATGTATTCCTGGCTTGGACCAGATATTGTTGTAGTCATTACCCAATTACTCAGTTTGTGCCCTACAATTGAACCAAAAATACCCCCATGATTGCCATTTGTAGAGTCAAACCTTAAGATTTTGGGCATTCTATGTGACAAAGTTGTTCCCAATATGCATTTAATGAGTCCTGATGAATGTATTCATTGCTTTGACCGGATACTTTTTGAGTCATTACCCAATAAGTTAGTTTGTGCCCTGGAATTGCACCAAAAATACCCACATGTTTGCTATTTGGAGAGTCAAACCTTAAGATTTTGGGCATTCGATGTGACAAAGTTGTTCCCAATATGCATTGGATGAGTCATGATGAATGTATTCATGGCTTGTACCCGATACTTTTTGAGTCATTACCCCATAACTCAGTTTGTGCCCTAGAATTGCACCAAAAATACCCCCATGATTGCCATTTGTAGAGTCAAACCTTAAGATTTTGGGCATTCTATGTGACAAAGTTGTTTCCAATATGCATTTGATGAGTCATGATGAATGTATTCCTCGCTTGGACCAGATAGTTTTTGAGTCATTACCCAATAAGTTAGTTTGTTCCCTGCAATTGCACAAAAAATATCCCCATGATTGCCATTTGTAGAGTCAAACCACAACATTTTGGGCATTCTATGTGACAAAGTTGTTCCAAATATGCATTGGAATAGTCATGATGAATGTATTCCTGGCTTGGACCAGATATTGTTGTAGTCATTACCCAATTACTCAGTTTGTGCCCTACAATTGAACTAAAAATACCCCCATGATTGCCATTTGTAGAGTCAAACCTTAAGATTTTGGGCATTCTATGTGACAAAGTTGTTCCCAATATGCATTTAATGAGTCCTGATGAATGTATTCATTGCTTTGACCGGATACTTTTTGAGTCATTACCCAATAAGTTAGTTTGTGCCCTGGAATTGCACCAAAAATACCCACATGTTTGCTATTTGGAGAGTCAAACCTTAAGATTTTGGGCATTCGATGTGACAAAGTTGTTCCCAATATGCATTGGATGAGTCATGATGAATGTATTCATGGCTTGTACCCGATACTTTTTGAGTCATTACCCCATAACTCAGTTTGTGCCCTACAATTGAACCAAAAATACCCCCATGATTGCCATTTGTAGAGTCAAACCTTAAGATTTTGGGCATTCTATGTGACAAAGTTGTTCCCAATATGCATTTAATGAGTCCTGATGAATGTATTCATTGCTTTGACCGGATACTTTTTGTGTCATTACCCAATAAGTTAGTTTGTGCCCTAGAATTGCACCAAAAATACCCCCATGTTTGCCATTTGTAGAGTCAAACCTTAAGATTTTGGGCATTCTATGAGACAAAGTTGTTCCCAATATGCATTTGATGAGTCATGATGAATGTATTCATTGCTTGGACCAGATACTTTTTGAGTACTTACCCAATAAGTAAGTTTGTGCCCTGGAATTGCACCATATTCGCGTAGGAACCTACGCGGAGGATACACTACTCTAACCCTAAACCCTAAACCAAACCCTAACGAATACATAAGTTGAATTTTTTTTCCGTACGTACGTACGGTACGAGATTGATTTTTTTTCCCATACGTACGTACATACGAGGTTGATTGTTTTTTTGGTATGTACGTACGTACGAGATTGATTGTTTTTTTCGTATGTACGTACGTACGAGATTGATTGTTTTTTTCGTATGTACGTACGTACCGTACCGGTACGAGATAGATTTTTTTTTTTTTAAAGTTGAAGTATTTTTTTTTCTTTCGTACGTACGAGATTCTTTTTTCGTAAGTTGAAGTATTTTGTACGTACGAGATTGATTTTTTTTCCTACCTCGCGACAAAAAAACTCTCTCCCACACAAAGAGTAATAATCTTTTCTTACCTTGCAAGAGACAAAAAAAATCATTTTTTTACCTCGCGACAAAAAAAAAACTTACATCCAACTTATTTGAGTAGAGTGTTGGTTCTTGCAATCAACACTTCGTCCAAGAACGTGGGATCCGACCCTCTTCGTCACATTTGACGTGTTAGTAGCACAACGATCCGTTCTCAAATATTTCAGTCCGAAATAACAGCCTTGTACTGCAAAAGAAGTAGTTAGCATTTGACGAGAAGGGGATTTGCTGGATAGATATTGTTTGGACTGCAGCCTTACATATAGGTCTTGAAAAAAGCAATGAACCGGCTTCGTCCCTTGCAATTATATCAACAGGAACAAGGTACTGTTTTTCGTGACATAGGAGTAAGAAGTTTGTCAATCTACGGAATTTCATCGGGACGATTGTCGGAATGTCAGAACGTCGGAACAAGCAAAGGTAAGAATGAGATAGATAATAGGCATCGGCATCGGCCTCGGCATCGGCAACGCATTACTGATAATGTATCTCCTCTTTGTTTTTCTTCTGATTTTCATAGGACCGGGTCGGAAGCAACGAATCGAAACCATCGAAGCAACCATTGATCGAATCGGAAGCGACGAATCTTCCCCTGTAGGTGCGCTGAATTTTCCCTAATCTTCCCCGGTAGGTGCGAATAGGAAGCAACGAATCGAAACCATCGAAGCAACCATTGAGCGAATCGGAAGCAACGAATCTTCCCCTGTAGGTGCGCTGAATTTTCTCTGATTGGTGATAATTACGAATCGATCGAGCATCGAATTGATCGGACGAATCGAAGCATTGAATTGATCGGACGAATCGAAGGCAACAACAAAAGTAGGTGTCGGCGTCAGCATCGAATCGATCGGACGCCAACAGTCTTGGTTAGTGGCATGTAGATTATATTTTTCTGTTGTTATTATTTACTATACTACATCACTAGATACTCACCCATTTTGTTCAATTATTATATGTTGTCATAGATCAGCTACAGCAACAACCTCCTACAGCGCAACCCCTAAACAACAACAGCAGCAAATCGTCGGCAACGAATCGATCATCCTCCTCCACCAGCGCTCCACCAATGTTGGCAACTCTATCAGTATCGGCAACGGCAATTGATTGGTCTTCCACTCCATCCGCACCGACGTCCACACCGACGTCTGCACCGGCATCCGCACCGGCATCCGCACCGGCATCCGCATCGTCGGCAACAAATCGTCGGAATAGTAGCAAACGGGGACCATCGAAGCAACCGGGGACCATCGAAGCAACCGGGAACCATCGAAGCAACCGGTAACGATCGAATAGACGCAACCGGGAACCAATCGATCTGCAACACCAATCGATCCAACACGAATCGATCCAACCGATCCAACACCAACCGATCTGCAACACCAATCGATCCAACACCAATCGATCCAATCGATCCAACACCAATCGATCTGCAAAACGAATCGATCCAATACCAATCGATCCAATCAATCGGCAACAAATCAGCGAAACGCTCCTCCTTCTCCTCCACCGGCAAGCGGCAACGATTCGTTGGCATAGAATCGTTCCTCCTCCACCAGCAAGCGGCAATGAATCGTTGGCATTGAATTGCTCCTCCTCCTCCTCCACTAGCAAGCAGCAACGAATCATTGGCATCGAATCGCTCCTCCTCCACCGCCTCCCTAATCCGGGCCTCCAATCAGTTTGCAGATTCTCCCTAAGATACCGGCTTCTCCGATAATACGCACCTCCAACGGCACCGGCAACGGGGACGAACGATCGAAGCAACCGGGAACCATTGAATCAACCGAGAACGATCGAAGCAAGCGGGAACGATCGAAGCAACCGGGAACCATCGAAGCAAGCGTTGTCGAATCAGCGAAACGCTCCTACGACAACGAATCAGCGAATTTCTACTCCTCCTCCACCGGCAAGCGGCAAGCGACAACGAATCAGCGAAACGCTCCTACGACAACGAATCAGCGAATTTCTACTCCTTCTCCACTGGCAAGCGGCAAGCGACAACGAATCAGCGAAACGCTCCTACGACAACGAATCAGCGAAACGCTCCTCCTCCTCCACCGGGAATCGCTCCTCCTCCTCCACCGGCGATCCACCAACCTCGCTCCTCCTCCACCGGCAAGCGGCAACGAATTTTTGGCATCGAATCGCTCCTCCTCCACCACCAGGAACCGCTCCTCCTCCTACACCGGCAATCCACCAACCTCGCTCTTCCTCCACCGGCAAGCGGCAAAGAATCGGTGGCATCGAATCGCTCCTACTCCTAGCAACAACAACGGCAATTGGTGATCTACTCCAACGCCAAATCCAATCAATCCAACACCAATCAATCTGCAACACCAATCGATCTGCAAAACGAACTGATCCAACACCAATCAATCTGCAATCCAACACCAATCGATCCAACACGAATCGATCTGCTATACGAATCGATCCAACACCAATCGATCCAACACCAATTGATCCACACGAATCGATCCAACACCAATCAATCAGCAACACCAATCGATCCGGAACACCAATCAATCCAACACCGCAACACCAATCGATCGACAACACCAATCGATCCAACACCGCAACACCAATCGATCGACAACACCAATCAATCCAACACCGCAACACCAATCAATCGACAACACAAATCTATCCAAAACACCAATCTATCCAAGACACCAACGTCGTCCCGGCAACGGCAACGGTAACAGCAACGGCAACGGTAACGGTAACGGCAACGGCAACGGCAATCGGTCTTCCACTCCATCGCCGGCAACAGCAACGGCAATTGGCCTTCCACTCCAACATCTTCTTGTCGTCGTCATCCAACGGCAATTCGTCTCGGCAACAATGAAATCAACCACAACGAATGGAAAGCAATTGCCAGCACGAGGAAGGAAGCAAAAAGCCAATAGGAAACATGAGAAAAGAAGTCAACAGAAAATGTCTTCAAATTTTCTTAAGGTTGCTGCACCGGTTTCAACTAGCCACGTAACTTATGCAAAGTTGTCTCTGATAAAACCAAGGAAGAAGGAAAGGAATAGGCGTTCAACTTGCAAAGATGTCGTCCGTACAATAGCGCTGAAAAATAAATCCAGTACCGCTGCGGTGGCAGGTAAATACATGGAGATAGATTGGGGTGGCAAGACAGGAGGAAAGAAGAAGTATCGACCGGAACAGGCTTTGTCCATCGGAAACTTCAATACATTGGATAGTACGGAAGATAAGCCTATTCTTGCATTTGACGATTCTGAACCATCGTTGCGAATTTTTGCCAAAGTTTCACGCAATTTTGCGTTACGACACCTCGCTTCCAAGCATAATATCGAATTGTTGAGACAGTTTGCTCCTGCCATTGTTGGAGCAAAACCAACCGTTGGAAGAGGGGTGAAGCGGGGCAGTATCAATGATGATTATGCTATCATTGGAATTCGACCAGAAAGATTGGATTCAAATATTGGTGAGTATGTTTTCAAAAGTCATGTTGATCCCAGCATGAAACTAGAGCTAGAAGAGACAACAGTTGAAATTGTGAAGCATATGCATCATAGTTTAATTGACGTGGAACCGTTTGTTGAAGAGGAAATGGATGTGTTGTCTCAGATTCTGTCTCGTACAAAGCTAAATGCAATTGGGCAGCAGGCATTAGCATTTTCAATCGGTCGCAACTACCATTCTAGATGCCATGTGGACGATGACATGTACTACACTCGTTTGACAGTCATTGCTCCGGCGGAAGTGTCTGCTGACGAGGTGATTTATTATTTTGTCTTCCCAACGTACCATATCAAAGTGCCGTTGCGTTCTGGAGATACTCTATTGTTCAACCCATTAGTATTACATAGCTGTTCGAATCCAAAATTCGAAGGGTGTTATATTATGAGTGCATACGTATCTCGCAAAACTGTGCTTAGAGCTAACCCTCTATAGTAATATTAAACAATACTTTAAAGTTAGCCGTTACATTAACCCTTGCTACTCAATCGGAACTGCTGTCCGAGCTTTCGCTCTCTGAACTGGATAGCGAATCACTGGATTCGTTATCATTCAATGCTATCTCAAATGGTTCCAACTGTATGTCGTCCTGTAGTGTGCATGCGTTGTACAAACATTCGTAAGACGGTGGTGTAGCAGCATTTTTGCTTTCAAAAAAATCTAGCCACGAGATCCGATTCGATATCACTAGCCAATCGCAATTGGTTATGCACCCATCAATTCCTTGCTCTGGAACAACTGCCAGCTCGGAATGGATAGTGTCGACATGAAATAGGTAGAGTGAATTCATCAGGCGCCCACGTTTGACAAATTCAGAAGCTGTTTTCTTAGGCACATCTTGAAACCGACAAGCCACAGCATACATTCCGTTTGTATCAATTGGATAGCCACCAATACTACTGTATGGCTGCTTCAAATTCTGTACAGTTAAAAAGCATACCAGATGGCACGGTATGAGCTTGGGATTGTTATTTAAATCAAAGTCCAATTTCATCAAACAACAATCCATCCATACGGAGTTGAGCAGAGAACTATCCGATCTATATGAAGGATGCGACCAAAATATAAAATTAGACCCACAAGCAACATCAAAATGATTGTGCTCTGTAACTCCACAAATGTGCGAAGGATTCTCCAATAAAGGTAGCACAGAATCACAAACAAAGTCAAGTATGTCAGAAGGAAAAAATGGTTTGCTTTTGTTCGTAGAACGAAGCCACTTCATTGTTGATTCCGCATTTTCGGTTCTCATTATTTGAAAATGAGAACCGCCACCATCAGGGCGTTCAATTGGAGGAGGATCAGGTGGATTCAAGTTGTAGTGATATGTTGCCTGGCTTAGCATCATTTTCTCGGACTTTCTATTGGCAGTTTGATTGATTAGTGATGCAGCATTACATTGCGTGTTCTTGGAAGGAGCTTTAATCTCAGTTTTGTGGTGAGATTCATTGGGAGCACTATCCCAGCCTGCGGGGCTTCCCCATAAAGAGATATAATCTGGTAGGTGAAAGTACAGGTGATTCTTGATTAGTTTTGTTCCCATCCCTTTCCTGTGACAAGTTGAGTTTATACAATTGATAAAGTGAACAATTGTTTTTGGGAGATTCTTTAAGAAAGCATATTTCATCCGACCGTGTTTAAGAAATTCTTCCATTGATAGAATGAGCTGAATTACCTCTATCTGTTTCTTTACAAAACGATGGTCACCAATAATGTCAGATCCATGTTTGGAAACAATAGCGATCAGAAGAGAAATAAGCATTCCAGAGAAATCATGCCCTTCTTTCTTCGTGGTTGATAAAAGCTGAGTCCCAAATTTGGTCCGAGGAAAATCTCTATCAGACTGGCGTGATAACAAACCACCGTACCGTTGTGCTAAATGGCCAATACTGTTAGCAACAGCCACGCCGTGATTCAAATTGGGGGCATAAACACATGGAACACTTCCGCGGAGCAACAATTCAATTGACTCGACAGCCCGTTTGGCAGTACCAAGCTGGTGCATGTGCAAACATTCACCGGGAGTTGCAAAATGAATATTGTTCTGATTCGTACCAAAGCATAAATCATGAAATACATTCCTGATATTGTGATGAGAGTTGTTTTTGAAGTTCTTATTGATATCATTTAGATCTGTGCCGGGAAAACAATGAAAATCGACAGGTGACCACTTCTTTGTTGCAGGTTGAACAGAAGGAATGTTTATGTTCGGAGAATAACAGTTGCAGTGACGGCACATCCGCATGACACCCTTATTGAAGGAGCCATATTTTCCACACAATTTATCGTGAAGTTCTGTGTCGCCAATAACATAGGCAATGGCAAATTTCATTTTTACCTTCCACTGTTGATTTGCGTACGGAAGATAATTCCATTCAATACCACCGTCTTCGTTACACGCGGCTTTGAAGGAACGAAACGCTACTTCCAAACCATTGTGAAGATTCTGAATTTTTTCCTTTGAATTGGCAGGACGAGAGTGTCTGGTTGACTCCCATTCAGGGTCGGGATGGAAGTAAATAGTTGTCCATGCTTCAGGTCGAGAACGGGTCTCCACATTAAAAATACCGAGTGTCATGTTCAATGGTGTTAACGTAAGTCGTCCGTGCGCATCCAAAGAGATGCCATCCATGTAAAATATAATAGGAACAAGAATTTCTTGCGAATTGGGATTGCAAATTTCTTTCCAAGAAGATTTCCACCACGAGCCGTGATGCAATTCTGAGATTACAGAATGAGGATTCAACTCAGGATTATTGTCGGGAGAGAGAGGGGTCGAATATTCGGGAAAGGAGAGGTTTTCTTCTATCATTAGCTGCTGGTCAGAAAGAAGAGAATAAATGGCATCCTTAAAAGAACGGACATACACCTGAGTGGGCTTATTATCAGGTAACCAATTCAGTATATGAGGATGAAATTTCATATCAGAGAGACCAAGATTGGATTGGAGATTGTCAAAAATTGTTTTCCGAGATCTAATTTTGGCATTGCAAAAATCAAAACCCGGTCTCATTTGACTTTTCTTTGCCCACTGGAAAATTGATTTGAATGTGTTCAGTGGCAATTTATGTCGGGCCATTAAATTCATGAGTTCCAATTCTGCAAGAAGATGATGGGGCGGCGGTAGTTTTGTGTGCCTTTGAAATGCATCCTCTCTTTCGTTCAGATTCATGATTTCATGAAGAGATGGTGGTGGAGGGGCTTGCTGAGCAGTAGCGACGTTAACATCAGAACGATTAGTGGGATCTTCTTTGTTGTCTCCACAATCTAGGTTGTTGGTAAAATTGTTGTCGTTATTTTCATTTACGTCATCGTCATTGTCATCCTCGTCATCGGAATTGTCAATATCATTATTCAGCGGGAATGCATCTTCATCTTGAACAGCGGAAACAGCCATGTAAGATTCAATGGCGTTCCGATCCATTGGCGGTAAAAAGACATCATGGACAATCTGTTGGTTTAGAACGGAATGAAGACCCGTGGCTGATTGACTTGTGACGGTGTGCTGCTGGGAGAGATGGGAAGGGGGAACAGATGGACCGTTTTGTGTCATAGTCATCCGAAAATCTGACGGGGAATGTTGAACAGACGGCAAGGTAAGCTGCACTTTGACAGAGGTGGAGAAGTTAGAGATCTTGCGTTTAATTAGACCATCACTTTTGTATAAGTTGTAGCATTGAATATTGTAGTTGAGATGTTTTCTTAGGCCGTACGAGACATATTTCAAGGTATTGCACTCTTTTGACCCAGATTTGTATCCTTTAAAACTCTTGGATTTTTTTCCTTTCTTATACCAGCAACCACGGCAGTAGAATAGAAGAGAGGTTTTGATAACAGGAGGCATGATGTTGCGGAGTTGCTTGAAGGAAAATATCAGTAGAATGGGTCGAGAGGACGGAGGTCGAAAAGATGAATCGTTGAAAGGAAAAAATTAAATAAGCGTATTATTTTGTGTGTGATGTGTTTTCTTGTACGGTAGATTTCCTTACTACCATACTTCGATTGCAAAAATGGTCCGTAAAGTAAATGCATTACTACTTAGTGATGATTGCAACATTCCTCGTAAAATATGTTTAGTAGTGAACAGTATGTACAGTCAACTCCTTAAGAGGGTTAATACACAGCGCCGGACGGGTCAATCCCATCAGTTCTTCCAAACATTCGTTGGCAGGCGCGTCAGTTCTTCCATAAGGTGCACGGAAATGTGAATCGAAATGGAAATCGTGGACAATTGCGTTGTTGATTATCGAAATGGAAATCGTGGACAATTGTTTTGTTGATTGCGATCGAGTTGATTCCGACTTTCATGTACCCGTAAAACCAACTAGTACGCTATTTTGCATGAGTTATTACTAGTAGATACTAGTAGGAAATCGTGGACGATTGCGTTGTTGATTATCGAAATGGAAATCGTGGACAATTTTTTTGTTGATTACGATCGAGTTGATTCCGACATTCGTGTACCGGTAAAACCAACTAGTACGCTATTTTGCATGAGTTATTACTAGTAGATACTAGCAATACATTATTTTCACTAGTACTTCATCATTGTAATTCATTATTTCATTATCTTTCCGACGAGGAAAACAAATACCAACGTGTTAGGTGTTACTACTACTACCTAATCTTCGAATAGATAATCTACTCTACTGATACTACTAATACTAATCATCCAATCGATAGTCGAACCAACCATGGAGGGAATTTACAAAATACAAAAGGTGGTTCAGGAACACCCAGCCAATCTCAAACAAGAACTCCAGAAAATGATTGTTAATCGCAAGAAAGAGATTGCTGGACTCCAAAAAATGATTCGTAAGATTCGTGCAGGAAAAAGCAATCATCCAAATGTTAAAAATGAAAGCGTCGATCCTACTAGCAATCATCAAGTCGTTCCGAATGTAACCAGCAGCATCAATCCACCATCCGGGTTATTGAAGAGCGAACCAGATTTTGATGGCGATTCCGACAGTGTAGCTTCTGAAAATACAGCGGATCTTCCAGCGATTAAACAGGAACCAAACCCTTGAGTGCAATAGCCCGCCTGGGGTGGATTTGACTTGGAGTTGGAGTTGGAAAATTTGGGTCGGAGCCCATTATACCGGTATGGTGGAAACATGTTGAGAAAATAAAATAAGTCATTTGTGCACAAGTTGTACACAAAATAGTGCTTGTCACGAAACGAATATGATATCCTTAACTCTAAAATAGTTATTTTATTTGAGGAGTGACGAGATATTGTCTCAAAAGTAAAGGTGTGCGGCGTGCAAGGTTTTTTAGTAGACACGCGACCTAAAAAGATAGGAAATTTTAAAAATAGGGTCGAGAATTGTAAAAATACCGCGCGATAGCCCGCGGGGGGTAGAGAAACAGTTCTCGGACGTAGGCACTCATAATATAACAGCCTTCGTATTTTGGATTCGAACAGCTATGTAATACTAATGGATTGAACAATAGAGTATCGCCTGACCTCAATGGAACTTTCACTTTATACGTTGGGAACACAAAGTAATAAATCACCTCGTCATCACTTACATGTTTTGGAGCAATAACCGTCAGCCTTGTATAGAACATATCGGCATCGGTATGGCATTTCGAGTGATAATCCTTTCCAATAGAAAAGGCCGTTGCGTGATGGCCGATTGCATTCAGTGTTGTACGACTAACAACCTCATTCATCACAGTTGTTTCAAGGTTGACAAATTTGGACATTTTACGTAAACAAAGCTGCATTTCCTTCACAATGTGTAGGGCTTTCTGTTCAAGGTGGTCTTGTGTTTTCGGTTCCACATTCTTGTTGAAAACATACACACCATTTCCCGATTTCAATCGATTTGGTCTCATCCCAATAATACCATATCCACTGTTTACACTGTCACGTTTGGTTCCTCGGCCTATTTTGGGTTGAGATTGAACAATTTCCGCAGCAAATGTTCTTGTAATATCTATATTTTTGGGAGTACCCAAGCGTTGTTTTGCACATTTTTTGGAACCTTTTGCAAAGATTCTCAATGATGGTGGTTCTGATTCGGCGACTGCTAAAAGCAACTTATCGTCGGTACTATCCAATGTCATGAAACTATCAATAGACACCGCCTCTTCCGATGTGTATTCCCTTTCTCCAATTGTTTTAAAACCCCATCGTGTTTCCATGAATTTACCTCGAAACCCATTCTTGTGAACTGTTTTCAATGCTATTTGCTCGACATGTTGTACAATTTCCTTCATACTTTTACGCTTCTTGTGTTTTATCTCCAACAAGTGTTTGTAAGTCTGGTGGATTGTTGATGATGACGTTTCTCCGTTTTTGAGAAATTTTGATTTCATTCTCTTTCTCTCTGTCTTCCCCCGTTTCCTCTTTGATTTTTGCTTCATTGATTTTGTTGCCAATTGCTTTGTTGTTGTAGTCAATCCCATTGCACCGGGTGCCTTTCTTGTGTGACCGTTGCCGGACTCTTTGCAGATAAGATGTTTGAGGAAGACGATGAATTGATTTGCCCATGGAGTGTGTTTCCGTGTCAAGTTTGTGGAACGGCGTTTCAGATTCAGTTGTCGGGAACGGCATTTGTGACTTTTGTGGCCGCTTCGAATGTTCCCACCTGTTGATATCGCTGCCGCTGTTGGTTAGTTCGTTCCTGGTTTCGTCGGCTTGAAAATCCGCAGAATCTCTGTAGTGGCGTTTCTGGGTCAAGTTTGTGGAACGGCGTTTCAGATTGAGTTGTCTGGAACGGGAATTATGACTTGAACGTCTGGTGTATTGGCGTTTCTTGGTCAAGTTACTGGAATGGCGTTTCAGATTGAGTTGTCTTGAACGGCAATTCTTACTTGAACGTTTGCTGTATTTGCGTTGCCGGGTCAAGATTATGGAACGGCGTTTCAGATTGAGTTGTCTGGAACGGCAATTCTGATTTGAACGTCTGGTGTATTGGCGTTTCTGGGTCAAGATTCTGTAATGGCGTTTCGGACTTACTATTCTGGAACGGTAATTGTGTCTGTATTTTTGTTTCAGGGTAAACTTTCTGGAACAGCGTTTCAGAATGAGTTGTTTGGAACCGCAATTCTTACTTTTGCGGGCGGTTGGATTGTTCCCTATTGCTGCTGTTGCTATTGGTGTTGCCGCTTGCTGCTGTTGCTGGCGCTGTTGTTGGTATCGCTGCCGCTGTTGGTTTCGATGGTTCCGGGTTGCGGCCGCTTGGATCGTTCTTGCTTGCTGCTTTTGCTATCGCTGTCGCTAGGATTCCGGTTGCTGTTGCTGCTCTATGTCGTTGCCGTAGTCTACGACTGTATTCGAGTTTATCATGATATGTGAATTGAACCAAATGGGTAAGTATCTATGGATGTGCTACATTGAGTAAATAATAACAAAAGAATAGTATAATCTACGTGTCACTAACCTACACTGTTGGCCTTCTTTTTGTTGTTGCGTTCAATTTGTCCGATCAAATTGTTACGATCCTGCGTCCGCCTTGTCCGACGTTGTCTCAAATTGATTGTTCTACTGATCCGTACCTATGACAATAAGAAGGAGGGAAACACAAGTAAGGAGGACATCATGAGCAATGCAGGATGTAGGCATCATTTTCCCTCTATCTTACATTGTTGTTTTTTCCGCCTTCGACCCAGTGTTGCCTTCCGATCCGTTGTTTCCAATACGGTCCTATGAAAATAGCAAAATAGAAAAAGGAGGAAATACATTCTTATCAGCAATGGAGGTGGCATTGTAATCATTGCCTATCTCTCCCATTTGTACCCTTCTTGCTTGTTCTTACAATAGTTGTTCGCCGTACCTCCGTCCGTTGTTCCGATACTTTGTTCCGAATCGTTCTCTCAAACTACAGGGGAAAATTGTCGGTCCAATTGTTGTTGCCGATACGTTGTTCAATTTTACTCCTTTCTCACGAAAAACTGGATCTTTATCCTGTTGATATATCTACGCAATGGATGCAGATTCATTGATTTCAAGACGTATATGTAAGGCTGCAGTCCAAACAATATCTATCCAGCAATTCCTCTACAGTCCAATGCCCTCCAATTCTTTTTCCAGCAAAGGCAGTTTATTCGGATTAAAATATCTCGAGCCTGAATTCCCTGCATAATAGTGACCATTGCTGATCAGTTAAGTGGGATCCCGCGTTCTTGGACGGAGTGCTTTGTCGTACAAGTACGGTAAACCAACTCTGCTCAAGATAAGTTTGGTAAGATGATTATGAAGGGAAACAGTATTTTTTGACTCGAAAAGAAAAAAAATTCACGCTGTAAAATCACACTGTAAAATAACACTGTAAAATCACCACACTGTAAAATCACAGTGTAAAATCTGTTCGAAAAAAAATGTTTTAACTGTGTGTGTGTGTGTGTGTGTGTGTGTGTGTGTTTGTGTGTGTGGCCATGTGTGTTCCAAACAAAGAATCGAGACTTACTAACCTGTCAGATCTACCGCTGTAAATCTAGAACAATGAAGAATTATTCCATTTACTTATTTAAAAATAAGAACATTAAGTAAATAAATCTCCACCCGCGCTATTTTTGAATAGAGAACAATAAAAAGTAGTGCAATGAGTTTTATTGTTAACGTTCTCAACTTGTGATGCAGTGAGAATTTTTATGTACCAGTGAGGTTGTACTTCTTAACAACAACACATGTGTGCCGATGATCTTACTGGTAATGAATTTGCCTAGTTTTGTCCACCAGTCGTATTCTATGACATTAGTAGCTACGTAGACAGAAACCTTTGTGTATAGGTATAATACGATAGTAGTATACGTAGTAGTACTAGTGTACGTATGATAATACTAATGACTTCTGTTTCGGTTGTGAAGGGTGATTTTGTATAATTCATGTCATCAATCATGGAACGGCGTTTCAGAATTGAGTCACCGGAACGGCGTTTCAGGCTTTATGTGTTTGGATCATGTACCAATTTGCAATTTTGAATCATGTTTCAATTTCAAAACTCAAAATGAAGTACTACGTATGGTTTGGTGGTGAAACGGTTTCTTGGACAATTCATGTCAACAGTCATGGAACGGCGTTGCAAAGTTTGAGTTCCATTTTGGTTTCAATTGCAAATCACCGTATTACTGGGTTTTAAACTATTTGTCGGAAAATCTTAACATACATTACCGTATCTCAAAATGGATGATCGGTGTTTCGTACCGTTGTGGTTTGTTTTGGTAACGTTTTCACTTTTCGTTTGCAACGGCGTTGCAGGCCGTACCATTTGTTTACCGTTAAAGTGGAAATATTTGTACATTGTTGCGTGATGTTTGTTTGTTGTTAGAGTTGCTGAGGTTTGAAGTTGAGTCGACTCTGTTTTCCGTTACCTCATTTACGAATCTCTTGATATGCGACAAAAAAAACACTTGTAGCAACTTAGATTGCTTTTCACACAATTTTATTTCGTTGTTCTCTCAATTAGCAATCAAACAATGCCAAGACTTACAAGAAGTAGCGCTAAACGTAACAAGGCTAATTCACCACCAGATGAAGTCACAGATGCAGCCGCAACTCCAACCAATGTAGCCGGCGCAAATGCGGCGGCACAAGTCAACGGTACTCCATCATCTACTCCACCACGAGATGAAGGGGCAGCCGCAGACCAAGACAGACCTTCAGGTAATACCCCAACAACGTTGTTTGCAAATGCAGTCGATAAACCGAGGAAGAGGAAACACAAAAAATCGAAAAGTAAATCAAAGAAAAAGAAAAGAACTCAAGTGGTACAAATACCAGCAGCCGTTCCCGAAACACCACATCAAGCAGTCACAGGTGCCACTCAACCTTCGTCGTCTACAGGAAATGTAGGCGGTTGAAGTTTGTCATTGGAATTATTTGATGATGACTCCCAATACAAGGATCACACGGATGCAATGAAAAGACGTGTCGAAGCTTGTCTGAAGCAACAGGGTCCTAACGGATTCTCTGAGAATATTTTGACGGACGAACTCATCACTGCCGTCAGTCGTGACATCGAATCTGTCTTCCGCCATCTCATGAACAAGGTTTTCATTGTTACTAAACTTTCTTCTTATGGAACCCGTCCTGACTTCAGAGAGCAAGAAACGTCAGACAAACCATCCTCGGGTCCTATACCAAGGGTTGTTGACGTGATGGTAAATCTTTTCCTACGTGACTCCGGGTCGCAGTTGACAAAGAAGGTCTGTATCTTGAATGCAAAGGAACTGACAACCCGTTTCAAGGAGTACAAAATGAAAGAAAAATGGAACTCCTTCCAGTCAGCCCTCAACTCCGTTATCAAAGTCGATGAAAATACCACGGAAGGCGAAACACAATTCACCCGGGTTCAAGGACAAGACGAATTATCGGAAGGCACGTCGCATTCTGTCTGGGCAAAGAATGTGGTTAACTACGACACCATACTGAAGTACATGAAAGTGTATTTAAGCTTACTGCGTTGGTATGTACGTTGTGTCCAATTCCCCCCTGCGCCTTCACCGGAAAAAGAAGGACCGTTTTTCAATCATAGATTTAAAGACGATGTAAAGAAAGGGAAGCTATACGTCCGGGAGATGGTCTCGTTCTTTGAAGGTCTTTCCTTTAACCGCGCATTGAGGCATTTTCTTTCCTCTAGTCACTCCTTTGATGATTTGGTGAAAGAAATCAATTCTATTAGGGGTAAAGAAGTTGTTGGTGGACCAATAAGAGATGGTGTCGCAGCAGTCGAGATAGTGCCCTTGACTGATTCCCAAAAATACCTCAAGTTGGAATGGCCGTCCCATGTATTAAGGATACCCCTTGAGTTTGAAAAGGTCCTCATGAATTTGTGGGTATGCTTCCAACGACAGAAGGCCAGAATTTTTGAAGCACTCAGCCTTGACATCTTCCCCGATGAGTCATTACTACATGACAATTTGTACAACAAACTATTGCCCAATCTCTATGAGTCTTCGTTTTTGATTGGAAAATACACAATAAAAGGAGTGGACAATAAGGTGGGGATTATTCGATTCAACCTGTTATCTTCTCTTCACTTTTGCAAGATTATGGAGCACCGGAAAACTCTTAACCAGTTCTACAGAGTAGGTGTTGACTTTGCCAAACAATTGGTCACTCTTTCCACTGAAAAGAAAACGGCCGAACGTGACATATTTGTGGACAATTACAATCCAGAGAACAAAGTTCACGTGAAGACATTGTTGCAACATTACATCCTGACTTTGTCCTGTGTTGACAATGTTGTTTCGACTTCTGACCAACTTGAAGAGGTGAATCTTGTTTGCGACGAATTGCTCAACTATGTTCTAACATCTCGTTTGTTACGTGATGCTGACGGTACACGTGTTTCGGTTAGTAGGGATATGGTTTCAAAGGAAATAATGAATGCTGTACTTGGCCACGCACATGAGGTTCTGGACTATTTGTTGAAAGCAGAGCGAAGTTCTTTGTCGTCGCGCTCTAATCAAGGTGAACCTCACCGCAAAGATCGGTTATTCATTTTCACCAGTGACGGTGCTCGATCCGTTCAATTTGAAGAACCAAGTCCGCCTGAGCTTGTGAGAGGTAAGGAAAGTCGACATACTTACCCTATCGCAAAAGAGGACTACAGCTTATCCATCACAAGGTTCCTTAATTTTGATGAGAACTGCACGTACACGGTGGACGATCGATTGTTCTGGGAACATACGAGATTCGTATTCAGTGATATTTTCATCACACGACCGGAAATAGTACTCGGAGGTTCTAATTTTTTTGAGAGGTCTTTGCGGTTTCTGACAACTTACAATTATCTACCTGAAGGGGGACAATTGTTCGTCCCCTTGACAAAGGAACTTTTGTGTTCGGTTTTCACTAACAAAAGACACCTGTTGGAAGCAGGCTTGCAAGTAAGTTTTGTTTCACGAGAGGATGAAAAGACTTTACAATCCGATGGCGACTCATTGATCAAACTATTTGAAAAAATCAAGGTACCCAACAGTCAGAGTTACAAAGCTACCGACATTGCAAAGTGGGACTTCATGAAGAAACACTTGAAGAACTTCGAGAAGTTCATTGAGGAGAATGATACGTATTCCGTACGATGGATAGTGTTCACTAACACAGAGATCCATGGAACGGAATCATACTTTTGATTTTTTTGGGAAGGCAAATCGACTGACAACTCTAGTGATACCACAATTGATGGAGTTAACACAAACAATGATGATGAAGAAGAAGACGACGTAGAAGTAGTAAACGGCAACGTACCTCCCACAGAACCAAACGCAGTTAAAGAGAACGCATCCATGAAGGCAAAGAAGAAGTCGTTCCTCAGGAAACCAAAAAAACGAAACAAGACTGCATCAGACGAATCCAATGGAGAGCCGAAGTACAAGGAGAGGAAGGTCTCTCCAAACCTGGGCCAGGTTGAAGATCTTGGATACCTTCTGCAAGTTCCTCGCCCAAAACCAGCCAACGTAATGAGACAGAAGCGCTCCGGAAACGTGAAGGTGTTGTTCGAAGATCCTGACCCGGTGATCTCGTATCCTAAATTTGCAATTGGTAGTGAGGTGACAATCACGGGTTTGCCAGCACCTGGAACTGGTGTTGTGAAAAGTTATGCAGCGAAGAAGAAGGACCAATATCCTCAATACCCTGGATACATGGTGCACAAGAAACTACAAGATGGTACAACAGTGAAGCGCGCAACCTGGTTCCCTTACGACAGAGTGGGATCGGATAAACCACAGTTCACCAAGTTGTCGGATGTATTCAAATAATGAAACTATGCTGTATTGGGTATACGTTCATAGCCTTCTCCACGCACCACCATAGAACACAAGAGCAAAGAGGGCATAAGCGGGAAAAAATTTATCATATTACGGTGCACAAGAAACTACCGGATGGTACAACACCAGTGAAGCGCGCAACCTGGTTCCCTTACGACCGTGTGGGGTCGGATAAACCACAGTTCACCAAGTTGTCGGATGTATTCAAATAATGGAACTACGCTGTAGAACACAAGAGCAAAGAGGGCCTAAGCGGGAAAGAAGTTATCATATTACTACAACGTCGACACTAATAGTAGTTCTTCTTCTCCAACTTGGATTCAGATTAACCAAAACATTATTCTGTACGTAAGAAATAGTATTCAAAAGTAAAATAGAGTACCTACTACTACTACTAGTGGAGTAGTACTAAAACACGCAGTACTGGATCATTTGAATTGTTTCATATTAGTCTACTATTCTTACATGGTATTGTAGTAATATTGTAGTCATAGTACTAGTACTACATGGATGTTCATAGTGGTTAGTAGTTCAAACTTTTAAGAAGATTGTTACCAATACTTGTAGTACTACTAATATTAGTAGTACCATCAATGCATAGTAACTCCAATCTAATAGTAATTTGCAATTACAAAATAGAAAATCTGACATTTACTGTGATTAGTCCATGAATATTGTTCCTGTTATGGGTGAAATGAATCATGAAGGAAACAGAAGTGAGTTATTATCTGTCATAGTTTGTGTGACACCACCTTGTACTGATAAGTGCATTTGGGTACTGGATTTGTAGGGAAAAAGCACAGTTATTTGCTATTATAAGATAGAAAATCTGAAATTTATTGTGACTAGCCCATGAATATTGTTCCTGTTATGGGTTAGATGAAACATGAAAGAAACAGAAGTGAGTTATCTGTCATAGTTTATGTGTCATCATGTAATGAGTGCATTTGGGTCATGGATTTGGAGGAAAACACACAAATTTGCAACTAGAAAATAGAAAATCTGATATTTTGTGTGATTAGTCCATGAATATAGTTCCTGTTATGGATAAGTTGAATCATGAAAGAAACAGAAGTGAGTTATCTGTCATAGTTGGTGTGTCACCATCTACTTAGTGCATTTGGGACATGGATTTGGATGAAAAATACACACAAATTTGCAATTAGAAAGTAGAAAATCAGATATTTTGTGGGATTAGTCCATGAATATTGTTCCTGTTGTGGGTGAGATGAATCATGAAAGAAACAGAAGTGAGTTATCTGTCATAATTTGTGTGTCACCACCTAATAAGTGCATTTGGGTCCTAGATTTTGAGTATAAATACACAGTAATTTTCAATTAAAAAATAGAAAATCACATATTGCGTGTGATTGAACAATAAATATTGTTCCTGTTGTGGGTGAGATGAATCATGAAAGAAACAGAAGTGAGTTATCTGTCGTGATTTTGGTATCACCACCTAATGATTGCATTTGGTGACTGGATTGGGAAGAAAAATACACACAAATTTGCAATTACAAAATAGAAAATCCCATATTTCGTGTGATTGAAGAATGAATATTGTTCCTGTTATGGGTTAGATGAAACATGAAAGAAACAGAAGTGAGTTATCTGTCATAGTTTATGTGTCATCATCTAATGGGTGATTCCCGAAATACTTTTTTGTAACGTACATAAACTTCTGTTTTTAGTATTTCGGGAATGAAAATTTCGTACATAAATTTTTTGGCGGGAAACTGCATAAATCTCATTTTGGAATGTGGAATCTCATTTTCTCTCATTTTGGAATATATGTGGAATTCTTCGAAAGGCACACGAAACATGTGGAAGTATACGAGTAGGCGCGAAAGAACATGTGGATTCAGTCACGAATTCCGGTATAAAAATTTGTAACGTTACAAATCATAGTCGACGTGAGCTCACCTCGACTATGATTTGTAACATTAAGACAGGTTAAGTAGAAAATTTCGTGTTTATGTAGTACATAAAAGTATTTCGGGAATCACCCAATGAGTGCATTTGGGTGATGGATTTGGAGGAAAAATACACACAAATTTGCAACTAGAAAATAGAAAATCTGATATTTTGTGTGAGTAGTCCATGAATATTGTTCCTGTTATGGATAAGTTGAATCATGAAAGAAACAGAAGTGATTTATCTGTCATAGTTGGTGTGTCACAATCTAATTAGTGCATTTGGGTCCTGGATTTGGAGGAAAAATACACACAAATTTGCAATTAGAAAATAGAAAATCAGATATTTTGTGTGATTAGTCCATGAAGGTTGTTCCTGTTATGGGTGAGATGAATCATGAAAGAAACAGAAGTGAGTTATCTGTCATAATTTGTGTGTCACCACCTCATAAGTGCATTTGTGTACTGGATTAGGAGCATAATTACACAGTAATTTGCTATTAAAAAATAGAAAATCACATCTTTCGTGTGATTGAACAATAAATATTGTTCCTGTTATGGGTTAGATGAAACATGAAAGAAACAGAAGTGAGTTATCTGTCATAGTTTATGTGTCATCATGTAATGGGTGCGTTTGGGTCATGGATTTGGAGGAAAAATACACACTAATTTGCAATCAAAAAATATAAAATCCCATATTTCGTGTGATTGAACAATGAATATTGTTCTTGTTATGAGTGAGATGAATCATGAATGAAACAGAAGTGAGTTATCTTTCATAGTTTTTGTGTCACCACCTACTAATAAGTGCATTTGTGTACTGGATTTGGAGGATAAATACACAGTAATTTGCAATTAAACAATAGAAAATCCAATATTTCGTGTGATTGAACAATGAATATTGTTCCTGTTATGGGTGAGATGAATCATGAAAGAAACAGAAGGGAGTTATCTGTCGTGATTTGGGTATAAACACCTAATGATTGCATTTGGTGACTGGATTGGGAAGAAAAATACACACTAATTTGCAATTAAAAGTTCCAAAATCAGATTTTTCGTGTGATTGAACAATGAATAATGATAGTGTAATGGATAAGATGATTAATGAAAGAAACAGAATTGACTTATCTGTCAAGGTGGTTTGTGTGTCACAACCTAATTAGTGCATTTGGTTACTGGTTTTGGACAAAAAATTACCAGGGAACAACAGAACTATTAAAACTTTCATAAAGACTAAAGTATCAGCCTTAGAATTGGCAATATACTTTCATACTCTAACCAATCCATAGAATGAACAGTATTCATCCTTAAAACAACAGAAAGTAACAAACTGTTGCACTCAACAAAAACTTAGAAGCAATCTTTATTTCTTAGGTTACTACTTGTTGTTCATAGAAAAATAAAGAAATAGAACTAGTAGTAGAAACATAAAGTAAGGAGGGAAGTACTACGTATGGACCGTTCTAAGGGGGAGTCGAACCACGAGACACAGTTACTTGAATATAACCGAATCATTGCAAGATGACAAAATTTACACCACTTAAAGTGCGGTAAGAATTATTCCTTCACAGATTGCAACGAGTAATTGAACGAAAATACCTTCGGTATTTGCCAAACGTAAATCATTATTACAACGAAGAGCAAAATGGAGAACATAACAACACAATCAGCGTACAAGAGGAAGCCATTGAAGCCTAGGTATCTTTTGGATTCGGCGGAGTACTGTGCAAGAATGACTGAGCTAAATGACGGTGACGAAAACAACGAGAATAATCCATTCTTATATCATTTTGAAACTGGGTTCGATGCGCTATGTGCCGAAAACGGCAACTTGGTACTCACAATACTTAGTGGATGCAACAAGATAGACGACGTTAGAGATAGACTCGACAGCCCAAAAGGGCATTTTGATGAAGAAGAAGCTTTAGAAATTTGGGAACAATGCTTGAAGTACGTAACTGAGGACATATTTCCTTTCTACAAGGAAGGCGACACTGATGCCGTTGACCACGTATGGGCTTTGGGTATCATTGTGGCACACATTTTATGCGGTTATCCGGCATTGAAAGGAACGGAGGACATACAGTGCTACAACAACGTGGGTATTGGACGACCAGCACAATCAGGAGAACGAGTGAGGCTCGAACTCAATGGTCATACAGTTCCACCAAAAAAATGGAGTAACCTGACGCCGGAAGCCAGAAAACACATAAAGCAATGCATACATTTTCACCCGGGTAACCGTCCCTGTCTGACAACCCTTTGGTTAAACAAGTGGCGCACAATGACTGAAGAGGCAATCATTGAAAAAAACAGTATAATGTACATCGAAGAAACCGACGACGGAAAGGAACGAAACAAAGAAACGAAGATAAACAACAACAATAAAAACAATTGGAATTCATTCATGAACAAAGCGAAAAAGCAGTCTAAGAAGAAAAAAAGAAAACTCAAACAATTTGCAAACAAAGAGAAAAGGGAGGAAGAGGATAGAAACAAGAGAAACATTGTGCACTGGCTACAACTTTACGAAAAACGTTGGAATTCACCGGAAGATTTAGAGGAATACAATAACTATCCCGTTCCTTGTGGTGCGTGGGGACGTGTGAAATAGTGCTAGTAACAAGAAGCTTTACTATGGAAAAACGTACCCCTACTTACCACGAATATGTGCAGAATCCTGTCGTAGTTAAATACGTAAATATAAAAATTAACTACTGTGAAAAACGTTAGTTACAAATGAAAAAGTCAGAATTGCGGTTCCAGGAAGCTAAATCTGAAACGCCGTCCCAGAAATTTAAACCTAAAACGCTAATAAAGACGTTCTGTAAATTTTCCAAAACAGTGAATTGTTACCTGCAACACCGTTCCAGACACACAACACGGAAACGCCGTGGCAAAAATCGTGCTGATTTTCCATTACAGGCTCATCAATGCAACTAGTTCCTTACAAATGAAGAAGTCAGAATTGAGGTTCCAGACAACTCAATCAGGAACGACGTTACAGAAACTTAACCTTAAAACGAAAATGTATACGTTGTGCGGATTTCCCATAACAGAGAATTGTTGTCTCCAACACCTTTCCATACAATGTGCCTGTTTTCGGTTCTACAGATTTCAATATGAAGTGATGTGATACGGTACTCGTAGTAGGATGGGGAACATCAAAATAAATTGGTATCGTACAATCTAGTACCGTTACTAGTACTACTTGTTGGGAAATAGGAAGCGAATGTACGGAAGAAAAAAATGGCGCGGCTAGGCAGACAGTTCTTTTTGGTTGGCCCGCGCTCACAAGCCCGCTTAGACAAAGACAAATGTATTGCAAATTGCTGAATTCGTACAATCGATCACAAAACAAGGCAGCATAAAAATTCACAAAATTGCCGAAAACACCAACAATTGAAAAATTTGAAATACAAGATGACGAAACAAAAATGGTCCAACCTACCCAAGGCAAAAATAACACGTCTCCAAGAAAAGAAAATAGCAGAAAAAGCAACCACAGTCAGGGATGGAGACACTAGAGATAATACCAAAAATACAGGCATTACAACCATGTCCAGCGAGACGAACACAAACATTGCAGCAACACAACAAGGCACCACCACGACGGTAAGAGAAAAACCACTAAAAAGGAAAGCGGAAAACATTAGCATCATGGACAGCAGCGACAGTGACAGTGAAAGTGACACTGACAGTGACACTGATTCGAGTTCGGTTAGTGAAGACAATGATGGGAGCTCCAAAAAGAATAAGGATACTAGAGAAAATACCAAAGAGAAAACAAAACAAAAAACTACAGAGGGCGGACGACAGAAAAAGAAAAACCAGAACGAAAAAATATTAAAAGAAATAGCGAATGAGGATCCGGATCTAGTACAGGATTGGATGAAAACGTGGAGCGAAGGTAAGAAGGGAGAGAATTCTAAAGAGAATGCTGCAAAAACTACCAACACGGTACCATTGAAAACAGTGCGGGGCGGCGATAGCAGTGATAAAGTGAGTACATTGAGTGGTGGAACTAGACATAGTATGGAAACGGAAACTATGAAACTATTGAAAACATATAAAGATACAATTGAAGGACAGGTGAGGGCATATGTGAAGAAGAAATGGTACGGTGGCCTGAAATTTATGACAACAAACACACTCTCCAATAAAATAATCGTGCAAGGAATCGATGAGTGTGTAATATCCTATCCAAAAGATATACCCATTAAGAAAATCTGTGAATACTTTCATAATGCAGTACCAAAAGCCCTGGCTAAATTGAGACACAATAATCAAACATTGGCTAGAAAAAATTGGTTTGGTAAGTGACGGCGTATTTGTTGAGTCATCTGGAAATTATGGTACTTTCGACATTCTTCAATATGTGCCTACGACAGACATACAACTAACCCAACCATACTATGATATCATACTGCCATTTGATAACATCACCGCAGTTGATAGTGAAATGGCAAAAGTGCCGGCATCATTCCCTGGTACTGTAGCTCTAAATACGGACTCGATGGAAATTCTGGCGAAAGAGTACCGGCGATACGGAAATGCGGCAAATGAAGAATTTTATTATTTTGTGACAAGAATCCTGTCTGCCATTAATCCGGGAAAGACTAACTTTAGGCTGAGGAAGACAAAGGATCTTATTAGTACCATCTTTAGTGTTACGGATGAGGCTTTTGCCCTAATGATAATTGACAACGAGTACAGAAATTGGGAAAAACAAAAGGAAATGAAACTTGATGGAACATACACGACACACAAAAAACAAAATACATGAAAAAAAAATATTGCGATTCAAAAAGTGGAAGTGCAAATGGATGGGACAAACAAGGACGGAAAGTGTTCACTAAATTGTGCAAGAAGATACAAACGTTAAGAGAAAATCCCGAAACGGGTATAAATTTGGAGAAAATGATGCTACAAAGATTCGACTCAGAAAGCAATCCTTCCAGTACTGTGTCGAATAATGGTGGCACTGTTGCCAGTAGTCTTGCTGAAGAGGAAAGTGAGGATGAAAACTATATTGATCCGGCATGGAGACAATTGCTTGACGAAATGGAGGAAGTTTAAGCTTTGTTTTCAGAATCGATACTGTTCATTTTGTCAGTCCATTCACTAATTTGACAAGGGTTCGTTCTGTGTGACAAATACGATTAAATTGTACAGAAAGAAGTACTCGTACATATCATACATATTTTTCATACGATAGTACTATTAGGCAAATTCTTTACACAAATAATTCAACTGTAGTGGTAGGTAGTCGCAAGCGATGATAGTAAATTTCAAGGGTTGTTTGTTGCGAGCACAAATATTAAATTATAAGGGTAGTGGGTAGCGAGCAATGGAGATACATTTTAAGGGTTGCGTGTCGCGAGCACTAATGTTGAATTTTACTGGTTGTGAGTCATGACGTTGCAAAATTCATTTTTGTAAATGTGATTCGCGAAGGTACGGGTAGGTGATATTAAAAATTAAAAATCAATATTCATGACCCAAGGAAAAAAATAATCGCGAACCAGGGATTGAGAGTTAGAAAAATGAGCATGATATGAACCGACCGAATCACAGGGGGGGTTTGGTTGTGAGTCATGACCTTGCATATTTAATTCTAGTAAATGTGATTCGCGAGCATACGGGTAGGTTTTATTAAAAATTAACAATAATTATTCATGACCAAAGGAAAAAAATAAACGCGACCCACGTATTGAGAGTTAGAAAATTGGGCATGATACTGACCTAGTGAATCACAAGGGGGACTCGTGTTAAAATTACACACAAAAAGGGGTTGCGACAGTACCTCGCGACAAAAAAAAAAAGGGTCGCGTGACAGTTATCGGACGGTGTGCCTTCTTCTGGGTTCTTATGTTGGAAGTCTTCAAAAGTGACTTATCCGCGTCATGTGTTCAAAGCCATTCCCTCACACGCAATGGACGTCAAGCATATTTTGATTTTGTGAACCTCCACAGTGAATCAAAAGCCAAAGTATATGACAACTTGACTCAATTGCAAGCTTTGCTGAAGTTGAATCTCAGCAACTGGAAAGAATCTAAAGTGAAATTTATCACACATTAGTTTGAAGAATTGAATCACCTCAACAAGCTTCGTCCTCCCAACAAACCCCTTGAGTACCATACTACAAAATCAGCATTATGCCAGGCATGCTATTCCAGCTTTCAGCTAAGTGAACAGTTTGTTAAAGTCAAAGATCCAGGCGGCACAAATAGTACCGTGACAGATGCAGTTGCGGAGGCTGCTGCTATCCACAAACTCAAGATCACGCTCCTACTTGAAGCGACTCGACTCGATTCTCAGGCCGCAATGTCGGCTCCAAAGTCCACAGTACGTGCACATGTACACGACTTCTCACCTGAACAAGGCCAAAACCCTGACAACTATACTCTCCTTATTGAATTCGAAGGTGACTACCAAGACTATGCGGTATTCAAGGCTGGACGTTCACCTGACCCTACCACATGCTTGCCCACTGGCATATGGAAGGCCCTATCACGTCAAGACATGAAGAGTTGGCTGAATTTTCCCCCGGAAGGCAAGAAAATAGTGGTCGCATCATTGCGGCGCGAATTGCTCCCAGATAATCAGCCGGACTCCAATGCCGTCAAACCCATCACCCGGAAGGCATATACACATGGGCATTCCGTCTCATTCCTTGAAGATGATACCTCGAGCAGCGATACACATACCAATGCCTCTGCAGACCTCCATCCCGCTGTGGAAAATGACCGTAGAGGCGTCTTCCATGCATCACTTGGTGTATACAAGTCTCAGACTTCTTCCCTCAAGGACCAATGACCCCTCAAGTCTGCCGTGTCGCCTGCGCATCCCGCAAGATTCCTCTCTGAGAATCCTGACATTTGGTACAAAAAGGACGGTGATACTCAGATACCTGTGGGAAAATCCTCTTATTCCGTCAATTTTCATCAATGGTATAACCCTGACGATGATCTGACCTTCCCACACGATAATCAAATACCATCGTACATCTACCGTGCTCACAAAGCTACGGTCACCAATCCCGGCTTCACTATGGTCGACCGCGGTGCAAATGGTTGTATCATCGGTAATGATGCATGCCTCATCTCCAAAGATATTCCGCCCCGATATGTAAATGTCACAGGCATCAACAATCACCAAGTGCAGAATATTCCCATTGCAACATGCGGAGCCTATTCCGTTTCCAATAGAGGTCCCATCATCCTCATTTTCAATGAATGTGCGTACACGGGACGACACCCCTCTATTTTGTCCTTTGGCCAGATGGAAGCATATTTCTCCAATGTCGACGATACATCCATCAAAGCAGGCGGTGGGCAGGTAATCACCACCTCCGATGGATATGCACTGCCTCTCAGCATTCGACATGGTCTACCATACCTTCCCATGCGAAAGTATACGGCTGTTGAATTCGACATGCTTCCACATGTTATCATGACATCCGATAAACACTGGGACCCATCCGTTCTCGAGCTACGGGAGCAATTCCTGATCATAATGATAAACATATCATAGGGTCTTCCTAACGGAACAAGAGAAGAAAACCGTTGGCGTGTGCTTCTCACACAATATATATATACATACAGATATATACGGTCAATGACCAATGCATGTACGGAAATAATCAGCGAGTAATCTCATCACTACGCAACAGCAGTTGCAACGTATTCATCTCAATAAAAGAGATATCTTGCATTTCGGCAGGATTTCACTTTATCTCATACTTTTAACATTCAACTGATTTATATCCCAATTCTATTTTCAGCCAAGGCAGTTATTTCGGACTAAAATACCTCGAGTCTGAATTCCCTGCCTAGTGATCATTGCTGATCAGTTCAGTGGGATTCAACGTTCTCGGACGGAGTGCCAATTGTAGAAGTGCAGTCAAGCAGCTCTGCTCAAGATAAGTTCGGTAAGATTATGAAGGGAAAGAGTATTTTTTGCCTCACGAAGAAAAAAAAAATCACACTGTAAAATCACACTGTAAAAGCACACTGCAAAATCACACTGCAAAATCACACTGTAAAATCACTTTTCCCAGTGTGTGTGTGAGAGAGAGTTTTTTTTTGTCGCAAGGTAGAAAAAAAAATTACTTTTCGCTGTGTGTGTGTGTGTGTGTGTGTGAGAGAGAGAGAAAGAGAGAGAGAGAGATTTTTGTCGCGAGGTATACTATACTTTTCGCTGTGTGTGTGTGTGTATTCGAAAAAAAAATTGATACTTAACCTATGGGATCTAATTCACTGAATATAGAATAATAAAGAATGATTCGATTTTCTTAATTAAGTTGAGATCGTTAAGTAGATTATATCGCGCGTTGCGCGCATTTTGAATATAGAATAACAAAGAACAAGCGTGCGCGATGCGCGCGATATAGCCCTTATTTTTTAGTTAACATTCTCAACTTGTGATACAGTGAGATCTTTCATGTACCGGTACGTACCACATGTGTGACGGTGTTTTTACTGGTAATGAATTTACGTAGCATTCTAGGGCAGTATCTTTCTACACGCTTTTCGTACTAGATAATTTCTGGTACTGCATTTGCGTAGGAATCTACGGCAGTAGCTTTCTACACTATTTTTGTACTAGGTAATTTCTGGTAATACATTTGCATACAGATCTACGACAGTAGCTTTCTACACCTTTTTTGTACTAGATAATTTCTGGTATTAAATTAGCGTAGATTTCTACTACAGTAGCTTTCTACACCATTTTGGTACTAGATAATTTCTGGTAACGCATTTAGCATCCTACGACAGTAGCTTTCTACACCATTTTTGTACTAGATAATTTCTGGTAACGAAGTTGTGTAGAAATGTATGTCAGTAGAATCCTACACAATTTTTGTACTAGATAATTTTCGGTTACGAATTTGCGTAGAAATCTACAGCAGTAGCTTTCTACATCATTTTCGTACTACATAATTTCTAGTAACGAATTTCCGTAGCATTCTACGACAGTAGCTTTCTACACAATTTTCGTAATAGATAATTTCTGGTAACGAATTTCCGTAGCATTCTACGCCAGTAGCTTTCTATACAATTTTTGTACTAGATAATTTCTGGTAACAAATTTGCGTAGAAATCTACAGCAGTATCCAAATGGCACGAAAGAGACTATTTTTGGTGTAAATCCAGGGCACAAACTGACTTATTGGGTAATGACTCCCAAACCATCCAGTTCAAGCCATGAATATATCTCATGACTCGTCAAATGCATATTGGGAACATCTTTGCCACACAGAATGCTGGACATGTTGTGGTTTGTCTCTCCAAATGGCAAACATGAGGGCGTTTTTGGTGCAATTCCTGGGCGCAAACTAACTTATTGGGTAATGACTCCCAAAGTATCCGGTCCAAGCCAGGAATACATTCATCATGACTCATCAAATGCATATTGGGAACTGATGTAGCAAACCGGATGAGAGGAATGGTAGTGAAGTACAGACCAGACCAGGGAACAACCTTGAGTATACAGCGCACATACTACAAGAAAGATCTCACTGTATCAGCAATCAGCAACATCGGTGCGTACCATATCCCGGGAACATTCCCCGTAGGTACAGTACAAATCTCACGCTCACGAACTCTGCAAGCATCAAATTCTGCAAGCATCGAATCTTGCAAGCATCAATCTGCAAATTACAGGCTAAGCGCTAACAAGCCTGCAGAGGATTCCCCCAGCAGAATCCAAGCCCACAGCTCACTCTTTTGCTCCTAAACCGATTAGTAGTAGAATAAATAAATAGGTAACGCGTCCTGGTCCAATAGTTATCCTATTGTACCCGTACGACAAGCCTATCTGTTGGTCCCCTAGCCTTGCCTAGTGTACCCATACAGCAGTCTACCTGTCCTGGTCCCCTAGCCTGGCCTAGTGTACCCGTACAGCAGTCAATTTAACCTCTCACACATCACCGGCTCCCTATTGTCACACCCAGGCACGGCCTTGATTGAGATACCGGCTTCGCTGATAGTCCACACCTCCTTCTCCAAGCTGCGAATCGATTGGTCACCGGTCCGCACCTCCAGTCGATCGACTCACGCTTGACCCACGCAAGATACCGGCGACTCTGGCATCTCTCTGCACCTCCAAGCACCTCCTCGCACCTCCATACCGCACCAAGCGTCCGCTAATCGATTTTGGTCACCGGCTGCACCTCCAGTTGATTCCGATCAATCTACCAAGATACGGACTACTCCGACAATCCGCACCTCCAAGTGGCGACAATCCGCACCTTACCTCCAAGCGTCACCTCTAGCCAATCAACAAGGACGCCAACTCCGACGCTCCTTCCAGTTGACTGATAGATCCGCACCTCCAGTTGATCCGCACCTCCAAGTGGCCAGTCGCTTCCCTTTCCTGCATCTCCCAGCACCCGCTTCGACCAGCCCTAGCCACAACATGCTGACCTACACCGAGTATTACCAGACCACCACCAGCCCCCTTGGAGTGGGACTTGCCTGGGACTTGGCCTACCAAACCATCTATGACTATTTTGCTGAGGAAACAGCCACCCCCATGCTCCTAGGCCGGCTCTTGGACCTCTTCGAACCAGAACCTGTGGGCGCCCTAGGAATATTCCTGACCAACACCTTTGGGAGGGCTTGACTCCAACTTGTGCACGGCCTCAGGAAGTACCCGGGCCCCTTAACAGCACCAAGCACCAACAAGGGTAAGGCCTTTGGCTACCTGGATGAAATTGAAGGCAATGCCAGAGAGCTAGTGCTAGTGGATGCTGCCCTGCTCAAGCAGGCGCCCGAGACCCTGGTGCTTTCCCTCGACTGCCACCTCGACGTCATCAAGCATGCTCACCAGTCCCACATGATCCCCATGGTGCTAGGCGATGACCCGCACATGGAGGTCATCACCCCCTACAAGGCCTGCTTCACCCCCTTTCAATTGGTGCCCCTACTCCTAGGCAAGGGCCTTAGTCCAATTCAAGCCTTGAACATCATCTACCCCTACCTCGACACACTCAACCTGGCACTTACCTGCACCCCCCTGCTGAATACCCTCCGAGCTGCAGGCACCGACCCCACCATAGCAGATGGAGGTGTCCACTTTGCCACACCCGGCACCCCCTTTCGAGGGGAGCCCGGCCTGACCTTGTACATGCAAAATCAGGTATTATACCGGGACCTGCCAGGCCTGAAGCAACCCTTCCATCCTGGGCAGCAGCCGGCACCCGGCCAGCCAGCAGGGGTAGATCCGATGCTGGCAGCTACCCTTACCGCCCTCGCCAACCAACAGCTCAAGCTCAGTGAGGGCCTAGACCAACGTTCGCCCCCTGCCACTGTCAAGAACACCTGGGGCCCCTTGTACACCCAGCGCCTGCTGCTGCTATGTGGCAAGCTCAAGGAAGCCGACCTGCCCCCCATCTACCAAGCCTGGGCCCAAAAAGGCAAGCACGAGAAGACCCACATGATCTTCCAGAGCCAAGTGGCCACATGCGCTGCAGAGTTCCTCATCCAAGCACCCTTGGTCACGACTGCTGCACTAAAGAAATTCTAGGATGGCAACTTCCATGGCACCAACCCCTTTGACCTTGCAGATGGGATCCTTCCCTTGGCCTTCACTCCACCCGGTGGATCAGCAGCCTCCTTGAAGAGGGAACAGGAGGCGGCAGCTACTGTGGCGGCCTATGACACCATGATCTCTACTGAAGGCAACTCCCTCACCTTGAAGGACTCCCTGGAGCTCCAAAAGACCAAGGCCTACCTACCAATCAACTGGACTGAAGCTACCACCCAACTGGAAAGCTATCTGGCTGTCCTGGCCACCATCCTGGGCATGCACCACCCAGTCATGCAGGGCTACCAGAATGGACTCGCCAAGCTCAAGCTCCAGCAAATGCCCCTCCGCAGAGCAATTGCCGATGAATTGGGAGAGCTCATCACCCCATCCATTGTTGTATACTACTTCCAGATCTGGGTGCGCGGATGGCTCGAGGAACAATGGGGATCAACCTTCACTGTTCCTTCCCCCGACTTTGGGAAGGACTTCCAAGCCTTCAGAATCACCCAGAACCTCCACTGGCTCCCCAATGTCACGAATGTGGCAGCCCTGCGGCACCTCCTCCGCGCAGCCGCCGTGGCTGCCCCCGCTGCAAGCCCTACTCCCCCTGCAGCAGGCCCCACCAAGTCAGGCAAGACTACCCCCGCCCCAACCAAGGCTCCGCCGGGGGGGGGGGGGGGGCGGGTGTCCAACCCCAGCCTAGATCCCCGGCTACAAGCGGCTGGTGTAGCCAACAAAGTGAAATACAGCCGGCTGAGGGAGGTCATAGCTACCATGAAAGACAAAGGTACCAATCCCTTGTCCCGCCCAGATGGCAGAGACAGGTGCCATGCCTGGCACCTCCGGGGTAACTGCTTCTCCAACTGCAGGAACATCCATGACCATGGTGCCATCACTAGCAGTGAACAGGACCAAGTCTGGACTTGGTGCCAAGCTGCCTATGGAGTCTGACTGAATGGCAAGCGCCCCCTTGGCGCCTTGACCCAACCCTCTACACCACGGAAGGGGGGGGGGGGGGGGGGGGGGGCTGCCTAAACGACAAGCTCCCCCATCTAATCATTCCTCACTACGACTATCTACTCCTCCATCTAATCATTCCTCTAATCCATCACCATTACAAATCACCCCTGAACTAGGTAAGCCCAAACGCGTGCGTTTCGATTTGCCCCCTATGTCCGCTCCGATGCCAAGGCCCCGGTCCGAGCCCCAAGTTCCTTCCTTCTCCCTCTCTACCCCAAACAGGCCTCGATGCAAACGCGTGTGTTTCGATTTGCCCTCTACCTCCACATCGATGCCAAGGCCCCGGTCCGAGCCCCGAGTTCCTTCCCCTTCCCTTTCTACCCCCCATGGCCTTGGTCCAAGCCCCGCGTCCAATCCCCTCCCACACGGCCTCGGTCCAAGCCCTGCGTCCCTACCCAATCAAGGCCTCGGTCCCAGCCCCGCGTTCCTTCCCCTGCTACTCCACCACTGCCGCACGGAGCCCGGGCTCCTACACCCCATCCTCCGGTTGCAAATCTCTCCCACCACCGCACCTATTCCCCTGACAGGCTGGATGCCCACGTCGCCCACGCCGTCACTGCCTACCATCACAGCACGAGCTGGGGGGACTTCATCCGGACCATCCGAGGCCCGGGTGACATCCACCCTGATGTAGCCACCATCCCCCATCCAGTGGGGAGCCTCCTTGACCACTATGGCAAGGACGGCACCCCTGCCACCATGTCCGGGCACCATTGGGACCAACCTCAGATTGCAGCTGCCCTCCAACGGGGTCCTCACCAATCCTCCCACCACGTTATTGCCTTCCTCTACGAGGAGTATGCCAACATGATGGACAAGCAACAATGGACTGTTCTCCCTGCCAGCCTCATCCAAGACCTTCCCAGACTCCGGCTGAGCCCTCTTGGCCTAGTCCCACAACGCGGCCGGCGCCCCCGAATGATCTCTGATTACACCTACTCGGACGTCAACCAAGACGCCATCCCCCTTGCCCCTGCAGAAGCCATGCAGTTTGGCCGGACACTCCCATGACTCCTCACCAAGCTGCACCGCGCCAACAACAGATTTGGTCCAGTGTATATGTCCAAGATTGACCTCACTGATGGCTTCTAACACATCCAGTTGCACCCAGAAGACACCATGAAGCTAGGGGTCCTGTTCCCCTCTCGCCCCGGCGAAGCTACGCTCATTGGCATTCCCCTCACCAACCCTATGGGGTGGAAATCCAGCCCCCCAAACTCCTGCGCCTTCACGGAAACCATTGCCGACCTAGCCAATGACACCCTCTCCACTGGGCTGGCAGAAGCCAGGCTCACACCCCATCGCATGGATCTCCCTTCTGAAGCCACTCCCGACGCGCCTACCTCCGCTCCCACCGCTCCACCGGCCATGCCTCCAGCTACTGCCCCCCCGGCGCTTCCTCTGCCCCCTCCTAGTAGCACCACTCCCAGCAAGTCGCCGGTTTGCTACTGGGATGTCTATGTGGATGACTTCTGTGGCCTTGGCCAAGGCAACCAATGGACCCGCCGAGCCATCAAGAGGGTTCTCTTCCAATCCCTGGACACAGTCTTCCGGCCCCTGGATGCCGCTGACACCCCATTTTGACAGGAGCCGGCTTCCCTGAAGAAGATGCTCAAAGGGGACGCCACTTGGACAACCCAGAAGGTCATCCTTGGCTGGCTCATCGATTCCATCACCAAAACCATCAGCCTTCCTCCCCATCAAGTGGAACGCCTACAGGAGATTCTTCACTCCATTTCACCCAACCAGCGCCATGTCCCCATCCAGTAATGGCACCAAGTCCTTGGGGAACTCCGGTCAATGGCGCTTGCCATCCCTGGCTCCCTTGGCCTCTTCTCCATCCTCCAAGAAGCCTTCCGGCACCAAGACCCCGGCAGGAAGCGCCTCCGGCTCACCAAGCGGGTCCACCACTTCCTTCGAGACTTCCAATGGCTTGCCAATGATCTCTCCAACCGGCTTCTTCCATTGCTGAACTCGTGCCGGATACCTTCCCTGCCACCCTGGGCGCTTGTGACGCCTCTGGTATTGGCATGGGGGGCATCCATTTTGCCCCCCTACCCAATGGCGCCGTGCAGCCCCTCATGTGGCGGCATGCCTTCCCCAAGTGGGTCTCCACCCAGCTTGTCTCCTTTGACAACCCTGCGGGCACCATCAACAACAGTGACCTTGAGCTGGCGGGTCCATTGCCCACAATGATATACTGGCACAGGCGGCCTGTGTCCAGGCCTGAACCACCCACAACTGCTAGGATAACACAGCTGCTGTATATTGGCAAAGGAAAGGCGCCACCACCACCACAGGTCCTGCTGCCTACCTCCTCAGAATTCAGTCTCTACACCAGCGCCTCTACCAATATGTCCCCCTCAGGGATTACATCCCGGGCCCAGCCAATCACCTTGCTGACCTCCTCTCTCGATCTGACCTCTCTGACACTGCCTTGCTCCATCACTTTAACACCCACTTTCCCCAGGACTTGCCCTGGACCTTATGCCACCTTCGGCCGCCCATGCATTCCGCGCTGACCTTAGGCGCTGTCCAGAAGACCATGCAAGCTTCAGTCACTGAGCTCTATACCAAGCGCAAGGATGCCCATTGGGACCAATGGGTTCAGTTCTGTTTGTCTCAAGGTTTTGACCCGCGCCTCCAGTCCATTCAGGATCCCATCCCCATCCTCCAAGTCTTTGCCAAACGCCTCCATGATGGCCACCTCTCCCGAAGCCACAAGCCCATCCGATCTCGCACAGTATTGGACACCATCAGGTCAGTGGGACAAACGCTCGCCCGCTTGGGGGCCAAAAAACCCTGAACTGACTCCACAGGCAGTCTTGACTTCCAGCTAACTGCCCAGTTCAAGGCCCATGCCAAGCTTGACTCGACCCCCTCCTGGGTAAAGCCGGTCCCCATCACCCTGGTCATGCATGCCCTCCACTTTGCACACCATGAATCCCCTTCCCCCACCAGACAGGCCATTGCAAACATGATCTGCATAGCCTTCTTTTTCTGTCTACGCACCGGTGAGTACACCGGTACTACCACGGATGACCAAGCCTTCCACCTCCAGGACGTCTCCTTCTACCTTGACTCCCGCATCGTCCACCACGATGGCCCGGCGCATGAGCTCAAAGCTGCTACATCTGTCACCCTCACCCTCACCTTCACTACCCAGAAGAATGGGGATTAAGGGAAAGTGGTGGCTCATGCCAGGAGTGGCGATCCACTATGCTGCCCCGTTGCAGCCTGTGCGCGCCAAGTCCTTCATCTCAAAAGCTGTTGCTCTTCCAGTTCTCCCTTTGGTCCCTCCCTCACGCTTGCCAGTTACTTCGACAATGGGGTGCTCACCCTTGTTTGCGCAGCAACTGTCACTTCCTTTATGAGGGTCTATGCCCAGACCCTCTAGTACCCTACCACTGGCATTGCCCCTGCAGCCATCTCGGCTCGCTCCCTTCACGCGGGTGGGGCCATGGCCCTGCTATAGGGCAAATGCGACTCTAATGTCATCAAGCTCCTTGCCAGATGGCACAGTGACTGCATGATGCGCTACTTACATCAGCAATCCCTCCCCATCTTCAAGAATCTTGCCTCTGTCATGTGCAACAATGGAACATACTCCTTCCTGCCCGAGGAATGGGTTCTGGCCGTGGACCCCACCCCTGCTGGCAGCTCTCTTTGAGGCACCCTGGTGCCTCTCCCCTCCCTTACTCTGCTCCAAGCTCCCACTCTGACCCTCGCGCAAGCTCTCCATGACGTTCCCCCCCAATGGCTTGTGGCCCTATGGCAGAAAAGGCTTAGCAGCCAGAGGCTTAACAGCCCAAGCTGTTAAGCCCCACTGTACGCCGGTGTGTGTGGGCAAAGCAAACTAAGGGACCGGTCTCTGGGAAAACCAGAGTTCCGGATCCCCCTCTAGCACTGCTTAACCCACCAACCCACCAATGAACTACAAGCATTTCACATCCATTACTACAAGTAGGTTGGCTACTGAAGCTATCACAAACGTAGTGAGTGATAGTTGATGTAGCAAATTGGATGAGAGGAATGGTAGTGAAGTACAGACCAGACCAGGGAACAACCTTGAGTATACAGCGCACATACTACAAGAAAGATCTCACTGTCTCAGCAATCAGCAACATTGGTGCATACCATATCCCCGGAACATTCCCCGTAGGTACAGTACAAATCTCACGCTCACAAACTCTGCAAGCATCAAATTCTGCAAGCATCGATCTGCAAATTAAAGGCTAAGCGCTAACAAGCCTGCAGAGGATTCCCCTAGCAGAATACAAGCCCACAGCTCACTCTTTTGCTCCTAAACGATTAGTAGTAGAATAAGTAAATAGCCCGCCACGCCCGCCCGCAGAAAAGGCTTAACAGCAAGAGGCTTAACAGCCCAAGCTGTTAAGCCCAACTGTACGCCGGTGTGTGTGGGCAAAGCAAACTAAGGGACTGGCCTCTGGGCAATACCACCAGAGTTCCGGATCCCCCTCTAGCACTGCTTAACTCACCAACACACCAATGAACTACAAGCATTTCACATCCCTTACTACAAGTAGGTTAGCTACTGAAGCTATCACAAACGTAGTGAGTGATAGCAACTTTGCCCCACAGAATGCCGGAAATGTTGTGGTTTGTCTCTCCAAATGGCAAACATGAGGGTATTTTTGTTTAAATTCCTGGGCACAAACTTACTTCTTGGGTAATGACTCCAAAAGTATCTGGTCCAAGCCATGAATACATTCATCATGACCCATCAAATGCATATTGGGAACAACTTTGCCCCACAGAATGCCGGAAATGATGTGGTTGGACTCTCGAAATTGCAAACATGAGGGTATTTTTGGTGCAATTCCCGGGCACAAACTGTCTCATTGGGTAATGACTCCAAAAGTACCCAGTCCAAGCCATTAATACATTTATCATGACTCATCAAATGCATATTGGGAATTGATGTAGCGAACCAAATGAGAGGAATGGTAGTGCCACGTGGAACGTACGTCATACGGACTGCAGAACACCCTTGAGTATACGGCGCACGTACTACAAGAAAGATCTTACTGTATCAGCAACATCGGTGCGATACCATATCCCCGGAACGTTCCCCGTAGGTACAGTACGAATCTTACGGGCATCACCAAGCATCGAATTCTGCAAGCATCGAATTCTGCAAGCATTGTATTCTGCAAGCATCAAAAATCTCTGTAAATACAGGCTAAGCGCTAACAAGCCTGTAGAGGATCCCCCTAGCAGAATACAAGCCCACAGATCACTCTATTTGCTCCTAAGCGATTAGTAGTAGAATAAGTAAATAAAGCCCACCACGCCCGCCCGCAGAAAAGGCTTAACAGCCAGAGGCTTAACAGCCCAAGCTGTTAAGCCCGACTGTACGCCGGTGTGTGTGGGCAAAGCAAACTAAGGGACCGGCCTCTGGGCAATACAACCAGAGTTCCGTATCCCCCTCTACCACTGCTTAACCCACCAACACACCAATGAACTACAAGCACATCCAGTACGACTAGTAGGTTGGCTACTGAAGCTATCACAAACTTAGTGCGTGATAGCAACTTTGCCCCACAGAATGCCGGAAATGTTGTGGTTTGTACTCTCCAAATGGCAAACATGAGGGTATTTTGGGTGCAATTCCTGGGCACAAACTAACTTATTGGGTAATGACTCCAAAAGTACCCGGTCCAAGCCATGAATACATTCATCATGACTCATCAAATGCATATTGGGATCAACTTTGTCACACAGAATGCTGGAAATGTTGTGGTTTCACTCTCCAAATGATAAACACGAGGGTATTTTTTGTGCAAATACAGGGCACAAACTGTCTCATTTGGTAATGACTACCAAAGTTTGCGTACCAGGCCATGAATGCATATCACATGACTCATCAAATGCATGATGGGAACAACTTTCAAATGCATACTGGGAACAACTTTGCCACACACAGTACAGAAAATAGTTGTGGTTTGTAGATACAAATGGCACACAAGACAGTACGGTATGTTAGGTGCAGTCTATGAGATTCTACATGTGACTAGAGGATTGAAATACATAACCTTAGTGTTATCAAAAGTTTCCCTTTTGAAAAAATTATGGCGCGGGAGGGCTGGCTTGCACAGGTACGTGTTCTACTTCTACAAATATATAAGGGCGCGCCCAAGCCAGACAACACACAGAAGAAGTTAGGGCAAACATCATAGTACAGAACCAACGGAAAAACTCTACACACAAAACATCGTACACATACTACACAAAACACCGTACACAGACACACACACACACACACACACACACAAAACACAAAACACCGTACACACACACACACACACACACACACACGAAAATGAAAAAACGGTACACACACGAAACACTGGTGTACACGCACAAGAAACCCAAAAAATTATTAGTACACACACAAAACCACACAAAAAAACACACATGATTCTTGATCAACACCGTATTCATAATATAAAATAAAAAATATGAATGCTATCAGAAAGACACAACAAAGCAAAAAATCCGAGGGGAAGACGCTTCCAAACACACAACACAAAACACCGTACACAATCCGACAAAATTATTAGTACACACACAAAACCACACAAAAAGAAACACATGATTCTTGATCGACACTGTATTCAGAAAAAAAAATAAAAAAATATGAATGCTATCGGAAAGACACGACGAAGCAAAAAATCCGAGGGGAAGACCCTTCGAAACAACAAAACCATCCGACCTGGTTATCATCAAACTACAGCGGACAACAACGGTAAGAAAAGAAGAGTTAAAACAAACACGGCAATTACTAACAAAGTGTGTAACAGTAATACCACAACTATGAATGCAACAAAGGGCAACAGTGAAAAAATGATACCGACAACACAATTTCTACTACTACAAACATGGAAGAACACAACACCATCAACCAGAGTAACGAAGCAGCACTGAGCATTACCAACACAACCACCACTACAGTAACGAACCAACAGAAAGAAGGAACAAAAACCAATGTGGTAGAGAAAACATCTAACGGAGAATGCTGCGATATAGAGGATGTTGTGAGATGTGCCATGAAACAAATCCCATATGACATATTGGCACAGGAAGTGGCAAAAACTTATGACAACTGCAGAGGGAACAACATATATGGGTGGGAAAGGTAGTAATGGTACATAAACAAACAGAGGCAACCATGCAGGAAGAGGGGAGTTACAATGCCGGTGGCACAAGAGAACAAGCAGTAAGTACAATTACAGACAAATATGGGCTTATAACAGACAACGATATGCCAAAGGCTTTGCGTGATATGACTGAAACACTGGACAAGCAGCTAAGAGATTACATAAAAAAACATTGGTACCACAACATAAAGTTCCCTATCGGTGACGAGGTAACAGCGCATGTAATACAAAAGGCTGTTAAATCAAATGCGGTTATGAAGCCACCAAATATTCCAAAAGCGTCATTCTGTTCCTTTTATAGGAAACAAGTAGGGACAGTGCTGACTGCATTGAGGCACAACTCACAAACATTAGCGAGAAAAAACTGGATAGGTAAATACAGGTTGGGGAATTGGTTGTTGAAATTAGGAACTTTGGAATCTATTTTTGGTCCAACAACACTAACATGCTGCCTGTTGATACTGATGATACTTCCGTACAGCCGATAACAGCAAAGGTTGAGTCCCTATCACCTTCCCTGGTACTGTTGCAGTTATTCAAGACACAGAAAATGAGGACACAGGTATTTTAAACCCTCAATACAGGAAATACAACGACGCGGAAAATGAAGATTTTCATTACTTTGTTACAAGAATCATGTTGGCAATCAATCCAACAAAGTCCAATTTCAAACAACGGAAGGAGAAGCACTTGCTGAGTGATATATTTTCTGTAGCGGATGAAGCATTTGCATTGATAGTGATCTACAATGAGCATCATGTATGGGTGAAGCAGCAGCGGCGAAACGGTGATGCCACGATTCCGCGACAAAAAAAATTCTGCGATTCAGACAGTGGAAGCAGAAATGGATAGATGGAGGAAGGACGAGAGTTGTTCAGTGATTTGTGCAGCAAAATTGGCGAGATGTGAAAACACCCAGAAACAGGAAGGGAATTGGAAGAAATGATGAGGGAGAGATTTAGGAACGAAAGTTTGACAGATTACACCAACAATAAGCATGGCAATGCAAATATTACTAGTAGCAGCTCCACTAGTTGTAGTGGACCAAAAAAGAAAAAGAAAAGGAAAGGTCTATATTGATCCGGAAATAACAGCCTCAATGAATGCCAGTTTATCTCTTGGTGAACTAATGTAGAAAATAACAGTACATACATAATACAAAACTACTAGGAGTACTAATTATGAACTTAATATTGAGAATAATAGAAATAATGGAGGATTTGTAATACGTTGCAATAGGAATAAATCAAGCATAATAGAATCTACATTTTAAAAAGGGAATATTGTAGTCAAGAAATAGAATTCACAATTAGGAGAGCAGAATTGAATTGTTATTTGGGAGATTAATATTTTGGAATTAATACTGACGTAAAGATTTCTTTTTTATTCGTGCATAGAAGTAAGTGTTGTTGGTATGGAATAATAATTGGCTTCTGCTAGATACTGAAATTAATTATTTTTATTCGAGAGTAGAGTAATGTGCATCACGCGCACAGAATTATTTTTTGTATGATTTTAAGGCAATAACTAGGGTTGCGCGGGGGTGGGAATTTCAGGGTGTCCAGAAATATTGCCGTGTTGAAATCACGCACAAAATTTGTGCGCGAGAAGTAAATTTGAACCTTGCGAAACAGTTCTCGGACGTGGGTCAATGCATGTTAGAGGATCAAAGTGGAGGTTGATCTTGTTGATTTTGACGTTCCATGGTCGGATGCAGTTGACATGGACTTCTGACCAGGGCGTTATGGGGGATGTTTGGGGTGCAAGTTAGCCAGCTTGGCGGGTACCGGTGCGTATGATATTATTTTCCTTCTGAATCCGATTCGTTGAGAGTCTGATTCAAGGACTTCTGACAAACAGCAACGCTGTGTTAGTGTGTTAGTAGACGAACGATTGTACTCTACGCGTGACAATTGTGTTTGGATACTTTCGGCAACGGATAATCGGACTACAGGCGAGACTAGGGAAACGCCAGATCTCCTCTTGCTGTGACTTATTCAGATTGCAGCGAGACAGACCTTAGTATGTAGATTACAAGTAGTTGGTAGCAACTAGTGTGAATTTTGGGATATAAATCAGTTGAATGTTAAAAGTATGAGATAAAGTGAAATCTTGCTGAAATGCAAGATATCTCTTTTATTGAGATGATTATGTTGCAACTGCTGTTGCGTAGTGCTGAGATTACTCGCTGATTATTTCCGTACATGTATTAGTCGTTGACCATATATATTTGTATGCATGTATATGTATTGTGTGAGAATCACATGCCAACGGTTTTCTTCTCTTGTTCCGTTAGGAAGACTCCATGAAATGTTTATCATTAAGGTCAGGAATTGCTCTCGTAGCTCGTGTGATATTTTATGAAATCAGAGTTTGCTCACCGAAGAACAATGGCAATATCGTAAGACAGGGATTGCTCACCGTTTATGCGCGATGGGAATCGATGCGCCGTGGGAATCGATATGCCGTGGGAATCGATTACTTAGATGGATACGGGACTCATTGATTCATGCGCATAGGAAATCTACCCTTTGGTAGCTTTGGTACTTCTGGTCACGAAAGGAATTTAATACTCCCCATGTTTCCTCGTGAAGGGTCATCACGCTCTACATGATGCTTCCATCATCCTGGAGAAGGTCACCAGTATTACCACAGAAGTGGAAGATGGGCCTGAGCAGTGGATACACAACTGAGTGACTCCAATGCTTGGTGAGAATATCTGCACAGTTATCCTTACCTGGGATGTGCATCATTAAAATGAAACCTCTCGCTATCATACTCCGTACGTAGTGAAACGATAAAATGTTATGACTGCTTATGCAACCTTGCGTAAGGAAAGGTCGACGTTTGGATCATCTTTTCGTTGTCACCCCAAGAGTATGAGATATTATGTACTCGTGTTCCGAGGTATCGGAATGAGTGGCGTAGATCGACAATCTGTTCGATGCAAGTTCTTCCTGCAACAAATTCAGCTCCAAAGGTGGCTGTTTCCGTAGTAGACTGCTTCTTCGAGAACCACATCATGGGAGTCTTGTTCGCGAAATGAAGAATGCCGGTAACTGTCCTTGCCACTGAGAATATCATGCATGAGGTTGGCATCATAGAAGTGTGATAACACTACTGTCTTTCCAAGCGGTGCAGGAGCGTCGTCGGGTAGCTCCTCAGAATGCTCCCCATAGACGGTGTTGGACCAGTCGATGGTGTCGGGTTTAGTCAATATAAAATCGGGCGGTTCCACGCGGAATCTGATTTTAAAATGTCTAAACTTGGAGATATATCCATAGATACGTTTAGCACGTTCGAGATGTCCATCTCGTGGCTGAGCTCTGAAACTTGAGAGCGTCATCACGGCTGTTTGTACATCGAAACGGCCAATAGCGATGATCCATTGCAGTGAACCGATCATACTTTGGTATTTTTGTATACCGGTTTCTTCAAGAAAGGCTGAGGAGTCCAATTCAGGATGATCGTTCTCCGCGATGGGTGATCGGAATCTAGTGTTAGGTTTGCATCCGAACATTTGTTCGTAAGATGCTTCCATCTTTTCGATGAACTTTATGGGATTCATGCACAGAACACCATGTTCGTCACGTTCAAATCCACATCCTAAATGAAAGTTGATAGGTCCGGATCCCTTCAATTTGAAGTTATACGGTGACGATTGCAATATCTTCAAGAAGGAATTGGGATCTGCCATGCAGAGACATAGGTCATCGACATATGTGCATATAAGCTCATATACCCGTTCACCATGCTTGTTCGTTCCGGGTTTGAGGAATATTTCCGGTTCTGCGCGGGATCTTTCGAAGCCGAGTTCGATGAGACAAGCCGCGAGTAAGTCTCCAAAACACTTGCCTGAAGACCTGAGACCATATAGGGCTTTGTAAATGACCAACAGGTGATCTTCCAGCGATCCGAATTCTGGACCTACCTTGATGCATACTTTCTCGCAGGTGACTGCTTCTAAGTAGGCGTTACCTATGTCGGTGCCCCATGCTTCTAGATCGTTGAGTTCAGCTAGGAATAGGCACATACGTAGACCGCGAAGAGATACGACGCCTGCGTAAACACTGTGGATAGGGGCCTCAGTGAGATTACCGTTAGCAACGAGGCGAGCCTTGTGTCTTCCGTCGTGTTTGACAGCGTATATCATGTGTACCTTGATCTGTTGGAATCCCGTGGGAATGGAGCTTGTCTTGTATACGCCTTTATCAATGAATGTATTGTATTCATTGAGTTGTGCCATTTCCAGAGTGGTGGCATCTTCCCATTTGGTGTTCCCGTTGGCTTGATCAAATCGGAGGGCTTCTTCGTGGCTACGAGGAACTTTAAATCCATATTGGTACTGCGGAGTGGTACGGAAGGAACGTAGTTTGGCTTGGTGCACGAGTCGATCAAGTTTCTTGGTTCGTCGGGCTAGGTTGGTGATTCTTCTGAGACATTTCCAACCCGGGAGATCAAGCAAGTTGTTGTCTTTCCCATATTTTGCAACGGTGACCGGGTCGTCGGCTGCAATGTTGGCCAGAGGTTCATATGTTCGTTCCATATTCTCCCATTCAATCCAGAGGTTATACTTGGAACCTTTGTATTGAGGATGCTTGTTATCCAGTGGACCTTGGTGTCCTAGGATGCGGCGAAACGACCAGAGTTTGCCGTCTTCTTGTGTTGAATCACGATGTATGTAATTCATGACGTCATTGTATGCAATGATATCATCTAGTTCGTCATCGGAGTGTTTACACTTGAACTTGATGAAGTCTTTATTGCGTTCCAGACTGTCTTCAACATCGACAATGGTAAGACGCTTCCGGGTGCCATCGAGATTGGTTACAAGGAAGGAACGTCCTTGTAGATCGGCAATCAGGATCGTAGGAATGGTAATAGGTTTACCGTCATTGTCAAACTGTGCGTTACCTTCTTCGTCGGTAACAACTACCTGTGATGGGTCTACTGAAGGAGTAGCGGGGTTGGTGTGTGGAGTTGTGGCGTCACTAACATCAAAGTATGCTAATTCCGGTGGGTCAAAATCATCTTCAGTAAGGAGGACGCCGTCGGGTGTCTTGCTGAAGATGTGTGTCGTAGGAGGACCATCGAGACTCTCCCCATAGTTGTTAGGGAGTGGAGAAGGTGACCAGCTTGGGCTGTCATCGACCTTCTTATAAAGAAAGCTCGGTAACGAGGGGTGGGTGGGTGGTTGAAGAATTGGTTGAGTGCCAGATGCGTGGAGCGTGGTATCTGTGGTGTCAGAATCAGCAGGTGAACCGTTAGGGGAAACTGAACTGTTTGGTGTAGTAGACTCGTCAATGAGTTTATGCTGATTGGTATGCTCCCCATGTTTGAAAGCTGGAGCTTCTCCAGTGGCGTATAGACGGGGTAAGGAATCCTTTGCATTACGCCATTTGATGAAACCATCATCAGTAAATAAGCCCGCGCGTTTGTTACGTGACTCAGGTGTAAGAGCAGATCGAACACCGGACCGGTCTAGTAACTTGTTGGTAACTGGATCCCAGATTCGAAAGCAGAGTCCATTGCCAACATGTTCGGCAATGCCGACGAAATGACCGAGGCGTTCGGTAGATTTGGTACCGAAAGGAGAGTCATTGGTCTTGAAATACACAGGTTCAAACCAGAAGAAACTGGTGTATGCGCTGATGTCGCCAATTGTACCCGTGGCAATGAAGATCGGTTGTTTATCGGACAGCGTAGGGTCAGAGACAACATTGAGGAGACCCGCGACGTATGTCATGCACAGTAACCACATGTGTGGCGGTGTGCCGGTACGATCCATGACGCGATTGACAATGCGTTTGAACGTTTGGTATCGTCGTTCGAATTGATTCTGGTGTTGATGGTACGGTTCACTTTGCCAGAGTCCAATCCATAACATTTTGAGGTAATCCATGACTTTCTTACTTGATTGATAGTTACCGTGGTCGCAAAGGAGGCGGATGGGCCTGCTTCATTTTCGAACAAAGTTCTGAAAGCAGGGTAGAAAATAGCCGGTGGTACGCATTTCTTCAACGTGAATAATATGCGATTTGCGGCCAAAGAAGATCTGAGCAATCTTGGATCCACCATCAATTGCTGGGATATCTGAATAGACTGCATCGGACATAACATCGTCATTGAAGGGGCGAACGTTCATGGCCGGTTGAGGGGAATGAAACCGTTTGAAAATGTTACCATCAGGGCTAACCGCTAACGAACCGTATTGGGTTGAGTTTTCAAAAGTAGCTTTGATGCGATCGGTGGAAACCCAACAAAAGAAAGGTTTGAGGGATAAGTAGTCATGTTCGTTGGGGTATCTTTCGCGGGGCGTAGCTGCAATGCGTGTAGTGTCACTGGCTGTACAATCTGTCGGAAACGCAGTGACTGTTCCAGAGACTGCGGTTGGCACGCAGCATGCGAGACGTTCTTGATGAGCGTAGTCAGTGGAAGTAAGCCAAAAGGTGCGATCGTTGTTCTTATGATCATCAATTGGAAGAAAGGGAGATCGGGTAGAATGGCTGGAATACGAGCTGAGGGATGTGACCGTGGAGGACCCGGGGGAAACAGATATATCGAATCCTTCAAGGCAGCGTGGGTTTCCATATTCGTCGTAATCGGCATAAGGGAGTTGCTGTGGTTGTGGAGGATATTTCTGGAGAAATTGTTCATCCTTTGCACTGATCGTGGTATCTAGAACAGATGGGTCCCAATGTTTATCGGACGTCATGATAACATGTGGTAGCGTGTCAAATTCGACAGTCGTATACTTCCGCATCGCAAGGTATGGTAAGCCGTGTCGTATGCTAAGTGGCAGTGCATAGCCATCGGAGGTGGTGATGACCTGTCCTCCGCCTGCTTTGATGGACGTGTCGTCTACAGTGGAAAAATATGCTTCCATCTGGCCGGATGACAATATAGAAGGATGTCAGTCCTGTATAGGCACATTCATTGAAAATAAGAATGACGGGGCCTCTGTTCGACATGGAATATGCTCCGCATGTAGCAATGGGAATGTTTTGTACCTGATGATTGTTAATGCCGGTGACGTTAACATATCGTGGTAGGAATATCCTTGGAGATGAGACATGCATCATTACCGATGATGCAGCCATTTGCGCCGCGATCGACCATGGCAAAACCAGGGCTAGTAACCGTAGTTTTGTGTATACGGTATGTGTATGACGTTACGGGACTATCATTAGGAAAGGTGAGATCGTCCTCGGGAGTATACCACTGGTGAAAATTGGCGGAATACGATGGTGTTCCGATAGGTATTTGGGTGTCACCGTCCTTTTTGTACTGAATGTCAGGGTTGTTTGAGAGGAATCGAGCTGGATGCGCGGGTGACACGGAAGACTTGAGAGGTCGCTGGTCCTTAGACGAGGAGGTCGTGGATTTGTATACACCTAGAGATGCATGGAAAACGCCTCTACGATCATTCTCTACAGCAGGATGTAGGTCTGCTGCAGAATTGGCATGCTCATCCTTGGTTGAAGTATCGTCTTCTTGAAAAGATACGGAGTGTTCATGTTGGTATGCCTTTCGGGTAATGGGTTTGACACTGTTGGGGTCAGGTTGGTTAGTGTTAAGTAAATCGTGCCGCAATGAGGCAACCACGATTTTCTTTCCTTCCGGAGAAAAACTGAGCCAACTCTTCATGTCCTGACGTGACAAGGCCTTCCATATGTTTGTAGGCAACCTTGTGGTAGGGTCAGGGGTACGTCCAGCCTTGAACACGGCATAATCTTGATAGTCTCCTTCAAATTTCGATGGGGAGAGCATAGTCCTCATGGTTTTGGATCGAGTCAGAAGAGAAATCATGAACGTGTGCACGTACGGTCGACCGAGGAGCAGACATCGCAGACTGGGAATCAAGTCGAGTTGCTTCGAGTAAAAGCGTGATTTTAAGATCATGGATAGCAGCGGCTTCGGCAACTGCATCCGTTACGGTGCTATTCGTCCCACCTGGATCCTTGACTTTGGCAAACTGTTCGCTTAGCTGGAAGCTGGAATAGCATGCCTGACACAATGCTGATTTTACAGTGTGGTATTCGAGGGGTTTGTTGGGAGGACGGAGCTTGTTGAGGTGATTCAATTCATCAAACCAGTGTGTGATGAATTTCACTTTGGATTCCTTCCAATTGTTGAGGTTCAACTTGAGCAACGCTTGTAGCTGGGTCGAAGTTGTCGTATACCTTTGCTTTTGATTGGCTATGAAGGTTTACGAAGTCGAAGTAGGCCTTGCGTCCATCACGAGTGGTAGAATGACTGTGTACACATGATGCAGAAAGGTCACTCTTGAAGACTTCCAACATTAGTACCCAGAAGAAGGCACATTGTTTGACGTAGAGATCACGGGTGTAACCCACAAGCGTGGCTGGAGGCCAAGTTTCATCGAGGAATGTCTCTGTATTGATGTCGTATGCCTCGAGTTTAGCTTTGAAACCGACGAGCCAGTGTTCGAATCTCGAGTCATTCGTGAGGGGTGTAAAGGACTTTTCATCTCGTGCTTTTCGGCACCATGATTCGTACTTTACCTGCTGAGGGGACTTTTTGTTACTTCCCGCCGGAGGAGGTGGTGGGTTCAGAACAGATTCATTGCGTAAGCGTTGGGCACGCTCTCCGCGGAATGCCTGAAGTTCCCTGTATGTATATGACTTTACATCTTTCCAGTCCTTCTCGTCTTCTCCTAGGTCGACACCTTCTTCTTGTAGTTCGATAGCGAAATCCGCAAGTGCTTCTATGCTCCTTTGGATGGATCGAGGGATATGCGTTGCCAATCCTCGCTCCATATAGGTAAGTTCGCGTGCAAAATCCGGTTCGATAAGTGCGTCGAGGAACGACTTCCACTCGCATAATCCGCCTTCTTTGAGAGCTAGGCACAACTTGCTAGTAATCTCACTTGTTACGTTGAGTAATGATATGAGTATCTTTCTCATATCAGCATCGAAGCTGGGAAAGCGTTCGATAGTGGTGACTTCAGCGTCATTCTTCTCTTCGCCTCCGAGTGCATTGACGGGCATTACCGGTATGTTCGGCATCTGTGGTGGTTCGGAGCCTTGGAAAGAAGTGCGTGGTAACTGAGAATGGGAACTGCTTCTTGTGCGATGTGCGACGTGCATATGCCAGCGTAGGGATTATGTTCAATTCCGTTCCTGGTCCTTCTTGTGTGCAAGCCTTCTTAGAGCTTGCGACTGTTAATCTATTATTTTCCTTCTGAATCCGATTCGTTGAGAGTCTGATTCAAGGACTTCTGACGAACAGCAACGCTGTGTTAGTGTGTTAGTAGACGAACGATTGTACTCTACGCGTGACAATTGTGTTTGGATACTTTCGGCAACGGATAATCGGACTACAGGCGAGACTAGGGAAACGCCAGATCTCCTCTTGCTGTGACTTATTCAGATTGCAGCGAGACAGACCTTAGTATGTAGATTACAAGGTAGTTGGTAGCAACTAGTGTGAATTTTGGGATATAAATCAGTTGAATGTTAAAAGTATGAGATAAAGTGAAATCTTGCTGAAATGCAAGATATCTCTTTTATTGAGATGATTACGTTGCAACTGATGTTGCGTAGTGCTGAGATTACTCGCTGATTATTTCCGTACATGTATTAGTCGTTGACCATATATATTTGTATGCATGTATATGTATTGTGTGAGAATCACATGCCAACGGTTTTCTTCTCTTGTTCCGTTAGGAAGACTCCATGAAATGTTTATCATTAAGGTCAGGAATTGCTCTCGTAGCTCGTGTGATATTTTATGAAATCAGAGTTTGCTCACCGAAGAACAATGGCAATATCGTAAGACAGGGATTGCTCACCTGTTTATGCGCGATGGGAATCGATGCGCCGTGGGAATCGATATGCCGTGGGAATCGATTACTTAGATGGATACGGGACTCATTGATTCATGCGCATAGGAAATCTACCCTTTGGTAGCTTTGGTACTTCTGGTCACGAAAGGAATTTAATATATGAGTGAGCAGATGAGGCAGTTTGATATGACGTTGCGACGCACTGCACGGAGGTCGGGATGACGGAAGTGACGTTGGAGAAGGGCTTTTAGTCTGTCCATGCCTGTGGAGTGAACTGTGATTCTGTGGTACCGTTTGACAAGGGGAGCGAGCATGTCGTTGGGAATGACAATGCTCCACTGGGAGTTAGGTGTTAGTTCGTCAAATCAGCAGATAGTGTCTACGTTGTCAAGTTTCTATATAAAAAATTGTCTGGGGTCTTTCTGTGACAGTGTTAGAACTTTGGGATCATGCAATTGGTATTGAGGAATTGTTGCAAAATGAAATGGCAATCTGCCTTTTTGGTCAAATTGTGGATGAATCAAGTAGCTGTCTTCGACAGGAGGACTATCAGTTGATGCATTGCATAATGGCAGCGCCATTAAGCTCGCGGACATGGTTGAGAATGAGAAGGAGTCGTTATTCGAGACATTGTCATCAAAGTTGGTTGGTGTTGTGAAATATGAGGTGAGGGTAGTTGGTGTACGGCTGAGTGAGTCGGTGACTGTGTTCTCGGTAAATGGGGTTGTATTCTTCTAGGATTAGTTTCCATCGGAGGATGCGTTGTGTGTTGTACGTCAAGAGCTTGTATGTTAGGTTTTTATGGTTGGTGTATAGATGAATGAGTCCACCAAGGAGCATGGGGCGGTATTCTTTGAAAGTTTCGACAATGGATAGGAGTTCCTTTTTGATGGTTGTGTAGTTTGCCTGTGCTTTGTTGAGCTTGCGTGTGAAGCAGGCAAAGGGAATGTTGTTCTGTTTGATGACTGCGCCGATCTAGAAGTTGGATGCATCAGTGTAGATGTGAAATGGAATGTTGTGGTCTGGATAGGCGAGCATTGTTTCAATGGCGACTGTCGTTCCATTGAAATGTGCGAGGAGTTTTTAAGAGATCTATGAGCGGGGCAAGGATGTGAGAGCAACGTGGCCACATGTCGCGATAGTATGTGAAGAGACCAAGGAAGGCTCTGAGATGTTTGAGGGTTTTGGGTGGGAGCATTGCAAGGATTGCCTTGACCTTTTTGATGTACAGCTTGATTCCATTTGGTGTTAGCCAGTGGCCAAGGAAATCTGTTTCTTGGATGATCCATTCACATTTGAGCGGGTTGATTGCAAATCCTTTGTCTTGTAGGCAAGTGAGGACGGTGTCAATGAGATGCAGATGTTTGTCAAATCTGTTGCTGAAGCATGCAATGTCATCAATGTATATTTCGAGATTTTGGATGTCCTGTAGCACTCTTTCTATCATTTCTTGTGTTACGTCTGGTGATTGAGAGACTCCCATGGGTAGGCAATTGTATTTGTAGAGACCGAAGGGGTCATGATGGTGGTTAGATCTTTACTTTTGTTGTCGAGAACAAATGTATAATATTGCATGGAGATGCCCATCTTGGTGAGGTATTTGTATCCAGAGCGACAGGATACGATGTCTTGAATACGTGGGATAGGATAAACTTTTTGTTTGATGGCTTTGTTGAGAGCGCGGAAATCGGAGACCCATCTGATTTTTCTGTCTTTCTTGGGAATGATAAATGTTGGCGAGATCCAGGTGGAGCGCCTTTGGCGTGATAATACGCCAATTTCAACAAGGTGATCAAGTTCTTTCTTGAAAAGCGTAAGCTGTGTTTTTGGGATGGGATATGCTCGAGAGCGATTCGGTTTTACTGTGGGGTCGATGTTGAGGTGTATTTCTTCGTCGGGGTAGTGCTTGAGTGTTCCGTCAAAAATTGTTTGATATTTGCACAATACGGAGTACAATTGTTCGCATTGATCCTGTGTCAAATGTGTCCATTTGTCGTAGACTGTTCGTACATCATGTTGATCATATGTTGAATCAAGGATGGCGAGTTAGTTTGTTGTGGGCGCAAAACTGTCAACGGGTTGAATGGCTGTGTCAATTTGGATCGCGTGAATTTGAAGAGCGAGGGCGGCAGAGTCTGTGACGATGCGCAGGAATATCCGCATTGGGATGGTATGTGTGGCTGTTTTGATTTCGTTGTTATGGAAATTCAAAAAAAATTTGAAATGGCAAAGTGCGTCGCGTCCGATGATCATGTCGTAGCGACATGGCGCTTGGAAGACGCGTGCGTCGAGAGAAGGGAGGGTCATGTCTGGGGCAAGTTTTGGAAGGGTAAAATGTTGAAGCAAGATTTGTTGGTTGGAGTTGAATTCTCCAGCCATGGTTACTCCTGAGATAGGCGTGGTGACGGTTGGAACGATTGCGACTGGGAGGGCATGTTGACTGAACCAAGTCATTTTTGAACCGGAATCACATAAAATTAGGTAGGGACGAGGGGAAGGGTATGTTTGGATGAAGCAGGCGATGACGATGGTATATGGAACGGACTTTGTAGGTGGTGGTTGTCAGTAATTGGGATGACTGTTGTCGTCAGGATCTTCTTGATGGTAGCATTTGTCATCGTCGTTGTCATATTCCTGAGTAAGCGATGCATCCTGGTGTTCGTGTTGGTTGTGGAAGTAATTATCTTCGTGTTGTGATTTGTGGTGATGGTGTTCACTTTCCAAGGTATGGACATTGTTGTCGTTGCTGTCGGTCAAAAATACACGTACTCTACTTACGTACATTCTACAGGAATTATATCCATTCTACACTTGAAAAGTTACTTATACTCCTACAGAGATAAAATGACTTCAAGTATCAAGATATCTACGTCACATCATGTGTTCTCTGTCTTATGACAAATTACACATGATCGACGACCGGTTTAGACATCCCTACATACAATACTAACACAGGGATACGGGTCGAATACAGTAAAATACACAGTAACAGAGCAATCTCATGATATGCTCACATCTCTTTAAATTTCAATTATCCTATACCTTTCGGTCGATTTTTAGAGTTACAACAGGTTATAGAGCCCTTATAACTTACACTTGTGTCCCGCAAGAGCACCAGTGTTTACCTTAAGCTACCTATCTCCGGCCGTCCAGCACCTCCACTGTCGGTTAAATCCAGAGGAAATTCTGTGCTTAGCTCCCTGTGCGGCACATTCTCGGCCTCCCCCCATCTCATTCTTTTTTTCTCTTCACCTCCCTGCTCGTGAATCAGGGGGTGTACTACCGCTTCTTCTACCAAGAATCTTCTTCTGTAATTCACGACCGAAGCAACGGTTAATCGATAGTTTCACCGCGGACCATTCCGCTTGACGACGATTGATTGTTTCCCCGGCAAACGTTCCGGACACCGCCGTCTCTAATGAAAGCACATTGCAACGGACACGCCGATTGCAATAACCCAACCATCTTTTCTTCCGCGTCTATCATCCACCATAAAGGACCATCGACGCCAACAGACCCCAATTTTCGATATCCCGATATTTCGATCACCAATCAATTACCCCGCACAACGCTGAGCACTTCCAATCCAAACAGCAATCACTATCCCGTTTACCTCCACGGCCTACAACAAAGCTTCCCTACCATCAATCCCTCGATTCCGATTGATTACTCTTCATCGACTGTCTTCTCCGACGGTTGATATTTCTTTGGTTCATTCCTCGGCAATCCCGCACTCGGTCTTTTCCTGGTGTCCCTTCCTGCAAACGCTATTCTGGACATCTGTGAACGACAAACATTCCAACAGGTTCGGAACTTTCTTCGGCCCTGTCCTTCGGTCCTTTACTTGGTTCATTATCTCCTCCGATTCTCCATCTTCTCTTCCGCACCTCTGCGGATCGTTCCGACGATCACTCGAAAATCCAACCTCCGTTCTACTCCGATTGTTCCTCCGACACTCGGTTACTCCGATTGCTTCTCAGCCACATACAGCCTTGACCATGCCGACTCCATTTGACTGGACTCCAATCTTTGGAATCGAATTCCGCTTTGCAAGCGCTAGCAACCCAACTGCGGCCACGTCACTCAACAAAACCTACTCTGAAATCATTGGCAAAGATGAACTCTCAGAATTCTTTGTGACGCGTGAAGGCAAAGAAGCAGAAGGACCACTAGAAATAGCACCGGATCCACAACTCCACATCCTAAATTGCGTTGCCAAAGCCATTGCTATCAATCTAATAGACCCAGACAAAGTCACGAAAGGTCACATTTCAAATCTTCTCCACAAATGTGTTATCAAACATGTTAGACACAATGGGTCTCGCAAGCGAATACGATTCAAAACAGAATTTGATGCAGCAGCCAAGCATGCGATTCGAACCAACACTGATGAAGAACCTATCGTCTTATTTGAACTCACTATCACCCATTGGAGATTCAAAAACAAATGGCGCCCTGACCTCTTCATGCAAGCCTACACCAGAGACCCACCATCTGCCCCCGCATCCAGGGCCCAATTTGCCAATTTACTACAGCGACAATATACCACACCAAAGGCCGCTCCCCCGGACGCTCCCATCTTGGCCCCTATCACACCCGCTGAAGCCAAGAATGTCAACGCGACTATTCCTTCTGATACTACCAACATGGAAGCCACGAATGTCAATGCGACTATTCCTTCTAAAACTACCAAAATGGTTGATTCCAATGCTGTTGCGACCCCTGTCACAGCTCTCTCAGGGACGCCAGCCAACTTCCGACGGACATTTACTCTTCAACGTCAATCTGTGGTGTTCCACCGATTGCCAAAACCCGTTTGGCGACTCACCAAACGACACCGTGATGCCCTGAAGATAATGATGTATCACTTGTATGCTAACATCCTGTCAATGAATTGGTTTTACGATACTTTTGACTGAACATCGCAACCGACTACGATGCCCAACGGTTTTGTATCATCTACAACCATGGAATTCTATTGAACCATGGAATTTTCTTCTTTAAGTGTACATCAAGGGGTGTGCATTAGATAATTGCATGACGCTTAATTTGAACGCGGTTACCTTCCAGCGTTTTCATCATAAGCCTCCCCCACTTTACTTATGCTCCCCACGCGCGACAAGGATCCCACTGAAATCAATATCCATGAACCGACAAATAATTCAACACTCCCTCACTCTGTGTTGAATCAAGGGGTGTGTCACCGGTTCATGTAACCCCACCACAAGCGGATTCCAGAAATTTAATTTACTTGATATCAAGCATCCTCCAATCTACCATTCGATCCGTGCACTTGTATGCTGAATTAGTTTTATGATACTTTTGACTGACGTTTTGTATCATTCACCGCCATGGAATTCGATTGAAACCATGGAATTCAATCCCATAAGTGTTGAATTGAGGGGTGTGCATCTGAATCAAGGGGTGTGCATTGGATCACCACTTAACGCTTCCTTTGGACGCGTCTACCTTCCGGAGTTCTCCTCGTAAGCCTCAACAAATTTACTTATCATCGCGCGCAAGAGATCCAGATCCCACTGAAAACAAATCAACAAACCGACTGATAATTCGCCACTTCCCCACCAAGTGTCGAATCAAGGGGTGTGTTGCCGGTTCTGATGGTATCAAGAAGAAGATATGATTCAAAGCGTGACTAACACACGAGCTAGATCAGATCTCACACAGAAGGAGACTACCGAATGGGCCTTTGAGCCCTCTGCTCCAGTACAATTGATCTCTTTTCCATGGTCCGTCTTCCTCTTCTCCAAAGACACGTCTCTCGACATTCCTTTTGTATCTACAGCACCACATCGAATCGATGTCCTACTATTTTTGGTTCTACGATCTGATATACGACCATATTGATCCCTTCGCATTTGACAATTCATTCTGGAATCGATAGATCTTCCGCACTCAACCGATTGCTATTTGATTCTGGAATTGATAGATCTGCCTTCTACCAAGTCAGAATGAATCCCCTCCAATCCGGTTCGTTTTTACGACAAGTCTCTTTGAGATTTTACGCCAAGATTCCCCGATCACGCCAAGATTCCCCGATCTACTCTTCTTCTCAATTCCGATTGATAAACTCCTCTAACATCAATCCATCAGCTTCGAATCTCGATTCCCTTGTCAATCAATTCTATCCATCACTCATTGTTCACCTCATTGATCTCCCCTTCGTTGAGATCTTCAATTCCTCCTCTCGGACAACTCTTTATCCCTCCGTGATACCAAGAATTGTCCAATCAATTCTCTCCATCGACGTCTAATCTAATTTCATATCATCGTCGAGCAGATTGCTTTGAGACGAACTACGATTAGTGCTTTGCAGGGGCCCTGTGGAGTTGTTGAATAGGTAGTTACTGTATGTATTCTAAGTATGTGTCAGTAAAGTTATGGTGAAGAAGTACTCGTACGATACCGCGTACAATTTCTACTAGTAGTGTGCATCAAGTAAGATCAGAATTACCAAAGGTGTTCTGATCTGTACCACCAATTCTTACCAGAACCAATTCTACAATTAGCCAACCAACCAAATTTATGTGTAAGCTATCAGCAAGGTATCTACATTCATAGGGGTGGGGTTACATTCGAACAAGCAAGTTGTAGGAGCTACCGGTAATTACGAGCTACCAGATCTACAAGCAAGCTGTCTATGTTCTTCCCAATCATACCAATTATTTGAAGACAGTGCAAATCCTGACCATCCCCAACCTAATATTAACTCACTCATCAACCCAAAAACTCACCAGATTTGAAGACGGTGCAAATCCTGCCAATCCCCGACCAAACTATAACTTAGTCATCAACCCAAAAACTAACCAGGTTTGAATACAGTGCAAATCCTGCCCATCCCCAACCTAAAATTTACTCAACCATCAACCAAAAACCCACCAGATTGAAAGACAGTGCAAATCCTGCCAATCCCCAACCAAACTATAACTCAGTCATCAACCCATAAACCCAACAGATTTGAAGACAGTGCAAATCCTGCCCATCCCAAACCTAAAATTAACTCAATCATCAACCCATAAATCAACCAGATTTGAAGACACTACAAATCCTGCAAATCCCCGACCAAACTATACCTCAGTCATCAACCCATAAACCCACCAAACTTGAAGACAGTAAAAATCCTGCCCATCCCCAACCTAAAACGAACTCAACCATCAACCAAAAAAACCACCAGATTTGAAGACAGTGCAAATCTTGCCAATCCCCAACCAAACTATAACTCAGTCATCAACCCAAAAACTCACCAGATTTGAAGACAGTGCAAATCCTGCCAATCCCCGACCAAACTATAACTCAGTCATCAACCCAAAAACTCACCAGATTTGAAGACAGTGCAAATCTTGCCAATCCCCGGCCAAACTATAACTCAGTCATCAACCCAAAAACCCACCAGATTTGAAGACTTTGCAAATTCTGCCAATCCTCGACCAAACTATCTCAGTCATCAACCCAAAAACTCACCAGATTTGAAGGCAGTGCAAATCCTGCCCATCCCCAACCTAAAATGAACTCAATCATCAATCAAAAAACCCACCAGATTTGAAGACAGTGCAAATCCTGCCAATCCCCGACCAAACTATAACTCAGTCATCAACCCAAAAACTCACCAGATTTGAAGACAGTGCAAATCTTGCCAATCCCCGACCAACATATAACTCAGTCATCAATCCAAAAACCCACCAGATTTGAAGACAGTGAAAATCTTGCAAATCCCCAACCAAACTATAACTCAGTCATCAACCCATAAACCCACCAGATTTGAAAACAGTGCAAATCCTGCCCATCCCCAACCTAAAATGAACTCAATCATCAATCAAAAAACCCACCAGATTTGAAGACAGTGCAAATCCTGCCAATCCCCGACCAAACTATAACTCAGTCATCAACCCAAAAACTCACCAGATTTGAAGAGAGTGCAAATCATGCCAATCCCCGACCAACATATAACTCAGTCATCAATCCAAAAACCCACCAGATTTGAAGACAGTGAAAATCTTGCAAATCCCCAACCAAACTATAACTCAGTCATCAACCCATAAACCCACCAGATTTGAAAACAGTGCAAATCCTGCCCATCCCCAACCTTAAATTAACTCAATCATCAATCAAAAAACCCACCAGATTTGAAGACAGTGCAAATCATGCCAATCCCTTACCAAACTATAACTCAGTCATCAACCCAAAAACCCACCAGATTTGAAGACTTTGCAAATTCTGCCAATCCTCGACCAAACTATCTCAGTCATCAACCCAAAAACTCACCAGATTTGAAGACAGTGCAAATCCTGCCCATCCCCAACCTAAAATGAACTCAATCATCAACCCAAAAACCCAACAAACTTGAAGACAGTGCAAATCCTGCCAATCCCCAACTAAACTATAAGTAATAAGACCAAAGTCGTAAGCGTCGTTCGGTTGATTAGTTAGTTAGTTATTTCTGTTTTACTTTACGGTGTTGGAAAGAGTTATCGATAAGATTATGATCGGATTGTTTCTGGACCATATTGTTCTCTCAATTACTAATTTGTCTTTACTTTGTGTGGGGGGCGTGTGGATACTCATATCGTGCGTTTGTATTCAGTGCTTTAAGTATCCCTCGACTCTCACTTGCGCTTATGTATAATTTACTTATTGCGCTCCTCCAGTGATAGTTCTTGGAATCAAACGTCTCGCGGTGTATTTACGTATCACGTATTTTCGCACATATACATATCACGTATACGTAAATACGTATCACGTATACGTAAATACGTATCGCGTATACGTAGATCCCTTTCACGAATACGTAAATTCTCACGTATACGTAGATTCTACGTTTTACGTACTTACTGTACGTTCACATATCACGTATCTTTTAGTAATTCAACAATAAGTCAGTCATCAATCCAAAAACTCCCCAGATTTGAAGACAGTGCAAATCTTGCCAATCCCCGACCAACATATAACTCAATCATCAATCCAAAAACCCACCAGATTTGAAGACAGTGAAAATCTTGCCAATCCCCAACCAAACTATAACTCGGTCATCAACCCATAAACCCACCAGATTTGAAGACAGTGCAAATCCTGCCCATCCCCAACCTTAAATTAACTCAATCATCAATCAAAAAACCCACCAGATTTGAAGACAGTGCAAATCCTGCCAATCCCCAACCTAAAATTAACTCAATCATCAATCAAAAAACCCACCAGATTTGAAGACAGTGCAAATCCTGCCAATCCCCGACTAAACTATAACTCAGTCATCAACCCAAAAACCGACCAGATTTGAAGACAGCGCAGATCCTGCCCATCCCCAACCTTAAATTAACTCAATCATCAATCAAAAAACCCACCAGATTTGAAGACACTACAAATCCTGCCCATCCCCAACCTAAAATGAACTCAATCATCAACCCAAAAACCCAACAGATTTGAAGACAGTGCAAATCCTGCCCATCCCCAACCTAAAATGAACTCAATCATCAACCCAAAAACCCACCAGTCTTGAAGACAGTGCAAATCATGCCAATCCACGACCAAAATATAACTCATTCATCAACCCAAAAACTCACCAGATTTGAAGACAGTGCAGATCCTGCCCATCCCCAACCTTAAATTAACTCAATCATCAATCAAAAAACCCACCAGATTTGAAGACAGTGCAAGTCTTGCCAATCTGCGACCAAAATATAAGTCAGTCATCAATCCAAAAACTCACCAGATTTGAAGACAGTGCAAATCTTGCCCATCCCCAACCTAAAATGAAGTCAATCATCAACCCAAAAACCCACCAGATTTGAAGACAGTGCAGATCCTGCCCATCCCCAACCTTAAATTAACTCAATCATCAATCAAAAAAACCACCTAGATTTGAAGACAGTGCAAGTCTTGCCAATCTGCGACCAAAATATAAGTCAGTCATCAATCCAAAAACTCACCAGATTTGAAGACAGTGCAAATCTTGCCCATCCCCAACCTAAAATGAAGTCAATCATCAACCCAAAAACCCACCAGATTCGAAGACAGTGCAAATCCTGCCCATCCCCAACCTAAAATGAACTCAATCATCAACCCAAAAACCCAACAGATTTGAAGACAGTGCAAATCCTGCCCATCCCCAACCTAAAATGAACTCAATCATCAACCAAAAAACCCACCAGATTTGAGGACAGTGCAAATCCTTGCCAATCCCCAACCAAACTATAACTCAGTCATCAACCCAAAAACCCACCAGTCTTGAAGACAGTGCAAATCATGCCAATCCCCGACCAAACTATAACTCAGTCATCAACCCAAAAACTCACCAGATTTGAAGGCAGTGCAAATCCTGCCCATTCCCAACCTAAAATTAACTCAATCATCAACCAAAAAACCCACCAAACTTGAAGACAGTGCAAATCCTGCCAATCCCCGACCAAAATATAACTCAGTTTCAAAAGATTTGTTCTTAGATCCAGTACATACTCATACTACATACCATGCTTGAGTCATACTTCACTTTTGAGGGGGTGAATGTTAAGGAAACTTTTTTTAATATTAGTCCCCCCCCCCCCCCCCCGCCCCCCAATCCAGTACACACTCATACTGTAGTTAGCTACCTTCATAGTTATCTTACCAATCAATCTATACTACCAATCAAGTGACGTCATTCGCGCGAGATTTTCCTTTAAAATGCGCAGTTGAAAACTAGTACAAGCAAGCAAGCTACATACGTTCATACCGATCTTACCAAGTGATCTATACTACGAATCAAGTGAAGCTTGGTATTCCCAGGCGACATTTTGTTGTTGAAAATGCTTACACAATTTACATGAATTTTGCTAGCGAGAGCCCCCCTGCCAATCGTTTGAATCGATAGATAGCTCAAAGGTCGACAACAATGCATGTAGATGGGCGCTGGTACCTGTAGAACCTTCTAACTCCCTCTGGAAGCAAAGTTATGGCAGTAGCAAGATTGGTCTCCCCATGTAACCTTTTTGGTGTTAAAAATTCTTAGTACCCAAATGCACTAATTAGGTGGTGACACACAAACTATGACAGATAACTCACTTCTGTTTCTTTCATGATTCATCTCATCCATAACAGGAACAATATTCATGTTTCAATCACACTAAATATCTGATTTTCTATTTTTTAATTGCGAATTAGTGTGTATTTTTTCTCCAAATCCAGTACCCCAATGCACTAATTAGGTGGTGACACACAAACTATGACAGATAACTCACTTCTGTTTCTTTCATGATTCATCTCATCCATAACAGGAACAATATTCATGGTTCAATCACACTAAATATCTGATTTTCTATTTTTTAATTGCAAATTAGTGTGTATTTTTCCTCCAAATCCAGTTCCTCAATGCACTAATTAGTTGGTGACACACAAACTATGACAGATAACTCACTTCTGTTTCTTTCATGATTCATCTCATCCATAATAGGAACAATATTCATGGTTCAATCACACAAAATATCTGATTTTCTATTTTCTAGTTCCAAATTAGTGTGTATTTTTTCTCCAAATCCAGTACCCCAATGCACTAATTAGGTGGTGACACACAAACTATGACAGATAACTCACTTCTGTTTCTTTCATGATTCATCTCATCCATAACAGGAACAATATTCATGGTTCAATCACACTAAATATCTGAATTTCTATTTTTTAATTGCAAATTAGTGTGTATTTTTCCTCCAAATCCAGTACTCCAATGCACTAATTAGGTGGTGACACACAAACTATGACAGATAACTCACTTCTGTTTCTTTCATGATTCATCTCATCCATAACAGGAACAATATTCATGGTTCAATCACACTAAATATCTGAATTTCTATTTTCTAGTTCCAAATTAGTGTGTATTTTTTCTCCAAATCCAGTACCCCAATGCACTAATTAGGTGGTGACACACAAACTATGACAGATAACTCACTTCTATTTCTTTCATGATTCATCTCATCCATAACAGGAACAATATTCATGGTTCAATCACACTAAATATCTGAATTTCTATTTTTTAATTGCAAATTAGTGTGTATTTTTTTTCCAAATCCAGTACTCCAATGCACTAATTAGGTGGTGACACACAAACTATGACAGATAACTCACTTCTGTTTCTTTCATGATTCATCTCATCCATAACAGGAACAATATTCATGGTTCAATCACACTAAATATCTGAATTTCTATTTTTTAATTGCAAATTAGTGTGTATTTTTTCTCCAAATCCAGTACTCCAATGCACTAATTAGGTTGTGACACACAAACTATGACAGATAACTCACTTCTGTTTCTTTCATGATTCATCTCATCCATAACAGGAACAATATTCATGGTTCAATCACACTAAATATCTGAATTTCTATTTTTTAATTGCAAATTAGTGTGTATTTTTCCTCCAAATCCAGTACCCCAATGCACTAATTAGGTGGTGACACACAAACTATGACAGATAATTCACTTCTGTTTCTTTCATGATTCATCTCATCCATAACAGGAACAATATTCATGGTTCAATCACACAAAATATCTGATTTTCTATTTTTTAATTGCAAATTAGTGTGTATTTTTTCTCCAAATCCAGTACCCCAATGCACTAATTAGGTGGTGACACACAAACTATGACAGATAACTCACTTCTGTTTCTTTCATGATTCAGCTCATCCATAACAGGAACAATATTCATGGTTCAATCACACTAAATATCTGAATTTCTATTTGTTAATTGCAAATTAGTGTGTATTTTTTCTCCAAATCCAGTTCCTCAATGCACTAATTAGTTGGCGACACACAAACTATGACAGATAACTCACTTCTGTTTCTTTCATGATTCATCTCATCCATAACAGGAACTATATTCATGGTTCAATCACACTAAATATCTGAATTTCTACTTGTTAATTGCAAATTAGTGTGTACTGTCTATGTGGTACTTGCATTACTACTGGTAGTAGTACCGTACCTGTAGTAGTACTTGTACTGCTTGGCATGTACTTGATGGTCTGTCCTTTTTCCGTTTTTATGGTCTGTCCTTTTTCCGTTTTTATGGTCTGTCCTTTTTCCGTTTTTATGGTCTGTCCTTTTTCCTTTTTTATGTTCTGTCCTTTTTCCGTTTTTTGGTCCGTCCTTTACCCCTATTTTTGTTTTTATTGTCTGTCCCTTATCCGCGGCTGGCATGCGCGCGCGTGCGCGCGCAGGCATAGCCAGAAGAATCAGGTAAAAAGCTGTTTTTTTAATTACATTAAAAACATCTGGTTCTCCAAAGTTATTTTGGGGTGTTTAGATAAGCCTCTTTTTTTTGCAGGAGTTTTCAAAAGTAATACGGAGTATTATTTGAGTCTCCATCTCACGATTAGATCTCTCGCTTGCTTCTTTTTCCACTTTTTGTTTTCGTACCGGTAATGGAAAAAGAAGCAAGCAAACAAAGAATCAACAACGAATGAGACCAAGAACAAGAACAATGGTGACAGTAAAAACTTGATATCTCCCTGAATACTGGGAGATAGGGGACCAAACTGGTACCAAAATGTCCGCAATGACAAGGTGGTATCGATTATGTCAAACGGCTTTGCGTTCGTAGCTTAGGGGAGCAACGAAAATTAATTTCAGTCGTCGTTGTCATTGCCGTCGTCATCGTCAATGAAACCAAGAATGGTGACAGTAAAAAATTGATATCTCCCTGAATATTGGGAGCTAGGAGACCAAACTGGTACCAAAATGTCCGCAATGAGGAGGCGGTATCGATTTTGTTGAACGGCTTTGCGTTCGTAGCTTAGGGGAGAAACGAAAATTAATTTCACCGCCGTCATTGCCATCGCAAGGTTGACGACGATGACAATGACGTGAGGACCAACTTGATCTAAGACAGATTTTAATCGCATGATTTTTTTCTTTATTCAGGTTAAATCTTATGGTTACTTGCAACCAAAAAATGAGAGTTTGCTACCATAAAAATGAGCGCGCGCCACTAGATATTACTATTGCTTTTAGAAGGAGCATCTCATTTCCGTAAATAAATGTTTGGCTAAGCTTTTTAGCGATTTTTAGTCGTAGCGTTTGTACCAAGTCTACTTGTTAAAAACAGATTTTTTTAATATTTCTACGTATTTTCCCCCCCCCAAACCCCCCCCACATAAACTCCGTCTACAAGGTTACGTTGTCAACTCTTAGGATTAGGGTTAGTGTTTAACGTTCAACTAACAACTCCACCAATTACGATTCGCCTCTACGATCATATTGATTCCTACGATCTCCCAATCGTATTCCACACTCAACCTATTGCTATTTGATTCTGGAATCGATAGATCTGCCTCCTACCAAGTCAGAATGAGTCTACTTATCGAGTTTCTATGCGTCGATTCCAATTCCAGCAATTTACCTGATATCCAGCATCGTCTCCCTACAACAATACCATTTGATCTTATTTGACGATTCTGATTCTCCATTCTACCATTCGATCGGCGATTTGATTCTACGATACGTTCCTCCATTCGTCTACAGTTAATCGGTCCTCCCTTCCCCAATCTCCCATCTTCGATCGATATACATGAGTTGGATTTGTCCCTATCATCAGCGTTCAATTCTCCGACTCCCGAGTCTCCTTTCCAGGATACGCATCCGATTCAATCTCTTTGTCGGCGTTTGATATTTGATCCCGGAATATACTCAAGCACCTCTCCTCTCTCATCGATTTACGATTGGTTTGATTCTACAATTACAATCATCCTATTTGATATCCAAGCCCATACTTAAGTTTTTCGAGTTCTACAAGATGGAGAACCAACTTGTAATTCAACACTCCTTCACTAAGTGTTGAATCAAGGGGTGTGCTGTCGGTCAAAAATACACGTACTCTACTTACGTACATTCTACCGGAATTATATCCATTCTACACTTGAAAAGTTACTTATACTCCTACAGAGTTAAAATGACTTCAAGTATCAAGATATCTACGTCACACCATGTGTTCTCTGTCTTATGACGAATTACACATGATCGACAACCGGTTTAGACATCCCTACATACAATACTAACACAGGGATACCGGTCGAATACAGTAAAATACACAGTAACAGAGCAATCTCATGATATGCTCACATCTCTTTAAATTTCAATTATCCTATACCTTTCGGTCGATTTTTAGAGTAACAACAGTTGTAGTAAAGATTGCCACTCATTTTGAGATGATGAGCAACGCCTGGCTTGCCTTTGTGATATGATCGCATTTTGTATGAGCTGTTGTGTGGTTTGTGTGTGGATGGACTTTTAGAATGTGAGGTATGACCCGAGTGTCCTGAGTATGGAGGTTGGCGTGAGCAACCAGAACGTGGTTGCTGATATGGAGTATACTTGTGTGCTTTATATCTGTAATATGGACGAGCCGTCTAGGTGTAACTATCTCTAGTCCTGGGAGCAGAAGCTTTTTGCCCATAGGCACTGTTGCCATACGCACTGCTGGAGAAGGTTCTATTGATGTTCGAATATGATTGAACAATGACAGATGATCGGGAAAGGTGTCATTGACTCATCATGACTGTTGGAGTGTGTCAATGACGCGTGACTGGACTAAAGGAGTGTGTTAGTGACTCATGACTGAAGTGTCTGTGCGTTGTTCAATGAGTCGATGTCCGATGAATACATACCGGTAGTTTGAAACATAGCATTCGGTACGTACTGTACAATTACAAGTACTTACCTTACAACACAATACGTACCCGGAACAAATAATGTATCTGTGATCTGTGATACCGGGTACCGAAGTAAGCTATTACTTACTACGTTTGTGATAGCCTCAGTAGCCTACGTACTTGTAGTACTGGACGTGCAAATGCTTATAGTTCATCGGTGTGTTGGTGGGTTCAGCAATGCTAGAGGGGGATCCGGGAAGTGCCAGCCTGTGGCTAGTTTTTGCAGGCTGGGTCCGGTCCCTTGCTTTGCCCACACACTGGCGCACAGCTTTGGCTGTTAAGCCTTTTCTGCCAGTGGGCCATAGGCCACAGGGTGGGAGCTGGCTGGAGATGGACCTGGAAGGGGCACGGAGGACAGAGAGGGTGGCAGAATCATGAGGGAGGATTCAGAGAGGAAGATTCACCAGGGGGGAATCAGAGAAAGCTGCCAGGGGGAGTGGGGGCCGCTGCCAGCACCCATTCCTCTGGCAGGGAGGAGTATGTTCCATTGTTGAACATTACTGAGGCGAGATTCTTGAAAATGGGGAGGGATTGTTGATGTAAGTAACGCATCATGCAGTCACTGTGCCATCGCGCAAGGAGCTTGATGACAGTAGAATCACATCTGCCCTGGAGCAGGGCCATAGCCCCACCCGCCCGCAGGGAGTGAGCAGAGATTGCTGCCAGGGAGATGCCAGTGGTATGGTAGAGGGTCTGGGCATACACTTGCATGGAGGAAGTGACAGTTGCGGCTCGAACGAGGGTTAGCATCCCATTGTCAAAGTAACTGGCAAGCTCAAGGGATGGGCTGAAGGGAGAGCTGCTGTGAGGGCAGCAGCGCCGGAGGTTGAGGATTTGGCGCGCGCACGCTGTCACAGGGCAACAGAGTGAGTCACCACTCCTGGCATGAGCGATGATTTTGCCTTTGTCACCATTCTTCTGTGTGGTGAAGGTGAGGGTAACATAGGTAGCAGCAAGGAGCTCATGCGCAGGGCCATCATGGGGGACAAATTTGGAGCCAAGATAGAAGGAGACATCTTGGAGGCTGAAGGCTTGGTCATCCCTGGTGGTACCGGTGTACTCACCAAGTCTGAGACAGAAGAAGAAGGCTATGCAAATCATATTTGCGATGGCCTGGCGGGAAGGGGAGGGGGAGCCATTGTAGGCAAAGCAGAGTGCATGCCTGACCAGGGTGATTGGGACTGGTTTGACCCGGCAAGGGGCCGGGTCCAATTTGGCATACCCCTTGAACTGGGCAGTTAGCCTGAAGTCAAGACTGCCAGTGGAGTTGGTTCTAGGGTCTTTGGACCCCAAGCGGGCCAGCGTCTGTCCCACTGACCGGATGGTGCCCGATACTGTGCGAGATCTGAGGGGCTTGTGGCTACAGGAGAGTCTGCCATCATGGAGTCTTTTGGCAAAGACCTGGAGGAGGGGGATGGGATCTTGGACTGAGTGGAGGTGTGGGTCAAAGCCGTGCGACAAACAGAATTGAACCCACTGAGTCCAATGGGCATCCTTCCGTCGGGCGTAGAGTTCATTGACTGAAGCTTGCATGGTCTTCTGGATAGAGCTAAGTCAGCCTAGAAAGCATGGGAGGTCAGAGGTGGCATAAGATCCAGGGCAAGTTCTGTGGAAAGGTGGTGTTGAAATGATGGAGCAAGGCAGGGTCAGAGAGGGGGGATTGAGAGAGCAAATCAGCAAGGTGATTCACAGGGCCAGGGATGTAATCCCTGAGGGGGACATATTGGTGGAGGCACTGGTGCAGGGCCTGGAGCCGGAGGAGGTAAGGGGCAGGCCCAGTGGTAGTGGTGGTGCCTATCCTTTGCCAATAGACAGCAGTGGTGTTGTCGTAGCAGTTGTGGGTGGTTCGGGCCTGGACACATGCCGCCTGAGCAAGAATGCCATTGTGGGCAATGAACCCAGCCAGCTCAAGGTCACTGTTGTTGATGGTACCATCGGGGTTGTCAAAGGTGACTAACTGGGTGGAGACCCACTTTGGGAATGGATGCCGCCACATGATGGGTTGGATGGCGCCATTGGGGAGGGGCACAAAATAAATGCCGCCCATGCCAGAACCGGAGGCATCGCAGGTGCCCAGGGTGGTCAGGAAAGTATCGGGCACAAGTTCTGCAATGGATGTGGGCCTGGTGGAGAGATCGTTGGCCAGCCATTGGAAGTCTCGAAGGAAGCTGTGGACCCGCTTGGTGAGCCGGATGCGCTGCCCGCCCGGGTCCTGGTGTCAAAACGCTTCCTGGAGAATGGAGAAGAGGCCAATGGAGCCAGGGATGGCCAGCGCCATAGACCGGAGTTCTCCTAGTACTTGATGCCATTTTTGGATGGAGACATGGCGCTGGTGGGGGGAAATGGAATGGAGGATGGCATGGAGGCGTTCCACTTGATGGGGGGGGAGGCTGATGGTTTTGGTGACGGAATCGATGAGCCAGCCAAGTATGACTTTCTTGGTGGTCCAAGTGGCGTCGCCTTGGCGCATCTTCTTCAGGGAGGCTGGTTCTTGGCGGAAGGGTGTGTCAGTGGCGTCTAGTGACCGGAAGACTTTGTCCAGGGATTGGAAGAGAACGCGCTTGACCGCTTGTCAGGTCCATTGGTTGCCTTGAGCAAGGCCGCAGAAGTCATCGACATGGACATCCCAGTATCGAAGTGGCTTCTTGCTGGGTGTGGCAGGGGGAAGACCGGTGGTGGCGACGGACGGGGCGACGGTGCCGGCGTTGGAGTGTGGAGTGGGCGCTGCAGCGGGGGGGGGGGGGGCTTCAGAGAGCAGGTCCAGTCGGTGGGGGTGTCGGCGGGCCATGGCCAACCCTATGGCGAGAGTGGCATTGGCCAGGTCTGTGATGGCTTCAGTGAAGACACAGAAGTTGGGGGGGGCTGGATTTCCACCCCATGGGGTTGGTGAGGGGGATGCCCACGAGAGGGTCTTCCCCTGGGCGAGCAGGGAACAGGACGCCAAGCTTCATGGTGTCAGCTGGGTTTCACTGAACGCAATAGAAGCCATCTGCAAGGTCAATCTTGGACATGTACACGGGTCCAAACCGGGGGGTTTGCCCTGTGCAGCTTGGTCAGGAGCCAGGGAAGGGTGCGGTCAAACTGCATAGAGTCAGCTGGGGCAAGAGGAATGGTGTCGGTGTAAATGCCAGAGTAGGAGTAATCCAAGATCATTCAGGGGCGCCGGCCGCGCTGGGGGATGAGTCCCAGCGGGCTGAGGCAAAGGCCGGGGAGGTGCCAGAGGAGGCTGGCCGGGAGGACAGTTCATTGTTGCTTGTCCATCATGTCCGCATATTCCTTGCGAAGGAAGTCAATGCCTTGGTGAGAGGATTGGTGAGGCCCTCTGGAGATGGCCTCTGCAAGCCGGGGCTGGTCCCAAGGGGGTCCAGACATGGATGCCGGCGTGCCGTCTTGCCGGTAGAGGTCGAGGAGGGGGCCGGCAGGGTGGGGGAGAGTGCCCATGGCAGGGTGAATGTCTCCTAGGCCTCGGATGGTACTGATGAAGGCATCCCAGTTAGGGCTGTGTCTGTAGATCTGTTGGGGGGGGGGGGGGGGGGGGTAGCCTGCTGGAGAGCTCGTAAGGCGTCAACATTAGACACATTGGGGAGCCAGTTGAGGTTTTAGGTCATTCTGAACCAGTGGATGTCCTCCCCAAAGTCTGGGGAGGAGACCGGAGTGTGGGATTCCCGTTGCTCCTCCAGCCAACCCCGCACTTGGATTTGGAAATAGTACACCACAATAGCTGGGGTGAGGCGCTCTCCCACTTTGTCGGAAATGGCCCTTCGAAGGGGCATTTGCTGCCATTCGAGTCTTGAGAGGCCTTGTTGGTAGCGCTTCACCACCTCATGTGTGGCTCCTAAGAGGGTGGCCAGGACAGCCATGTAGCCTTTCAGCTGGGTGGTGGCTTTGGTCCAATCCAAGGGAATGTAGGCCTTACTTTTTTACAGCTCAAGGGAGTCCTTGAGAGAGAGGGAGTTGCCTTGGGTAGAGATCATGGTATCATAGGCTGCCACATTGGCTGCTTCGGCATGCTCCCTCTTCAGGGTCGCTGCCGATCCTCCTGGCGGGGTGAAAGCTAGGGGGAGGATGCCATCGGCCAAATCAAATGGGTCGGTGCCATAGAAGTTGCAGTCTTGGAACCTCTTCAGTATGGCTGTAGTGATGAGGGGCGCTTGGATGCCAAGGTTGTAGGCATCTGTGGCTACTTGACTTTGGAGGACAATGTGGGTCTTCTCGTGCTTGCTCTTCTTGGCCCAGGCGGTGTAGATGGGTGGTAGGTCAGCCTCATTTGTTTGGCCACAGAGAAGGAGGAGTCGTTCAGTGTACATGGGCCCCCAAACTTCCCTGACGGTGTGTAGCTTGGAGGACTCTTGCCTTCTTTGGTCAAGGCTCTCACACAGCCTCAGCTGATGGTCTGTGAGTGCGCCAAAGGCCGAAGTGAGTGTGGGATCTGAGGGAGCTGGGAGGCCTAGGCCTGGTAGGTCCGGGAGGAGGACATTTTTCAATCCGCGATGAGGCAGACGCTGTGGTGCTTAGGTAGGCGCGTTGGGCCTTCCCGTAATCCTCGCGTTGGGAGGAACCGCCGGCGGTGGTTAGGTAGGCGCGTTGGGCCTTCCGGTGATCCTCGCGTTGGGAGGAATCGTCCCGATAGATGACTATCGAACAAGATAGGCTTGTATGGGTACAATAGGGAAGACTATTGGACCTGGACGTATAAGCCTTTATTCTACTACTTATCGTTTTACGAGCAAAAGAGTGAGCTGTAGGCTTGGTTGTTGCTGGAGGAATCCTCTGCAAGCTTGTTAGCGCTAAGCCTGTGATTCGATTAGTGTGCTTTGCAGGGGCCCTGTGGAGTTGTTGAGTACGTAGTTATTGTATGTATTGTAAGTATGTGTCAGTAAAGTTATGGTAAGAAGTACTCATACAATAACGCGTACAATTTCTACTAGTACTTGTGTGCATCAAGTCAGATCAAAATTACCAAAGGTGTTCTGATCTGTACCAATTCTTACCAGCAGTTCCAATTCTACCATTAGCCAACCAACCAAATTCATGTGTAAGCTATCAGCAAGGTATCTACGTTCATAGGGTTGGGGTTAGATTTGAACAAGCAAGCTGTACGAGCTACTAGTAATTACGAGCTGCCAGATCTACAAGCAAGCTACCTACCTTCATACCGATCATACCAATCAATTTATATTACTATTCAAGTGACGTCATTTGTGCAAGCTCTTTTTTAAATTCGAACACGCAAGCTGTATGGGCTACCGGTAATTACGAGCTACCAGATCTACAAGCAAGCTACCTACCTTCATACCGATCATACCAATTGATCTCTACTACCAATCAAGTGAGTCATTCGCGCAAGTTTTATTTTCAATTGGAGCAAGCAAGCTGTACGAGCTACCGGTAATTACGAGGTACCAGATCTACAAGCAAGCTACCTACCTTCATATTGATCATACCAATTGATCTATACTACCAATCAAGTGAGTCATTCGCGTGAGTTTTATTTTAAATTGGAGCAAGCAAGATGTACGAGCTAACGGTAATTACGAGGAAACAGATCTACAAGCAAGCTACATACCTTCATATTGATCATACCAATTGACAGTGCAAATCTTTCCAGTCCCTAACCAAACTATAATTCAATCGTCAACCCAAAACCCCACCAGATTTGAACACAGTGCAAATCTTTCCAGTCCCTAACCAAAATATAATTCAATCGTCAACCAAAAAACCCACCAGATTTGAACACAGTGCAAATCCTGCTAATCCTCGACCAAAATATAACTCAGTCATCAACCCTAAAACCCACCAGATTTGAACACAGTGCAAATCTTCCCAGTCCCTAACCAAAATATAATTCAATCGTCAACCCAAAAACCCACCAGATTTGAACACAGTGCAATTCCTGCCAATGCCCAACCAAAACATAATTCAATCGTCAATCCAAAAACCTACCAGATTTGAACACAGTGCACATCCTGCGAATCCTCAACCAAAATATAACTTAGTCATCAACCCAAAAACCCACCAGATTTGAGCACAGTGCTAAGCCTGCCAGTCCCGGACCAAAATATAACCCAGTCATCAACCCAAAAACACACCAGATTTGAACACGGTGCAAATCATTCCAGTCCCTAACCAAACTATAACTGAGTCATCAACCCAAAAACCCACCAGATTTGAACACAGTGCAAATCTTTCCAGTCCCCAACCAAAATATAAGTCAGTCATCAATCCAAAAACCCACCAGATTTGAACACAGTGCAAATCCTGCCAATCCCCAACCAAAATTTAACTCAGTCATCAACCCAAAAACCCACCAGTTTTGAGCACAGTGCAAATCCTGCCGGTCCCTGACCAAAATATAACTCAGTCATCAACCCAAACACTAACCAGATTTGAGCACAGTGTAAACCCTGCCAGTCCCCAACCAAAATAGAATTCAATCGTCAACCCAAAAACCCACCAGATTTGAACACAGTGCAATTCCTGCCAATGCCCAACCAAAATATAACCCCTAACCCTCTTTGACCAAAATATAACTCAGTCATTCTACGAATCAGTTGAGTAATTTCAAATGTTAGTGTTTCAATTGTTTGGATTATAATTGAATTCTACTTCTTGTATGACAAGGACGAGAATTGTATTATTTTATGTGTATTCAGGGTAAATCTTATGGTTACTTACAACCATAAAAATGAGAGTTTGCTACCATAAAAATGAACGCGCGCCACTAAATATTACTATTGCTTTGATAGCCCTTGATTAGCTGTATTTAGCTACCTTCATACTGATCCTACCAATTGATCTATACTACCAATCAAGTGACGTCATTGTCGCGAGTTCTATTTAAAATTAAATTCGAACTCTCTCATCTGGCAACAACAAATTTGTACAAGTATGTACCGTACGGTACTCGTAAGAGTACTGAGTACTTGTACGTACACTTGATTACATTGGTTGATCACGACGACGACAAAAAAGTTGTTCTTATGAGAGTAGATGGCTGTAAGTACATCAAGTCCGACTCATTCACGTACAAATTGTACCAAATCTAAAAAGTCCGATTGTATTTCTCACTAACTCTCTCATCTGACAACAACGACAATTGACGACGGGCCAATGATGACGACATTTATCTTATGATTTTTATCTGTATTCAGGTTATATCTTATGGTTACGTGCAACCATAAAAATGAGAGTTTGCTACCATAAAAATGAACGCGCGCCACTAAATATTACTATTGCTTTTAGACAAAGCATCTCATTTCCGTAAATAAATGTTTGGCTAAGCTTTTTAGCGACTTTTAGTCGTAGCGTTTGTACCAAGTCTACTTGTTAAAAACAGATTTTTTTAATATTTCTACGTATTTCCCCCCCCCCCCAAACCCCCCCCATAAACTCCGTCTACAAGGTTACGTTGTCAACTCTTAGGGTTAGGGTTAGTGTTTAACGTTCAACTAACAACTCCACCAATTGCTGCTTACAGCCAGATTGGCTGCATGCAGTGAGTAATCGTAGAGTTTGTACCTACGTTTGTGATACAGTGAGATCTTGCATACTCAAGTGTGTTCTTTGGTTTGTACGTCGTACGTTCCACGTGGCACTACCATTCCTTACATTCGGTTCGCTACATCAATTAGTGCTTTGCAGGGGCCCTGTGGAGTTGTTGAGTATGTAGTTATTGTATGTATTGTAAGTATGTGTCCGTAAAGTTATGGTAAGAAGTACTCGCACAATAACGCGTACAATTTCTACTAGTAGTGTGCATCAAGTCAGATCAGAATTACCAAAGGCGTTCTGATCTGTACCAATTCTTACCAGTACCAATTCTATGATTAGCCAACCAACGAAATTTACGTCTTAGCTATCAGCATGCTATCTACGTTCATAAGGTAGGGGTTAAATTAAACAAGCAAGCTGTATGAGCTACTAGTAATTACGAGCTACCAGATCTACAAGCAAGCTGTCTATGTTCTTACCGATCATACCAATTGATTTATATTACTATTCAAGTGACGTCATTCGCACAAGCTCTTTTTTAAATTGGAACAAGCAAGCTGTACGAGCTACCAGTAATTACGAGCTACCAGAACTACAGGCAAGCTATCTACCTTCCCTCATATTGATCATACTGATTGATCTATACTACCAGTCAAGTGAGTCATTCGCGCGAGTTTTATTATTTTGAATTGGAGCAAGCAAGCTGTATGAGCTAACGGTAATTACGAGCTACCAGATGTACAAGCAATCTATCTACTTTCATACCGATCATGTTCATACCAATCCATTTTTTATTTTTATTCAAGTGACGTCATTCGCGTAAGCTCTTTTTTAAATTGGAACAAGCAAGCTGTACAAGCTACCGGTAATTATGAGCTATTAGATCTACAAGCAAGCTACCTACCTTCATATTGATCATACCAATTGATCTTTACTACCAGTCAAGAGAGTCATTCCCGCGAGTTCCATTTTAAATTGGAGCAAGCAAGCTGTACGAGCTAACGGTAATTACGAGCTACCATATCTACAAGCAAGCTATCTACGTTCATACCGATCATGTTCATACCAATCGATTTATATTACTATTCAAGTGACGTCATTTGCGCAAGCTCTTTTTTAAATTGGAGCAAGCAAGCTGTACGAGCTACCGGTAGTAATTATGAGCTACCAGATCTACAAGCAAGCTACCTCCTTTCATATTGATCATACCGTTTGATCTATACTACCAGTCAGGTGAGTCATTTGCGCGAGTTTTATTTTAAATTGGAGCAAGCAAGCTGTACGAGCTACCTGTAATTACGAGCTACCAGATCTACAAGCAAGCTATCTACGTTCATACTGATCATACCAATCAATTTATATTACTATTCAAGTGACGTCATTTGCGCAAGCTCTTCTTTAAATTGGAGCAAGCAAGCTGTACGAGCTACTGGTAATTATGAGCTACCAGAACTCGAAGCAAGCTACCTACGTTCATATTGATCATACCAATTGATCTATACTACCAGTCAAGTGAGTCATTCCCGCGAGTTTTATTTTAAATTGGAGCAAGCAAGCTGTACGAGCTACCAGTAATTATGAGCTACCAGATCTACAAGCAAGCTATCTACGTTCATACCGATCATACCAATCGATTTTTATTACTATTCAAGAGAACAAGCAAGTGTACGAGCTACTGGTAATTTCGAGCTATGAGAATTACAAGCAAGCTACCTACTTGCATACCTATCCTACCAATCAATCTATACTACCAGTCAAGTGACGTCATTTGCACAAGTTCTATTGCAAATTCGAAAGAACGAGCAAGTGTACAAGCTACTGGTAATTACGAGCTATCCTATTCACAGTTCAACAACGTACACAAAATTACGACCACAAAAAATCGTATCAGAGTAGATGGCTGTGACCGTGAGTACATCAAGTCCAGCTCATTCATGTAGAAATTGTACCAATTCGAAAAAGTCTGATTGTATTTATCAATGGCAACGACGGCAAATAAATAAAGAAGACCAAAGAAACGGATGATGACGTCGACCAGTCAGAATACATCCACAACACCTACCAGAACTCAGTAGGAAGTGTAATCGGGCATACGGAAATTGCCGTCAGCCGATGAAAACCTCGACCGGTCAGAATACATCCACAACACCTACCAGAACTCAGTAGGAAGTGTAATTGGGCATTCGGAATTCGCAGTCTGCTGACTCGAGCAAGAAACGAGGAAATCTTTGAAGGACGAAAACGTCGACTAGTCAGAAAACATCCACAACACCTACCAGAACTCAGTAGGAAGTGTAATCGGGCATACAGAATTCGCTGTCGGCCGATTTGAGCAAGAAACAAGGAAATCTTTGAAGGACAAAAATGTTGATCGGTCAGAAAACATCGACAACACCTACCAGAACTCAGTAGGAAGTGTAACCGGGCATACGGAAATTGCCAACGTAATCTTTGAAGGACGAAAACGTCGACCGGTCAGAAAACATCCACAACACCTACCAGAACTCAGTAGGAAGTGTAATCGGGCATACGGAAATTGCCTGACGTAATCTTTGAAGGATGAAAACGTCGACCGGTCAGAATACATCCACAACTCCTACCAGAACTGAGTATGAAGTGTAATCGGGCATACGGAAATTGTCGTCGAACAATCTGTTGACGACGCACATCAGAGTAGATGGCTGTAAGTACATCATGTCCGACTCATTCATGTACAAATTGTACCAATTGTAACAAGTCCGATTGTATTTCTCACCAACCTGTCACAAGTATTTCTTTTCCGGCTCGTTTCTGTACATTCTGTACTACTCAGCAAAAGGCCGATTGGAAATACTATCGCACTTCCGGTCGAGCTAGTGTCCAAGGCAGAAACGGTGAGTGTCAAAAGTATTTCAGTTCCGATGGCGCTGTGTACAAATCCTACTATTTACCACAAGTCGGATTGTAAATACTATCGAAATTCCGGCTGAGCGAAAGAAGGGAGTGCGAGCAACCAGAAACGGATCGATCGATCGAACCGATTGTCACAAGTAATTCACTTCCGACGCCACTGTGTACAAATCCTACTATTTACCACAAGTCGGATTCGAAATAGTATCAAGATTCCGGTCGAGCGAAACAAGGGACGCGAAACATACTCTGAGTGTCACAAGTTTTTCAGTTCTGACGTAGCTGTGTACAAATCCTACCATTGACGAGAAGTTGGATTGGAAATACTATCGAACTTCGGTCAAGCGAAACGAGCAATCGGAACGAGCAATCGAAATAGGGATCGCCGACTGTCGCAAGTTTTTCAGTTCCGACGTCGCTGTGTACATCGTATACTACTCAGCACATTCCCGATTGGAAATACTATCGGACTTCCGGTCGAGCTACTTCAAAGGCAGAAACAAGTTGTGCGAAAGGCAGAAGGAAGGGAGCAATCGGACGGACTGTCACAAGTTATTCAGTTCCGACGACGCTGTGTACAAATCCTACCATCCACCACAAGTCGGATTGGAAATACTATTGAACTTCGGTCGAGCGCGAAACAAGGGAGTGCAAGAAGCAACTGAAACGGATCAATTGTAACAAGTATTTAAGTTATCTGTTGACGACGACTCATTCATGTACAAATTGTACCAAATCTAACAAGTCTGATTGTATTTGTCACCAACTTTCTCATCTGGAAAAGACAATGTCGACCGGCCGGAAAACATCCACAACACCTACCAGAACTCAGTGGGAAGTGTAATCGGGCATACGGAAATTGCCGTCCGAGAATCTGGTGAATTGACTAAAACGACGATTTGAGTACTAGCAACAGAAACAGAAACAGCAACAGCTTCTCAAGCGATAGCAGTTGGTGTGACGGCAGCAGTGATGATAGCAGCGAAGATACAGATTCTGATACAAGGTATAGTTTTTGAATTGTGTGAAGTGCATTGTGTTGTAGCATGGAAGTAGTAGTGTTCTTGGAGTATGCAAATTTGCAGACAAATGAACAGCCATAGTAAGATGTCATTACCATCCTTCACCTTCTTCAAGGGGAGGATAGAATGTCGCTTTATGGAGACAAAGCCCACTTGTACATTGTGCGTGCGAAAATCTGCTTTGCAGATTGTTTCACAGTGGTGTACTTTAAGGTGCTGAGGCTTTCTCCATAAGTATAATCTGAAATGATACTGTTGTCTTGCAATGATGAATTCAATCTTGAATTTGAAGCTTGTTGCATTACAAGTGGCATTAATTACAGTTTGCTGAATAATACATGGTGTGCACACTTGACTATAGTCTTGTGGGTAAGACACATCCTCTGTCAGCAATTATGTATTCATGATGTCATTGGAATAATATGAGCTTACACTCAAGCATTGTTTTCCTCAAGCCAACTCTTTGGAATCTGAATGGTGAAAAACAATGATTAACTGTTTTCAGTGTCTCTAATTTTTGTTTGTTTGTTTAAATCTCATATTGGCAACCAACGTTTCAACCAACTAGCATTCAACCGGTGTCTTCATCATCATGAGTGAGAAAGCAAAAAAGTTGGAAATCAAGAAAGTGTTGGGTCTGGAAGAGATTGTTGTTCCTTTGTTGTACATGAATGAAAGAGTAAGCAAGAAGAAGTCATTTGAAATGTTGAACACAGCCAAACCAAGTGCTGCAAAAGGAAATCATTATGTTTCAGGACTGGTTTACTCTACACATCAAATGCCAACACCAAACACCAACAATGGATGCACTTATGTTGTCAGACGTCCGACAAAAAAGGAATGATTGAATAGGATGGCAAAATACTCTCATGTTATCTCAACACCAGTACAAAAACAAGAGTACAACTTTGCTAACGGAAAAATCTATGTTGACTACCTAAAGACTAATCTGTCAGATGACATTAAGAACAACCTATCAAAAATTCTCAACTCACATACAGAAGTTAGAACGAAATTGGGTGAGACAGGAAAAATGGTAGCTTTTGGTTCAAGATTTGATTGTGTCTCAGCTTCAACAAATTATTATGGGGCTAAACATGAAGATTTGGCCAGCGTTCAAAGCACTGTGAGGAATTTCATTGTTCCTTTCCATGATGTGTTGGAACAAAGTATGTGCAATGAATTGCTTCAGCCTGTGATGAAGCACTTAAAAAGGAAAGAAAATACTCTTTGTTTCCAAAAGAAATCATATTTGCCAACATTTGCTTGTGCTACGAATTTGACCAATGCTATTCACACTGATAAGCAAGACACTACACGATCATTTGCTTTGTTCCTTTCAAGCAATCCTAAACAACCCTTGCCAACAACATGGTTTCTTTTTCCTTTTTTTGGTCTGTCAATTGAGTTAAAGGGTACAGTGCTAATAACTTGGGAAGCTTTTTCTATGCCTCATGCATCATGTACAGTTTTGGCTACATCTGAGAATTGTTTCTCTAGCCAGCATGAAGCTTCTGTTGTTTCGGCTGTTGGTTTTGGCAATAGGCGGGTTCAAGGTGCAATTTCAATGAAGATGAGTTTAGAAAAAAAAGGGTGCAACAAAAACATTGAAGTTGGGGACAAAGTTAATGTGAGCTTGTCCTTTCAAAAACTATCAGAAATGAAGAGTTCAACAATGGGTTCTAGTTATCAATGGTGTTCCAGCAAAGATTGCAGTACCAATGTTCGGCCTAAAAAGAGGAGCCATAGAATTGCTATTGTGCAGTCCCTGTGTGCTGAAGAACAATCAGTTAGAGTGAAGTTCTGTGGAAAATTACACAGGTCGTTGGGAATTCAAGAGGTTCCAATGTATGATGTTAGTTTATGAATGAAATGTAATAAAATTAATTAATATTTTATACCCATATTATCTTGCAATGACTCAGTCATCAACCCAAAAACCCACCAGATTTGAGCACAGTGCAAATCCTGCCAATCCCCAACCAAAATAGAGTTAGATATTATGTATCCAGTTCAGACAGCGATAGTTCTGACAGCAGTTCTGATTGAGTAGCAAGGGTGAATGTAACGACTAACTTTAAATTATTGTTTAATATTACTATAGAGGGTTAGCTCTAAGTACAGTTTTGCGAGATACATATGCGCTCATAATATAACAGCCTTCGTATTTCGGATTCGAACAGCTATGTAATACTAATGGGTTGAACAATAGAGTATCGCCTGACCTCAATGGCACTTTCACTCCATACGTGGGGAAGACAAAGTAATAAATCACCTCTTCATCACTTACATGTTTTGGAGCAATAACTATCAACCTTGTATAGAACATATCGGCATCGGTATGGCATTTTGAGTGATAATCCTTTCCAATAGCAAAGGCCGTTGCGTGATGGCCGATTGCATTTAGCGTTGTACAATTAACAACCTCATTCATCACAGTCGTTTCAAGGTTGACAAATTTGGACATTGGAGTTAAACTAAGCTGCATTTCCTTCACAATGTGTAGGGCTTTCTGTTCAAGGTTGTCTTTTGTTGTCGAGTCCACATTGTTTTTGAAAACGTACACACCATTTCCTGATTTCAATCGATTTGGTCTCATCCCAATAATAGCATATCCACTGTTTACACTGTCACATTTGGTTCCTCGGCCTATTTTGGGTTTAGATTGAACAATCTGCCCAGCAAATGTTCTTGTGATTTCTATATTTTTGGGAGTACCCAAGCGTCGTTTTGCGAATTGTGTGGAAGCTTTTGCAAAGATTCTCAATGATGGTTCTGATTCTGCAAATGCTAGAACAAACTTCTCGTTGGTACTATCCAATGTCTTGAAACTGTCAATAGACACAGCTTGTGCCAAAGAATATTTCTTCTCTCCAACTGTTGTCCGGCCCCAATTTGTATCCATGAATTTACCTTGAAACCCATTTTTGTTAACTGTTTTCAATGCTATTTCCTTGACATGTTTGAAAATTGCATTTGGATCTCGATTCCTGTCCCCTTGTGCTGTCTTGTTAGGTTTGATCTCCGACAAGTGATTGTAAGTCTGGTGGATTGTTGATGAGGATGGTGCTGAGTTTTGGAGAAATTTTGAAGTCATTCTCTTTCTCTCAGTCTTCCCGCGTTTCCTCTTTGATTTTTGCTTGATTGCTTTTGCTGGCAATTGCTGTGTTGTTGTTTTGAATCCCATTGTTGTTGCTGGGACGAATGATCGTTGGACGATGATGACAATACGATTCGACCTTGGAGTGGTCGACCAATAGCCGTTGCCGGGACAAATTGCCGTTGGAGGAGGAAGACGACGAATCGATTTGCCAATGGAGTGGGAGTTAGGGGGAGCGCCGGTGGAGGAGGAGGAGTAGCGACGTTGGTGGATCGCCGGTGGAGGAGGAGGAGGAGCGATTTGATGCCGACAATTCGTTGCCGAGCGCTGGTGGAGGAGGAGCAACGTTGGTGGATGGCCGGTGGAGGAGGAGCGAAGTGGAGGGGCGATTCGATGCCGGATCGCCGGTGTAGGAGGAGCGACGTTGGTGGAGCGACGTTGGTGGAGCGATTCGATGCCGGATCGCCGGTGGGTTGCTTTGATCACTTTGCGGTTTGCGGTTGGATCGATTGGTGTTGGATCGATTCGTTTTGCAGATCGATTGGATCGATTCGTGTTGGATCGATTTGTTTTGCAGATCGATTTGTGTTGGATTTGTGTTGGATCGATTTGTTTTGCAGATCGATTTGTGTTGGATTTGTGTTGGATCGATTTGTTTTGCAGATCGATTGGTGTTGGATCGATTGGTGTTGGATTGATCCGTTTTGCAGATTGATTGGTGTTGGATCGATTGGATCGATTCGTGTTTGATCGATTCCTTTCGCAGATCGATTGGTGTTGGATCGATGGGTTTTGGATCGATCGTTTTGCAGATCGATTGGAATGATTGGTGTTGCTAGGAGGAGGAGTGATTCGATGCCAACGATGCCAACGATTCGTTGCCGCCTGGGTGGAGCACTTGCCGCTGCTGCGACGTTCAAGGTTGCTTAGATTGTAGGTGGATCGCCGGTGGAGGAGGAGAAGGAGCAATTTGATGCCGAGCGATTAGGGTTGTGGATCAATCTCTCGTTGCTGCCGTTGTTATTTCCAACGTGCCTATTCAAATAGATGATATGATAATTGAACAAAATGGGTGAGTATCTACTGATGTACTACATAGAGTAAATAATAACAACAGAATAATATGATAATGTACATGCCAATCGATTCGTAAATACCTACAGGGGATTCGTTTCTTCCGATTCAATGGTTGCTTTGATGGTTTCGATTAGTAGTTGCTTCCGATTCGCACGGGGAAGATTCGTTCGATCGTTCGTTGCCGTTGCCAATGCCGGTTGCTTTGATGGTTGCTTCGATCGTTCGTTACCGATGCGGGTTGCTTCGATTATTTTGCCGCACCTTGATTTGTTATTCCGATCCTTTATTTCCGATTCGTTGTTTCTGGTCGATTTCTATGAAAATAAGAAAAACAGAAAGGAAATACATTATCAGTAATGCCGGTGGAGTGGAACACCAATCAATTGCAGTTAAAGTTGCCGTTGCAGAAGCCGATGCCTATCTCTCTCATTCTTACCTTTGCTTGTTAATGTTGTTGCCGAGAGGTTGTTGCCGATTCTTTGCCGATTCCTTCTCTTTTGTCGTTGTTCTTGCTGCTGCCAGATGGTTGCTTCCGATTCGATGGTTGCACAGTCTTCTTACTCCTCTGTCACGAAAAACAGTACCTCGTGCCTGTTGATATAGAAGCAATGGATAGAGATTTATTGCTTTCAAGACATATATGTTTGGGGGCCAATTCAAACAATATCTATCAGCAAACCACCTCTTGTCCAATGCGAGCTAATTCATTTTCCAGTACAAGGCTGTTATTTCAGACCAAAATATAAGAGCACAGATAACCTGCCTAATACTGATAAAGAAGTATTAGGTGGAATCCCACGTTCACCGACGGAGTGCCAAATAGCAACTCTACTCAAATAAGTTGGATGTCAGAAGGCTGATTATGAACTGATGTTTTTTGTTGTTGCGAGATAGAAAAAGTGATTTTTTTGTCTGGGGGTAGAAAATAAAATTACTGTGTGTTTGTGTGAGATAATTTTTTTTTTTTTCGCGTCCGATTTTCGTTGAAGTATCTAGTACATCATGTAGAATTCTACATGATTTTGTAGTACTAGATAATTCGTACGTACGAAGGAAAAAAAAATCAATCTCGTACATACGAAAAACTCGTACATACGAAAAAAAAATCAATCTCGTACGTACGAAAAAAAAAAATCAATCTCGTAACGTACGTACGGAAAAAAATTACTCAAGTTCGTTTAAGGTTGGGGATTGGCAGGATTCGTTAGGGTTTAGGGTTAGGGTTAGGGTGTAGGGTTCAAATCTGGTGGGTTTATGGGTTGATGACTGAGTTATGTGTTGGTGGGGGACTGGCAAGATTTGCACTGTCTTCAAATATGGTGGGTTTTTGGGTTGATGACTGATTTATATTTTGGTTGGTGATTGACAGGATTTGAACTGTCTTCAAATCTGGTGGGTTTTAGGTCTGACGATTGAATTATATTTTGGTTAGGAACTGGAAAGATTTGCACTGTGTTCAAATCTAGAGGGTTTATGGGTTGATGACTGAGTTTTAGTTTGGACAGGGATTGGGAGGATTTGAACTGTCTTCAAATCTGGTCGGTTTTTGGGTTGACGATTGAATTATATTTTGGTTAGGGACTGGAAAGATTTGCACTGTGTTCAGATTCGGTGGGTTATTGGATTGATGACTGAGTTATATTTTAGTCGGGGATTGACAGGATTTGCACTGTGTTCAAATCTGTTATGTTTTAGGGTTGATGGTTGAATTATATTTTGGTTAGGGACTGGAAAGATTTGCACTGTGTTCAAATCTGGTGGGTTTTTGGATTGATGACTGAGTTATATTTTAGTCAGGGATTGACAGGATTTGCACTGTGTTCAAATCTGTTATGTTTTAGGGTTGAGGATTGAGTTATATTTTGGTCGGGGATTGGCAAGATTTGCACTGGCTTCAAATCTGTTCAATTTTTGAACTGATGACTGAGTTACTTTTTAGTCATGGATTGAAATAATTTGCACTTTGCTCAAATCTCGTGAGTTTTTGGGTTGTTGGGAGACACAAAACATAAGAATACTGATCTACAAAGAAGAAAAGACAAAAACAAGCACATAACTTCACAGTACCCGACAGGAACAAACCATCATGAACAGCAATATACCTCCCATGGATTTGGAATGTCAGGAAATCAATGACAATGCCAATACAACTGTGGGTACAGAGAAGACACTAGAAGGAAAAACAGAGTCAAAAACAATTTCTGTCACGCTAGAAGCAGCAATCGATACAGCACCCGACAGGAACAATCCTATCATGAACAGCAATTTATCGCCCGCCAACGCAGCAAGCGATACAGCACCCGACAGGAAAAATCCCATCATGAACAGGAATTTATCGCCCACTAACAATCCTGCTTTGACGACACTAAATCCCATGGATTTAGAGTGTAAAGAAAGTAATGACAATGCCAATACAACTGTGGGTACTGAGAAGACACTTGAAGGAAAAATGGAGTCAAAAACAATTTCTGTCATGCTAGAAGCAGCAATCGATGACAATGGTACTAATGCCAATGTGAATGTCGGCATTGTTAAGGAAACACATTTAGAAAATATTGGACAGGACACGGTGAACTACAAAACGGTTGCAGGGACAGAGACAACAACAATTTCTGGTAATGACGCAACAGCAACAACAACAGAAATAGATGTGACGACAAATGAGACAACCCCATCGGACGACCACCAGATTGTTGAAAGGATGTCAGATAATCAAGAGACAAAGAATAAAGGGAAGCCAATCGGTTCAAAGAAAAAAAATGATCCTCTATCAAAATACAACAAACCCAATCTAGTGGAAATTAGAAAACTATCTAAAGAAAAAGCAATCGACATGATGTCTGGATCATGTAGTTTTATCTTTCATGATAATGACAAGGAAATACCATATGCGATGCCAACTTCGGTGATGGGTTTCATATGTAAATGTGGGCAAGTTATGGGCCATGCAAAAAAAGCAAGTAAACACTTACAAAACTGCCAATCCATGGAAGACACTGTCCCAAAATGCATACCAGATGAAATGAATTATAGAGCTGAATCTCGATATGCATGGTATCAGAACAAGCTTCAGTTGAAATTGAGTCTTAAACAAAAAACATTTGCCTGTATCTGTGGTGAGATGCATGGAATAACAGCTTTTTCCACTCATGCTAATGCCTGTCAATTTGCTGCAGAGTGCGTCAAGGAATTTGACTTAAGGAATGCTACTCCTCAACCATTGAAATCTATGACAAATGGATCTTTTTCTAATGATGTTTTGCTTGAAATTTCTCAACCCAATCATTCAACATCTTACAAACGCATGAAATGTGAAGAAATGATAGATCACCCATTTGTTACTATGACGTTTGAAAGAGCTGCGTTTTATGTGCCAAAACTTGAAGATCCATTGTTTGCTACACAGTTGCAAATTGTTGATAGCATCCAAGCCAAAATTATGAAACATTGGGATTTTTTCAAGTCAGTTGTTTCTAAGGCAAGGAAAGCAGATCATTCCGCACAACCAATACAAGCATTCAGATATGAAATGCATCTGTCTTTCAGTTCAAAGCACCTTGCACAGAAACCGGCATGGAAAAAGTTTTGTGATAAAACTGGTTTTGAAATGCGTCATATGGTTTCTTTGTTAAAATTTATTGAAGAAACCACTATGAATATGTGTTTACCACGAACAATTCCAAAAGAAGAAATTCAATATTGGGAGGTTGCTACACCAAGCCTAATAATCACTGAAGTACGTGGTGATCAGGCCATGCACTTAGATTTGATGGGACATCGTTTTGAAAAACAATTTGGAATGCTGCTTACAGGAGGGCAGAGTACAACAAAAGTGGTTGAACCAAGTCAAAAAGAAAAGGTTGGTTATAGAACAGCGATTGATCTCATTCAGAAAGGTTTATCATCTGTTCGGTCTTTGAATTGGATAAATATTCCAGATTCATTTTTTCAGAAAATCAAAAATATGGGAGAAACGGAAGAAGCCTTGGATGAATATTTTCAAACAGCATTTGGTGATTTATTCAGGATTATTCATGGTGAACGTCATGTTCAATGCAACAAAAATGAATCGATTACACCCAATCTGCTCGAAAATTTTGAATTCAAAGCAGCCAGACTCGTACGGTGTCCTTTGCTGTCTTTTTCTGAAATTCCAGGAGGAGTAATCCACGCTGGTAGTGGTTCATCCATAAACACGATCCGTATTTTGCTATTTTGGACTGCATATAACAAGACAAAAACAAAACAGTATGATGCTGGTTTACAGGTAACACTTCTGCAGAATATGGTTATGATTGCAGAGTCTGTTTGGAAATATATTGATGATTTGGACAAAGAATATATGATTCATCTACTCTACTATGCATATTACGTTTCAGCAGAAGCTTACAAGCCTACAGCCTCTGGAATGTTTTCAAGTCAAGGCAATTTTTCTGAGGTGCACACACTTGTTTCAAAATTTCACATTATATGTGAATGTGAATCAGATGCAGAGAAGAATCAAAAAATGACTGAATTGCTTTCCACCTATACTAAACGTTTGTTCAAGGTTCAATATCACCGTGAAGCAAAAAAACATAAAAGAAACTATAAGGAAAATTAAGTTATTTTCCCCACGACCCCCTTTTTTGGGGGGTCTAATACGTGCAAAGGACAGATTACATTAAAAAAATTAAAATTTGTTTGTTAGATGTTAATTTCTCATTCCCTCTATGCTTTGAATTCATTTTGTGCGCGAGACATGCTCACACATACATCACATGCACATACATGACACGTGTCCCCACGCATGGTATAATTGGAAGACACATGTTGAATAGTTTTTAGAGTACTTTTCACATCATAGTATCTTCAATTCGATCATCTCGATCAATTCCATTACTATGAAGTCCCAGGTTTGTGAAAAAATCTTTATTTTATTATCTATGATTAATCCAATTGACCTATTGCAAATTCCAAGGCAATCTTGTTTCATTGTTTTTAATCTATCACAACAGTGTTAAGTCCCAGGTTCTCAAAATCGTTTGACAGGATAACGTAGAATTAGCAGGCAAACAATCAATTTGGAATTACTTCACACACTACTGTGTGGATTTTGAAGGTATTTTGGTCCGTGCATTACCACTGCAATTTTTGCACACTTTTTTTCAAGTTGAAAAACCCATCCTTATTACGATAAAATAAACACTTCAAATACACCAGCAGCATCTAATCAATCATTCCTTTCAATATGGCGCCAACGCAAAAGGCTGTAAACTCCATTGATGACTCTAAGAAAAAGACTACCACTGTCACCACAAAACCTCCATCTCCAGTTAAAAAAGAGAAAATCATTAAACCTAGAAAGTTGAGCAGCCCGCGCAAGTATCAGCAGAATGTGGTAGAAGTGTTCAAATTTTGCACGGATGATAGAATGATAGGTGCACAGCTTCTTAATGTTATGGGTGAAGCTGGTTTTGCGTTTCCTGTGTTGAAAGCAATCAGAGAAGGTAATTTGAACAAGTATCCTGAGCTAGGTCCTGATCATTTTGATGTGAGATGCACGGAAACTCTTATTCTGAGGGAATCACATGATACTAACAAAGCTCTAAAAGACACACCCACCAGCAAATATGGACATGTTGCTTTTGTTGCCTTCCCTAATCCTGACAGATACCCTACCATTGAAACACAGACTATGGAAGAATTCAGAGATTTGATCGTCAAGATTTTTTGTAGTGAAGAACAGAAAAATGCCAAAAAAACATTTCTTCCATTTTCTCCAACTCATATCAAAATCCCAAACAATGCCCCTCCTAATAGTTCCATTGACAAAATATTCAAGGATGATAGTACACATGCAATCTTTGAAACCTATCATTGTCCAGAAGAGGTGAAGACTCCAGAAGAGAAATATTCATACATCCGTGAGAATGATTTGTGGGACATCTTCACACGCAAAAACAATGGTGAATACAGCTACTATGCAACACGCTTTGTTGGCTTCCCTGTAGGACAGAACTATCAGGATTAAAGTATCGTCTCCAGATTAACAGAAATCATGTCAATTACAAAGGGTCCATGCCACCTTAACAGAAGATTATGAGATTAAACCAAAAAGAATTATCGCATCAAAAACAATTGACATAATCGCATACCATCCCAAAAGCAATTACATAACAAATACAAAAAAAGACATATTATTCATCATCTTTTTCGCAACTGTCATAAATTGAAAAATCTAAATCAGCAAAACATAACATTTGTGTACAAAAACAAAACATAATAAGTCCATTCCCGTACCAAAAATATAGAGATTTGAACACAGTGCAAATCTTTCTAGTCCCCAACCAAAATATAACTCAATCGTCAACCAAAAAATCAACCAGATTTGAACTCAGTGCAAATCCTGCCAGTTCCCGACCAAAATATAACTCAATCATCAACCCAAAAACCCACCTGATTTGAAGACAGTGCAAATCTTGCCGATCCCCGACCAAAATAGAATTCAATCGTCAACCCAAAAACCCACCAGATTTGAAGACAGTTCAAATCCTACCAATCCTAGACCAAAATATAACTCAGTTTCAATCCAAAAACTCACCAGATTTGAACACAGTGCAAATCTTTCCATCCCCGACCAAAATATAACTCAATCATCAACCCAAAAACTAATCATATTTGAACACAGTGCAAATCCTGCCCATCACCGACCAAAATATAACTCAGTCATCAACCCAAAAACTCAACAGATTTGAAGACAGTGCAAATTTTTCCAGTCCCTAACCAAAATATAATTCAATCATCAACCAAAAAACCCACCAGATTTGAACACTGTGCAAATCTTGTCAATCCCCGACCAAAATATAACTCAATCATCAACCCAAAAACTCACCAGATTTGAAGAGAGTGCAAATCCTTCCCATCCCCGACCGAAATATAACTCAGTCATCAATCCAAAAACTCACCAGATTTGAAGACAGTGCAAATCTTGCCAATCTCCGACCAAAATATAACTCAGTCATCAACCCAAAAACCCACCAGATTTGAACACAGTGCAAATCCTGCCAATCATCAACCCAAGTGCAAATTTTGCCAATCTTTGACCTAACATTAACTCAGTCGACTATCAAAATATTGACCAGATTTGGCTCAAATTTATATCACAGGTACGTTAGGCAAGTAAATTGGAAATGTTTTCAACTATTTCAAATCTACATGGCTCTGAATATCCAGTTTCTTACCTAATATCATTGATCATTTTCACTACAATATTCTGAAACAGGTTGATAATGCTTGTGACAACTCATTCCATTCAAAAAGCCTATGAAGAGGCATTTAAAGCAAAAAATAAATTGATTACTTTTTCTCAGGGAAAATTCAAAGCAAAAATTTGCTGTATCTGTGACAGATTCATAAGAACAGGTGATGAAAAAAACTTGACTTTAGTTCTCTAGCACATTCATATGTTAGAGATTATTTTCACAAGAAGAAAATCAAGTGGGACAAGATGCCATTTAAATTTGCTTCTGTGTCAGTTAGGAACCAAGTTCTGAAGCAATACACACAAAAATGTATCAATGGGAGAAGAATAATCCACAATCAACAAATTAAATTCAATGATTTCATTTTGTCACCAAAGACATATGCTATCAAGCCTTCTAATGATAGAGATGCTATTTCCCAATTTGGGTGCTGCAGCCAATGCTATAATGGTATTGAGAGCATGAAAAAGAACAATAATAAACAAGCCAAGCTTCCAAAATATGCTATAGCAAATGGACTCTTGCATGGATATCCTCCTAACGAACTATTAGATTTGACAGCAACAGAACTTGCCATTATCTCAGATGTGAGAATCAGCCAACACATATTTCATTTCCATGCTGGACAGCATCAAATGATTAAAGGGTATCACTTTTTGAGAAGAAACAATTTGGAATATACAAGTGGCGTTATCAACTATCTGGAATCAATTGGGAAGAATCAAATCCAAGTGATCCTAACAGGATCATTCACTAACCAACAAAAACTGGCAGTAAAAAAGAAAATGGAGTTCAGAATACAAAAAGTGAAAAAAGCCTTGCATTGGATGAAACAAAATATGGGTTACCTTGAAGATGAAAACATAAATGATACTCATATCATTTTACCTCTTTTTGTTGACAAGACCAATCAAATACCATCTTCGAACTCAAACATTGAACAACAATTTGAAATGCATGTCATCTTTCCTGATGAGAATCTACCTAGCACAACCAATGGAGGATTTGACACAGATAAACATTTCAAGGACCACTGTATAGAAGATCTCATTGACAAGAATGCCACCATGATTTGTAGAACATCCAACAACATACTGAAAGATTATGAAGGGAACAATTTCTTGCGTTCTTTCCCACTTCAATTTCCATATGGCATTGGATCTATTGATGTGGATGGAGAAGAGAGAATGAGTCCTGAATATCTGAAATATTTATCAGAGTTATCATCACCATGCTTTCATCAGGGTGAATTTGTAGCTGTTATGTACAATTTTGTACAAAGAGTCAAAATGGTGAAACATTCCTATTTAAAAACAACAAAAAACCTGAGGTGCAACTTTTCACAGCTTGACCCAGTACAACTCAAACAAGCATCAATCAATTTTCTAGATGGAAATGTGGTGCCAGAAACAAATGAAGATTTTTTTCTATCTAAAATAAGGGGAGTAACAAGTTCAATGGGAAATACAAATGCAGCTTCTGATATTGCTAGAAAGAAAATGTTTCAACTGATGGCACATTATGGATTGCCTTGCATTCTATTCACCATCACTCCAAATGATTCAATCAATTTTAGGATTAGAGTGATGTCAAAATCCAAGGATGAAGAAGTTACTTCTGAGGATCTCCCAGATCTTTTTAAGCGAGAACAACCACCCATTGATGATTGTGATCTTTTTCAGTTTGTGATAGAGTGCTCATCGATAAGAACAACATATCCAGGTATTTGTGCTATTGAATTTGAAAATATTTTGGAAATAACCATCAAGTTCATATTGGGATGGGATAACAAGGAAGGTAACATCAAGATATGGGTTTATTTGGAGATTTAGAAGCATATAGTGTTGCAGTTGAAGAACAAGGACGTGGCACTCTGCATGCACATTTTGTTTTGTGGATAAATAAATGGAATGATCTGCTACAAGATTTGCATACGGAGGACAAGCAAGATGGGGCAATAGAGACCATGAAACACTATGCACAAAACATACTGACAACAAAATTGTTTCAGAACTTTGATTCTATTCAGTGCAGGAATCCTGAGTGTTTGAGTTTGGTTTCAGAATCTTATGAGAAATGCACAGAACAGGATTTAAGGAGCTTGAGACTTAAACATGGTCACACATCACTGGGTGACAAAAGCAATTTTCAAATGCAGAGCCTGCTCTAAACTTTACACAAGTGAAGATTTGGCGCGTGAAAGTTTAGATTTCCTCAAAAGTATACCAACATCAAATGAAACTGGAGAACAATATTTCATGTATCACAAGTTTTGGAATGGTGTGACTAAGCAATCAAAATGTCAGGTGACAATGGAAATGGCATTGCATAAAGAAACTGCTGCCCAAATTAAAAGTGGTCTTTTCCCGCGCCTTGGATCAATGAAATACAAAAAAAACTTTCACATTGTGAATTTGTTACGCAATTTGCATGCCTCAACACATGCAAGCTCATGTCACAAAAAGGACAAAAATGGTGAATGTAGGTTCAGGCTCCCGCTTCCTGCTTGTGATGAAACAAAGATACATTTTGAAGATGAAGAATTAACATCATTTGATTGGACAGGCAAATGTAACAAGAAACAATTGTTTGTCTGGGAACATGAGAGAACACATCAGGATTGTTTTGCCAATTCAAACAATAGTATTGTAAGTTCTATTTTTCAATGCAACAACAATGTTATTTGGGGGGTGGATGGTGCAGGGATTTATTACCTTACCTGTTATGCCTCAAAGAGTACACAAAAGGATGAAAAAGAAAAGATCAGTGCAGTTGCAGAAAAAGTAATCAAACAACTTGGTGAACAACAGAGACAAGAAAATGAAAATGTCACAATGAATGATGAAGAACATGATGAACCACACACAGTAAACCACAGAAATGACTCTACAGCACAACTAAATGAAACAAATGAAGAAGATGATCTGATGAGGGAAAAGGTTGGAATAAGAGCTATTCTAAATGCATTGTTCAAAGTGACACAAGATAACATCACTTCAGCACCAATGGCTGCCTACCTGACAAGAAACCATACAAGATTTAGGTTCTCAGAAGAGTTTTCAACATTGGTGTTGAGCAATTATATTGAGAATGATCATGTTGTTGATGGTGTTCTAAAACTGAAAGAAGCCAATGAAAGTGACAATGAGGAAGACTTGCCAGTTTACATATCACAAGTAGCAAATTATATTTGCAGACCAACAGAACTAGAGGGTGTGTGTCTTTATGATTTTGCATCAAAGTATTATACAAAAATGAGAAGAAGTAAGACATCACTGGACTTTACAGATAACCATCCCTCAAAAAACCATTCATTTTGTGATGAATACAAAAAACCTAAACTTCCAGGTATCTGTCACTATGATTTGAAATCGACGTCAAACTTTAGGAACAAACAAATTAGGGATTTTGTCCCACAGCATGAAAATGAAGAACACCAGGAAATTGCTTTAGCAATGGAAGATTATGCTAAAAGAGCAAGTGTGTTATTTTCTCCATTCAGAAAGCTTTCTGACCTCCAATTGAATTCCAAATATCTTCCCTATTTTCAATCTTTTTTAGCAAATGGTTTGCTAAAACAAGAGCATCAGAATATTTTGAAGAATATTCAAAGGACACATAACAGCTTGATGGGTGGACGTGCAAAAGATGCACTAGAGAGAGTGACCTTACCACCAGATACTAGGTGGACACATGATGAATCAAATGCAGAAAACAACAACAGAAATAATATGAACATCTTGGATGAATTGGATCTTTTTGGGAACACAGTTTTAGGATTGGATGATGACAACTGTTTTAGAACGAGTCATAATCTATTTTCCTTCAACACATCAATCATTACTAAGGCAGGAAGCAATCATTGTGGACACAATTTGATTAAGGCACCAAATATTGACCAAACAAAAACAATATTTTGTTCAGCTTCTAGAGTATCATTAATGGAAGATGGTGAAGATACAGATATGGGCAGGGATTGGCATGAGCTTGACATCACAAACATGATTAGAGTGATGGTAACACACCATACTGTTGTTACAAATGAAGAGATCACAAACTTATCTGCCACGGGTACTTGTGAAAACATAATTGCATATGGTAGAGAGATATTCAATGGTGACAAACATCAAATGATAGCATTTGTATACATTGTCTCTGGATTTGTACTGAGAGTTTATGAAAAACAAAAGAAAAATGGAATGCAAAAAACAAGAAACACAAGGAGAAGATTATCTGGTGAATTGGGAAGACTTGCACCATTCAATGAATTTGGTGAGGAGGAAGAGAACGATGATTTTGACTCATCTATTTCAAGGCGTGACAAGATCAACTTCAGTACAACAGTTCAGATGTTGAAAGAAATGCATGAGCATAGACAACAATCCATAGCATTTCTATCAGGTGCAGGTGGTACAGGGAAAAGTTGCGTGATCAGAGCAATTCTGTCTTATTGCAAGGAATTCTGTGAAAATTTAAACATCAAGTTTACAAGGCAAACAATTGTTGTTACAGCTTTAACTGGATGTGCAGCAGTGTCAATTCATGGTAGCACTCTTCATAGTGCTTGCCACATTCCAGTGAAAGAGAACGATTCATCCCTTGAAAAATTAAGTGAATTCAAAGAAGATTGGGTTGACACAGAAATGATCATTATTGATGAAATATCCTTTGCAAATTATTCATTGTTAAACGGGCTGCATAAAACATTAAATGAATTGAAAGATGCTCCAAGAACAAATACATTGTATGGTGGTATCAATGTACTCTTTGCTGGAGATTTCAATCAGCTACCACCCATAAATGGAACCAAAATATATGATGAGCTATATACAACAATGTTTAGGGATGCTGTCAATGTGATGCTGGAATTAAAAGCAAACCACAGGTTTCAGGAAGATGCATCGTATGGAAAATTGTTAGAAAGAATTTTTAAAATTGGGCTTAGTGAAGAAGATGCTAAGCTTATCAACTCAAGGAAAGTGAATGAGAGTGATTCTTTACCAATGGCAATATCTTATGCTGTAGCAACAAACAAAGACAGGTGTGCAATCAATGATGCAATTTTTGCCCTTCATTTACAACAAACCCATTCCAAGAACATTCAAGACCCTATTCCCTTGCACACCATATGCATTCGAGCATCCAATGTTGAATACAAATATGCAAAAAGCAGAAAAGATTACAAGGCCTTTCCAGATAAAGGAGATATATTTTACAGTTGTTGCTCTGATGCAGATGTTACAGAAAGAAGAGGAAGTACACATGTTGATCCATTTCTAAAGCTATATATTGGTTGTCCCATCATGATAACAAGCAGTATATCTGTTGAATAATCTATAGCTAATGGTACAATGTGTGAATTTAAAGGTTTGATTTTGAAACAAGAGATGAACAGGTTTGAAGCCCTTGAGAGTGTTGTGATCAATGGCTATTATGTCAATTGCATTGATACTGATAAAATTGAATCTATACAAGTTATTTTAACTGATACCAATACTCCAGAAGAACAACCCATATACAACCTCAAATTGCCCGAAAAAGATATTTATGCCTTGTGCAAGTATCCTTCTCTGTTTAGTGAGCACATCAGTCACAAATCATCAAGACAGAATTTGAGCGTCAAACTCAAACAATTCCCTCTCAACATTTCCCATGCTAGAACTGTGCATAAATTACAAGGGCGTTCCATAGACAATATTTTGGTTTCAAGTTGGAACTATAGGATGCAACATTGGATATATGTTGTTTTATCAAGGTGTAAAACATTGAATGCATTGTACTTGAGGGATGAGATAGGTCATACCAAAGTCAAGGGAATGTGTGAAGATATTAAAAATTTCTATGATGAATTCCAGAAAGAAAAACAACCACCATCAGTGTTGATTGAAAAAGTTACCAATAGTTTCTAACAATAGTAAATCCTGCCCATTCACAGCCACAATATCACTCAGTCATAAACCCATATATACACCAGATTTCAAGAATATAACTCAATCCTCAACCCAAAAACTAGCCAGAAATGAACACAGTGCACTTCTTGTCCATCCCCAACCAAAATATAAGTCAGTCATCAATCCAAAAACTCACCGGATTTGAATACAGTGCAAATCTTGTCAATCCCTGACCAAAATATGACTCAGTCATCAATCCAAAAACTCACCAGATTTGAAGAGAGTGCAAATTGTGCCAATCCCAGACCAAACTATAACTCAGTCATCAATCCAAAAATTCACCAGATTTGAAGACAGTGCAAATCCTGCCCATCCCCGACCAAAATATAACTCAGTCATCAATCCAAAAACTCACCAGATTTGAAGACAGTGCAAATCCTGCCCATCCCCGACCGACGGTGCAAATTCTGCCCATCCCCGACCAAAATATAACTCAGTCATCAATCCAAAAACTCACCAGATTTGAAGAGAGTGCAAATCCTGCCAATCCCAGACCAAAATATAACTCAGTCATCAACCAAAAACCCACCAGATTTGAAGACAGTGCAAATCTTGCCAGTTCCCGACCAAACTATAACTCAATCATCAACCCAAAAACTTACCAGATTGGAAGACAGTGCAAATCCTGCCTATCCCCGACCAAAATACAACTCATTCATCAACCCAAAAACCCACCAGATTTGAACACTGTGCAAATCTTTCCAGTCCCTAACCAAAATGTAATTCAGTCATCAACCCAAAAACCCACCAGATTTGAGCACAGTGCAAATCCTGCCAATCCCCGACCAAAATATAACTCAGTCATCAACCCAAAAACCCACCAGATTTGAACACAGTGCAAATCCTGCCGATCCCCAACCAAAATATAACTAAGTCATCAACCCAAAAATTGGTGGAGTTGTTAGTTGAACGTTTAACACTAACCCTAAGAGTTGACAACGTAACCTTCTAGACGGAGTTTATGTGGGGGGGTTTGGGGGGGGAAAATACGTAGAAATATTAAAAAAATCTGTTTTTAACAAGTAGACTTGGTACAAACGCTACGACTAAAAATCATTAAAAACAGGACCCAAATAATTATTTACGGAAATGAGATGCTTCTTCTAAAAGCAATAGTAATATCTAGTGGCGCGCGTTCATTTTTATGGTAGCAAACTCTCATTTTTTTGGTTGCAAGTAACCATAAAATTTAACCTGAATACAGATAAAAATCATACGATTCTCGTCGTCATCGTCGGCCCATTGTCGTTGTTGTCAGATGAGAGAGTTGGTGAGAAATACAATCGGACTTTTTAGATTTGGTACAATTTGTACATGAATGAGTCGGACTTGATGTACCCGTACTCGTAAGAGTACTGAGTACTTGTACATACACTTGATTACATTGGTTGATGACGACAACGACGACAAAAAATTCGATTCGTATGAGTACGTACTGTACGGTACGAGTACGTACACTTGATTATGTTAAGAGCGTTGACGACGACGACAACGACAAAAAAGTTGTTCTTATGAGAGTAGATGGCTGTAAGTACTCGTACCGTACGGTACATACTCGTACAAATCGAATTTTTTTGTCGTTGCCAGATGAGAGAGTTTGAATTTAATTTAAAATAGAACTCGCGCGAATGACGTCACTTGATTGGTAGTATAGATCAATTGGTAGGATCAGTATGAAGGTAGCTAAATACAGCATGAGTATGTACTGGATGGGGGGGGGGTTGTCCAAATTTGAAAAAATAAAAATAAAAAATAGTTTCTTTCACCCTCTCAAAAATGAAGTATGACGCAAGATAGGATTAAACCATAGAATTGAATGATCATTGAGATGAGTCAAAGAATTCAATCATAGAATTCAATCATGAATTGGATCATCAACTTGAGTCAAAGAATGGAATCAAATAATTGAACCACATAATTGAATGATAAACTTAAATCATAGAATTCAATCATAGGCTTGAATCATCAACTTGAGTTGTGGAATTAAATCATTAACTTCGATCAATAGACTTTGAATCATACAATTGAGTCATAGACTTGAATCATGGAATTGAATCATGAATCCTTGAAGTGAATACGGAGTACTAAATTTGAGTCATAGAGTGGAATCATAGAGTTGAATCATGGAATTGAGTCATAGAATTGAATTGTAAATTTGAGTCATGGACTAGAATCATAGACTCAAATAATGGAAGTGAATCATAGAATTGAATCATACTCTTGAATCATAGAAATGAATCATAGACAAGAATCATCGACTTGAGCCAAAAAATTGAATCATGGAATTGAATCATGGAAGTGAATCATGGTAGATAATAGTGGACGTGAGTCATAGAATTGAATCATAGAATGATAAATAATAGAATGGAATCATAGAAATTAATCATAGAAATGAATTGTAGGTTTGAGTCAGACAATGGAATCATAAACTGGAATCATAGACTAAAATCATTAAATTGAATTATTGACTGGAGTCAAAGAATTCAATGATAAATGTGAATGATATACTTGAATTATATACTTGAATCATAAAATTGAATCATGGACTTCAATAATAGAATTGAGTCACAGAATTGAATTGTAGATTTGAGTCATGGACTGGAATCGTAGCCTTGAATCATAGCCTTGAATCATGAAATTGAATCATACACTTGAGTCATAGAGTTGAATCATAGAATGATAAATAATAGAATGGAATCATAGAAATTAATCATAGAAATGAATCGTAGGTTTGAGTCAGACAATGGAATCATGAACTGAAATCATAGACTTAAATCATTAAATTGAATCATTGACTGGAGTCAAAGAATTCAATGATAAATGTGAATGATATACTTGAATTATATACTTGAATCATAAAATTGAATCATGGACTTCAATAATAGAATTGAGTCACAGAATTGAATTGTAGATTTGAGTCATGGACTGGAATCATAGCCTTGAATCATAGCCTTGAATCATGGAATTGAATCATACACTTGAGTCATAGAATTGAATCATGGAATTGAATCATAGAGCTGAATCATGGAATTCAATCATGGAAGTGTGTCAAAGCATTGAGTCATAGAATTAAGTCATAGAATTGAATCATAGAATGATAAATAATAGAATGGAATCATAGAAATTAATCATAAAAATGAATTTGGTTTTTTGGTTGATGATTGAGTTATAATTTGGTGGGGGATAGGCAGGATTTGCACTGTGTTCAAATCTGGTGGGTTTTGGGGTTGATGACTGAGTTATATTTTGGTCGGGGACTGGCAAGATTTGCACTGTGTTCAAATCTGGTAGGTTTTTGGGCTGACGATTGAATTATATTTTGGTTGGGGACTGGAAAGATTTGCACTGTGTTCAAATCTGGTGGGTTTTTGGGTTGATGACTGAGTTATATATTTGGTGGGGGATTGGCAGGATGGTGGGTTTTTGGGTTGATGACTGAGTTATATTTTGGTGGGGGATTGGCAGGATTTGCACTGGTGTGCTCAAATCTGGTGGGTTTTTGGGTTGATGACTGAGTTATATTTTGGTGGGGGATTGGCAGGATTTGCACTGGTGTGCTCAAATCTGGTGGGTTTTGGGTTGATGACTGAGTTATATTTTGGTCGGGGACTGGCATGATTTGCACAGTGTTCAAATCTGGTGGGTTTTTGGGTTGATGAATGAGTTATATTTTGGTCAGGGATCAGCAGGATTTGCACTGTCTTCAAATCAGGTGAGTTTTTGGTTTGATGACTGACTTTTATTTTAGTCGGGGATTGGCAGGATTTGCACTGTGCTAAAATCTGGTGGGTTTTAGGATTGATGACTGAATTATATTTTGGTTCGGGACTGGAAAGATTTGCACTGTTTTCAAATCTGGTGGGTTTTTGTGTTCTCGACTGAGTTATATTTTGGTCGGGTATCAGCAGGATTTGCACTGTCTTCAAATCAGGTGAGTCATTGGGTTGATGACTGAGTTGTATTTTGGTCGGCAACTGGCAGGATTTGCAATGTGTTCAAATCTGGTGGGTTTTTGGGTTGATGACTGAGTTATATTTTGGTCGGGGATCGGCGATTGGCAGGATTTGCACAGTGTTCAAAAATGATGGGTTTTTTGGTTGATGACTGAGTTAAATTTTAATCGGGGATTAGCAGGATTTGCACTGTGTTCAAAGATGGTGGGTTTGGGGGTTGATGACTGAGTTATATTTTGGTCTGGGACTGGCAGGATTTGCACAATGTTCAAATCAGGTGGGTTTTTGGGTTGATGACTGAGTTATAGTTTGTTTGTGGACTGCCAGGATTTGCAATGTGCTCAAATCTGGTGGGTTTTGGGTTGATGACTGAGTTATATTTTGGTCGGGGACTGGCAGGATTTGCACTGTGTTCAAATCAGGTGGGTTTTTAGGTTGATGACTGAGTTATATTTTGGTCGGGGACTGCCTGGATTTGCACAGTGTTCGAATCTGGTGTGTTTTTGGGTAGATGACTGAGTTATATTTTGGTTCAGGATTGGCAGGATTTGCACTGTGCTAAAATCTGGTGAGTTTTTGGGTTGATGACTGGGTTATATTTTGGTCAGGGATCGGCAGGATTTGCACAGTGTTCAAACTGGTGGGTTTTTGGGTTGTTGAATGAGTTATATTTTGGTCGGGGATCGGCAGGATTTGCATTGTGTTCAAATCAGGTGAGTCATTGGGTTGATGACTGAGTTATATTTTGGTCGGCGACTGGCAGAATTTGCAATGTGTTCAAATCTGGTGGGTTTTTGGGTTGATGACTGAGTTATTGTTTGGTCGGGGATCGGCGATTGGCAGGATTTGCACTGTCTTCAAATCAGGTGGGTTTTGGGGTTGATGACTGAGTTATATTTTGGTCGGGGATTGGCAGGATTTGCACTGTGTTCGAATATGGTGGGTTTTTGGGTTGATGACTGAATTATATTTTGGGTAGGGACTGGAAAGATTTGCACTGTGTTCAAATCTGGTTGTTGTTTTTGTGTTGTCGGCGAAAAAAAATACGGACTTTGTCGGCATCAAATTCGATTGAAAAAGCCAACAAACAAAACAAATCGAGACGACGACCGAGGTGCGGGAAGACGATACTAGATACGAATATTCCAAAGAACGAAGCTTAGAATCAAACGCACCTCCACTACTTGGAAATCCCTAAGTGGTAAAAAAACGATATCACTTAGGACTACAAACAAAAGACAGTAATCGGTTAGAAACAAGACATATCCAAAGACCTGACCAATAAGTGAACACTTGGAATCCATAAGTACATTCAAAAGAATATACTTGATATCCCGTGAGGAAATTACTTATTGCAGTCAAGAAAATCAATACCGATTCCGGATGGGCCTCATATCCAGCATATATACCACGAATAAGCATACGCCCCATCGAACAGAATACTTAACCCCACAATGACCGATACCATCGAATGACCGATACAGTAAGACCGACACGACGCTAATACAGCAACAGCAACAGAAGAATCGGTACGTTGGTAAAGAAGACCGTAACAAATAACCGGGGAAAGATCTCTACCATGTAAAAAATACAGCAGAGAGCCCTGATACATTACGAAATACACAGTAAAATAAGAGTGTCTCTCTGAGCTCACTTTCTCTTTAAATTTCAATTATCCTATACCTTTCGGTCGATTTTTAGAGTTACAACATTTTGGTTGATGACTGAGTTATATTTGGTCGGGGAGTGTTAGGATTTGCAATGTGTTCAAATCTGGTGGGTTTTTTGGGTTGATGACTGAGTTATATTTTGGTCGGGGACTGGCAAATTTGCAAAGTGTTCAGATATGGTGGGTTTTTTGGGTTGATGACCAAGTTATAGTTTGGTTGGGGATTGCCAGCTCGTAGTAATTACTGGTAGCTCGTACAGCTTGCTTGTTCAAATCTAACCCTAACCCTATGAGTGTAGATACCTTGCTGATAGCTTACACATGAATTTGGTTGGTTGGCGAATGGTAGAATTGGAACTGGTAAGAATTGGAACAGATCAGAACACCTTTCGTAATTCTGATCTGACTTGATGCACACTAGTACTAGTAGAAATTGTACGCGTTATTGTATGAGTACTTCTTACCATAACTTTACTGACACATACTTACAATACATACAATAACTACGTACTCAACAACTCCACAGGGCCCCTGCAAAGCACTAATTCACCAGATTTGAACACAGTGCAAATCTTTCCAGTCCTTAAACTAAATATAATTCAATCGTCAACCCTAAAAGCCACCAGATTTGAACACAGTGCAAATCTTCCCAGTCCCTAACCAAAATATAATTCAGGCATCAACCCAAAAACCCACCTGATTTTCGCACAGTGCAAAGGTACCGGGTCAATCTCACACTTTTTTTGGTACATACATACACTTTTACCATACACTTTTCAACTACAACAATATCTACGAAAGGTATGATCATAGTCTTCTGTTCTCCAGATTCTTCGCTACCAAAAAAATGAACCATTGTTCTTTTTTAAAATTCAGTACTACCTTTACGTACAAGTACGGCACACAAAATGACAATGCACACACTTGTTACAGCCAAATGCACACAGCCAATTGCACACACTCACACTACGAGGTACACCCCATTTTCATTTGGATTTTCACGTAATACTCCTTTAATATGTATTTTCTGTACCAATAGCTGTAGAATTAAATACTGACAATTTTACTCCCAAATCCCTACTGCTATTGGTACAGGAAATACCAAAATCAACACCACACCTACTACGGGTATTCATTATCTCGTCCTCCACCATCGACTATGGTGGTAACAACAACAGCGCAATCCACAGGAGTCACAGCCACAGCAGTGCAGTAACGGCGCGCAGCAAGTGACGCAAGTGATTGCAATAGTAACAGAGACTTCTTGCAGCGCGAGTCCATTGACCGACTGTCGCAAGTTTTTCTTTTCCGACGTCACTGTGTACAAATCCTACCATTAACGAGAAGTTGGATTGGAAATACTATCGAACTTTGGTCAAGCCAGCAATCGAAACAGGATCTCTTGCAGCGCGAGTCCATTGACCGACTGTCGCAAGTTTTTCTTTTCCGACGTCGCTGTGTACAAATCCTACCATTAACAAAAGCGAGCAATCGGAACGAGCAACCCAGCGCCGGTGGAGGAGCGATTCGATGCCGACGATTCGTTGCCGTTGTTGCCTAGGGGTATTGCTGTTGCTGTCGTTGTTGCCTTTGATTTGTTGAGAAACGATTGGCCCGCTGCCGCTCGTTGCTGACGTTGGTGCCTATTTTGAGAAGTTCGATCGTTCTCGTTGCGGTTCGATGGTTCCCGGTTGCTTGTATTCGATGGTTCCCGGTTGCTTCTATTCAATGGTTCCCGGTGGAGGAGCGATTAGATGTCGACGATTCGTTGCCGGATGAATCCCACTGATCGATTCGTTGCCGTTCCTATTTGAATCCATGATAATTGAACAAAATGCGTGAGTATCTATTGATGTAGTACATATAGTCAATAATAACAACAGAATAATATATTAAATTCGCCGCACCTCAATCTGGACTCAATCGTTGTTCCCTGCACCTCGATCTTCCGACAATCGTTGTTCCCCGCACCTCGATCTTCCGACGATTGTTGTTCCCCGCACCTATCCGTTGTTCTGATCCGTACCTTTGAAAATAAGAAGGAAAACAGTTGTGAGGAATACATCATCAGCAGTGTAGGATGTATGCATCATTGTCCCCCATCTATCTATCTCACATTGTTCTTTTTGCTGCAGGCTCGCGTCACGTGTTGGATGCTGCTACAATCGTCCCGATGAAATTGTTGTTGTTGCTGCTGCCGTTGATTTGCAGCCTTCTTACTCCTCTGTCACGAAAAACAGTACCTCGTGCCTGTTGATATAGAAGCAATGGATGCAGATTTATTGCTTTCAAGACATATATGTTTGGGGGCCAATTCAAACAATATCTATCAGCAAACCACCTCTTGTCCAATGCGAGCTAATTCTTTTTCCAGTACAAGGCTGTTATTTCAGACTAAAATATAAGAGCACGGATAACCTGCCTAATACTGATAAAGAAGTATTAGGTGGAATCCCACGTTCACCGACGGAGTGCCAAATAGCAACTCTACTCAAATAAGTTGGATGTCAGAAGGCTAATTATGAAGTGAAGAAAAAGTGATTTTTTTGTCTGTCGCAAGGTTAGAAAAGATTATTACTGTTTGTGTGTGAGAAAGTTTTTTTTTCGGGAGGTAGAAAAAAAATCATCGATCGAAGTAGAGGATACTTCAATCTTCTGTAGAATTCTACATGTTTTACATACGTTGGAAAAAAAAGTCTCGTACGTACGAAAAAAAAAATCAATCTCGTACGTACCAAAAAAAATCAATCTCTTGATCGAATTTGCTGCCGACAACGACCACCAATTTCGCACCTCCGCCAATTGGTGGAGTTGTTAGTTGAACGTTTAACACTAACCCTAGGAGTTGACAACGTAACCTTGTAGACGGAGTTTATGTGGGGGGGGTTTGGGGGGGGGAAAATACGTAGAAATATTAAAAAAATCTGTTTTTAACAAGTAGACTTGGTACAAACGCTACGACTAAAAATCATTAAAAACAGGACCCAAATAATTATTTACGGAAATGAGATGCTTCTTCTAAAAGCAATAGTAATATCTAGTGGTGCGCGTTCATTTTTATGGTAGCAAACTCTCATTTTTTTGGTTGCAAGTAACCATAAAATTTAACCTCAATATAGATAAAAAATCATACGACTAAAATCTGTCTTAGATCAAGTTAACTTTACCAAATGAGAGAGCTCGGTAGAGGTGCACCATATACGGTCGTTGTCGGCAGCAGTCGGCAGCAAATTCGTCGACAAATCGTCCTCGTCTACACCGCATTTCGCCCTTTCTTGTTTTTTCGCCCCTTTCTTCAACGACGACGACGATGTGATGGTTGAATTGCGTCACACACACACACACACACACACAGGGTGGAATAATTGAATTAGTTAATTTAGTATCTGTTATTTGTTTGTTATTCAGTTCCAATTAGATGAGATTAGGAAGGAAAAAAGTGAGAAGGATTCTTTTCTGCAATAGAGGTGCAAAAGATCGTCTCGGAAATTTCGATGAGTCGAAATTTCGAACGGATAGAGGTGCAGAATCAGTCATGAGACCAATTTTGATCATGAGTGTTATGTTTAACAAATCGCTCTAGTACAAATTCTACGTAGCCCTACTTTGTCTCTTTGTCATTAACACACATACTCGTACCGGTACGGTACGATCGAAAGATGTCGGCGGCAAATTCTATCAAAAAAGAAAAACAAGGCGACCGAGGTGCGAAAACCCCAATCATCACTTAAAATCAAATCAGATGAGAGTTCGAATTTAAAATCAACCATCGAATCGGAAGCAACCATCGATTCTTCCCTGTAGGTGCGGGGAATTTTCCCGGTTGGTGATAATTACGAATCGATCGGCATGCACATTATTTTTTTTAATTTTTAGTTTTTCAAATTTGGACAACACCCCCCCCCCCCCCGTGCGCGGCCCCCCCCCCTCATCCAGTACATACTCATGCTGTATTTAGCTACCTTCATACTGATCCTACCAATTGATCTATACTACCAATCAAGTGACGTCATTCTTCGCGCGAGCTCTATTTTAAATTCGAACTCTCATCACAACCTTAAACGAACTTGAGTTTTTTTTTTTCGTACGAGATTGATTTTTTTTTTCGTACGAGATTGATTTTTTTTTTCGTACCGGTAGTAGGAGATTGATTTTTTTTTGGTACGTATGAGATTGAATTTAAAAGATACTTTGATTGATCCATCGTACGGTATGCAAAAAAAAAGAAAAAATCTCTCTCACACAAACACACAGTAAATCACTTTTTCTACCCCCAGACAAAAAAATCACTTTTTCTATCTCGCAACAAAAAAAAAAATCACTTCATAATCAGCCTTCTGACATCCAACTTATTTGAGTAGAGTTGCTATTTGGCACTCCGTCGGTGAACGTGGGATTCCACCTTATACTTCTTTATCAGTATTCGGCAGGTTATCCGTGCTCTTATATTTTAGTCTGAAATAACAGCCTTGTACTGAAAAAAGAATTAGCTCGCATTGGAGAAGAGGTGGTTTGCTCGATAGATAGTAGTGTTCTTGGAATTGATCACCCAAACATATACGTCTTGAGAGCAATAAATCTGCATCCATTGCTTCTATATCAACAGGCACGAGGTACTGTTTTTCGTGACAGAGGAGTAAGAAGGCTGCAAATCAACGGCAGCAGCAACAACAACAATTTCATCGGGACGATTGTAGCAGCATCCAACACGTGACGCGAGCCTGCAGCAAAAAGAACAATGTGAGATAGATAGATGGGGGACAATGATGCCTACATCCTACACTGCTGATGATGTATTCCTCACAACTGTTTTCCTTCTTATTTTCAAAGGTGATCGTCGGAAGATCGAGGTGCGGGGAACAACGATTGTTGGAAAATCGAGGTGCGGGGACCAACGATTGTCGGAACAACGATTGAGTCCAGATTGAGGTGCGGCGAATTTAATATGAATCAAAACCAACGGATTGGAAGCAACCATCGAATCGGAAGCAACCATCGATTCTTCCCTGTAGGTGCGGGGAATTTTCCCGGTTGGTGATAATTACGAATCGATCGGCATGCACATTATCATATTATTCTGTTGTTATTATTGACTCTATGTACTACATCAATAGATACTCACCCATTTTGTTCAATTATCATGTATTCAAATAGGAACGGCAACGAATCGATCAGTGGGATTCATCCGGCAACGAATCGTCGACATCTAATCGCTCCTTAGATATGTAATAAAGCAGACCGTGCAATATCGTTGCTGTTGGTGCCGTTGGTGCAGAGATATCTGCTGTGACTGTTGTTTGGGTTGCTTCCTTGAAATGTAGCCAAATTTTGCCCCTCTGCTTCACCGGTTCGATTCTTCTGATCCGCTGGATCAATCAATTCGAAACTTGGTCGGCGTGTTCTTATATATGTAATGAAGAGGACCCTGCAATATCGTTGCTGTTGGTGCCGTTGGTGCAGAGATATCTGCTGTGACTGTTGTTTGGGTTGCTTCCTTGAAATGTAGCCAAATTTTGCCCCTCTGCTTCACCGGTTCGATTCTTCTGATCCGCTGGATCAATCAATTCGAAACTTGGTCGGCGTGTTCTTATATATGTAATGAAGAGGACCCTGCAATATCGTTGCTGTTGGTGCCGTTGGTGCAGAGATATCTGCTGTGACTGTTGTTTGGGTTGCTTCCTTGAAATGTAGCCAAATTTTGCCCCTCTGCTTCACCGGTTCGATTCTTCTGATCCGCTCAATCAATCGATCCGAAACTTGGTCGGCGTGTTTTTATATATGTAATGAAGAGGACCCTGCAATATCGTTGCTGTTGGTGTCGTTGATATGGAGATATCTGCTGTGACTGTTATTTGGGGTGTTTCTTCGAAATACAACCAAATTTTCCCAATCTGCTTCACCGGTTCGATTCTTCTGATCCGCTCAATCAATCGATCCGAAACTTGGTCGGCGTGTTCTTATATATGTAATGAAGAGGACCCTGCAATATCGTTGCTGTTGGTGTCGTTGATATGGAGATATCTGCTGTGACTGTTATTTGGGGTGTTTCTTTGAAATACAACCAAATTTTCCCAATCTGCTTCACCGGTTCGATTCTTCTGACCCGCTCAATCAATCGATCCGAAACTTGGTCGGCGTGTTCTTATATATGTAATGAAGAGGACCCTGCAATATCGTTGCTGTTGGTGTCGTTGATATGGAGATATCTGCTGTGACTGTTATTTGGGGTGTTTCTTTGAAATACAACCAAATTTTCCCAATCTACTTCACCGGTTCGATTCTTCTGATCCGCTCAATCAATCGATCCGAAACTTGGAGGACATCTCCTTCTAGACGTAATAAAGAGGTCTGTGCAATATTGTTGGAAGCGGCGACCTCGGTATGGAGATATCTGCTGTCACCGTTATTTGGGTTGCTTCCTTGAAATACAACCAAATTTTCCCAATCTGCTTCACCGGTTTGATTCTTCCAATCCACTCAATCAATCGATTCGAAACTTGCAGGCCTTGTCCTTCTCAATATTATGAAGGGATCCTTGCAATATCGTTGCCCGCGGTGACTTCAGTATGGAGATATTAATATTCACCGTTTTTTCCCTTTGTTTACCTTCAAAATGGACTTTGTGTGTCCAATGCTTTGCCGGTTAGATACTTCCAATCCACTCAATCAATCGATTCGAAACTTGCAGGCCTTGTCCTTCTCGATATTATAAAGGGATCCTTGCAATATCGTTGCCCGCGGTGACTTCAGTATGGAGATATTAATATTCACCGTTGTTTTCCCTTGTTTACCTTCAAAATGGACCTTGTGTGTCCAATGCTTTGCCGGTTAGATACTTCCAATCCACTCAATCAATCGATTCGAAACTTGCAGGCCTTGTCCTTCTCGATATTATGAAGGGATCCCTGCAATATCGTTGCCCGCGGTGACTTCAGTATGGAGATATTAATATTCACCGTTGTTTTCCCTTGTTTACCTTCAAAATGGACCTTGTGTGTCCAATGATTTGCCGGTTAGATACTTCCAATCCACTCAATCAATCGATTCGAAACTTGCAGGCCTTGTCCTTCTCGATATAATGAAGCGATCCCTGCAATATCGTTGCCCGCGGCGCCTTCAGTATGGAGATATCTGCTGTCCCTTGGGTTTGGAGGGGGTGTTTTCTGTGGAGGTGAAAATTCGGATTTGGAGTCCTCTGCTACTAGGCCCTCCTATTGCTTCTAACGCGTACAGCAGATCCGGGTTGATGACTGAGATAGAAAGATTTGCACTGTGTTCAAATCTGGTGGGTTTTTGGATTGATGACTGACTTATATTTTGGTTGGGGACTGGCAGGGTTTGCACTGTGTTCAAATCTGGTGGGTTTTTTGGGTTGATGACTCAGTTCTATTTTGGTTAGGGACTGGAATGATTTGCACCGTGTTCAAATCTGGTGGGTTTTTGAGTTGACCATTGAATTATATTTTGGTAAGGGACTGGAAAGATTTTCACTGTGTTCAAATCTGGTGGGTTATTGGAATGACGATATAATTATATTTTGGTGGGGGATGTGCAAAATTTGGACTATGTTCAAATCTGGTGGGTTTTTGTTTGGTTGGGGACTGGCAGGATTTGCACTGAAATCAAATCTGGTGGGTTTTTGGGTTGATGACTGAGTTATATTTTGGTGGGGGATCTGCAGTAGTTGCACTGACTTCAAATCAGATGGGTTTTTGGGTTAACAATTAAATTATATTTTGGTTGGGGACTGCCAGGATTTGCACTGTGTTCAAATCTGGTGGGTTTTTGGGTTATGACTGAATTATATTTTGGTTAGGGACTGGAAAGATTTGCACTGTGTTCAAATCAGGTGGGTTTTTGGTTTGATAACTGAGTTCTATTTTGGTCGGGTACTGCCAGGATTTGCACTGTGTTCAAATCTGGTGGGTTTTTGGGTTGATGACTGAATTATATTTTGGTTAGGGACTGAAAAGATTTGCACTGTGTTCAAATCTGGTGGGTTTTTGGGTTCATGACAGGGTTATATTTTGGTCGGGGACTGGAAAGATTTGCACTGTGTTCAAATCTAGTGGGTTTTTGGGTTGATCACTGAATTATATTTTGGTTAAGGACTGGAAAGATTTGCACTGTGTTCAAATCTGGTGGGTTTTTGGGTTCATGACTGAATTACATTTTTGTCAGGGAGTGGCAGGATTTGCAATGTGCTAAAATCTTGTGGGTTTTTGGGTTCATGACTGGGTTATATTTTAGTCGGAGACTGGAAAGATTTGCACTGTGTCTAAATCTGGTGGGTTTTAGGGTTGACGATTTAATTATATTTCGGTTTGGGACTGAAAAGATTTGCACTGTGTTCAAATCTGGTTGGTTTTTGGGTCGATGACTGCGTTATATTTTAGTTGGGGACTGGCAGGATTTGCACTGTGCTAAAATCTGGTGGGTTTTTGGGTTGATGACTGAGATATATTTTAGTCGGGAATTGGCAGGATTTGCATTGTGCTAAAATCTGGTTGGTTTTTGAATTGATGTCTGAGTTCTATTTTAGTCGGGAATTGGCAGGATTTGCACTGTGCTAAAATCTGGTTGGTTTTTGAATTGATGACTGAGTTATATTTTGGTTAGGGACTGGAAAGATTTGCACTGTGTCTAAATCTGGTGGGTTTTAGGGTTGACGTCATTATATTTTGGTTAGGGACTGGAAAGATTTGCACTGTGTTCAAATCTGGTTGGTTTTAGGGTTGATGACTGAGTTATATTTTAGTCGGGAATTGGCAGGATTTGGAATGTGCTAAAATCTGGTGGGTTTTTGGGTTGATGACTGCGTTATATTTTAGTCGGGGACTGGCAGGATTTGCACAGTGCTAAAATCTGGTTGGTTTTTGGGTTGATGACTGAGTTATATTTTAGTCGGGAATTGGCAGGATTTGCACTGTGCTAAAATCTGGTGGGTTTTTGAATTGATGACTGAGTTATATTTTGGTTAGGGACTGGAAAGATTTGCACTGTGTCTAAATTTGGTGGGTTTTAGTGTTGACGATTTAATTATATTTTGGTTCGGGACTGAAAAGATTTACACTGTGTTCAAATCATGTGGGTTTTTGGGTCGATGACTGCGTTATATTTTAGTCGGGGACTGGCAGGATTTGCACTGTGCTAAAATCTGGTGGGTTTTTGGGTCGATGACTGAGATATATTTTAGTCGGGAATTGGCAGGATTTGCACAATGCTAAAATCTGGTGGGTTTTTGGGTTATTGACTGAGTTATATTTTAGTCGGGAATTGGCAGGATTTGCACTGTGTTAAAATCTGGTTGGTTTTTGAATTGATGACTGAGTTATATTTTAGTTGGGAATTGGCAGGATTTGCACAATGCTAAAATCTGGTGGGTTTTTGGGTTATTGACTGAGTTATATTTTAGTCAAGAATTGGCAGGATTTGCACTGTGCTAAAATCTGGTTGGTTTTTGAATTGATGACTGAGTTATATTTTGGTCGGGAATTGGCTGGATTTGCACTGTGCTAAAATCCGGTGGGTTTTTGAATTGATGACTGAGTTATAATTTGGTTAGTGACTGGAAAGATTTGCACTGTGTTCAAATAGGGTTGGTTTTTGGGTTGATGACTGAGTTATATTTTGGTCGGGAATTGGCAGGATTTGCACAATGCTAAAATCTGGTGGTTTTTTGGGTTATTGACTGAGTTATATTTTAGTCGGGAATTGGCAGGATTTGCACTGTGCTAAAATCTGGTTGGTTTTTGAATTGATGACTGAGATATTTTTTGGTCAGGGACTGAAAAGATTTGCACTGTGTTCAAATCAGGTTGGTTTTTGGGTTGATGACTGAGTTATATTTTAGCCGGGAATTGGCAGGATTTGCACTGTGCTAAAATCTGGTTGGTTTTTGAATTGATGACTTAGTTATATTTTGGTTAGGGACTGGAAAGATTTGCACTGTGTCTAAAGCAGGTGGGTTTTAGGGTTGATGTCATTATATTTTGGTTAGGGACTGGAAAGATTTGCACTGTGTTCAAATCTGGTTGATTTGTGGGTTGATGACTAAGTTATATTTAAGTCGGGGATTGGCAGGATTTGGAATGTGCTGAAATCTGGTGGGTTTTTGAGTTGATGACTGCGTTATATTTGAGTCAGGGACTGGCAGGATTTGCACAGTGCTAAAATCTGGTGGGTTTTTGGGTTGATGACTGAGTTATATTTTAGTCGGGAATTGGCGGGATTTGCACTGTGCTAAAATCTGGTGGGTTTTTGGGTTGATGACTGAGTTATATTTTGGTTAGGGACTGGAAAGATTTGCACTGTGTCTAAATCTGGTGGGTTTTAAGGTTGACGATTTAATTATATTTTGGTTTGGGACTGAAAAGATTTGCACTGTGTTCAAATCTGGTTGGTTTTTGAATTGATGACTGAGATATATTTTGGTTAGGGACTGGAAAGATTTGCACTGTGTCTAAATCTGGTGGGTTTTAGTGTTGACGATTTAATTATATTTTGGTTCGGGACTGAAAAGATTTGCACTGTGTTCAAATCTGGTTTGTTTTTGGGTTGATGACTGACTTATATTTTAGTCGGGGATTGGTAGGATTTGCACTGTGCTAAAATCTGGTGGGTTTTTGGGTTGATAACTGCGTTAAACTTTTGTCGGGGACTGGCAGGATTTGCACAGTGCTAAAATCTGGTTGGTTTTTGGGTTGACGACTGAGTTATATTTTAGTCGGGAATTGGCAGGATTTGCACTGTGCTAAAATCTGGTTGGTTTTTGAATTGATGACTGCGTTATATTTTGGTTAGGGACTGGAGAGATTTGCACTGTGTTCAAATCTGGTGAGTTTTAGAGTTGACGATTTAATTATATTTTGGTTCGGTTCTGAAAAGATTTGCACTGTGTTCAAATCTGGTTGGTTTTTTGGTTGATGGCTGAGTTAAATGTTAGTCGGGGATTGGCAGGATTTGCACAGTGCTAAAATCTTGTTGTTTTTTGAATTGATGACTGAGTTATATTTTGGTTAGGGACTGGAAAGATTTGCACTGTGTCTAAATCTGGTGGGTTTTAGGGTTGACGATTTAATTATATTTTGGTTCAGGACTGAAAAGATTTACACTGTGTTCAAATCTGGTTGGTTTTTTGGTTGATTACTGAGTTAAATGTTAGTCGGGGATTGGCAGGATTTGCACAGTGCTAAAATCTGGTTGGTTTTTGAATTGATGACTGAGATATATTTTGGTAAGGGACTGGAAAGATTTGCACTGTGTCTAAATCTGGTGGGTTTTAGGGTTGACGATTTAATTATATTTTGGTTCAGGACTGAAAAGATTTGCACTGTGTTCAAATCTGGTTGGTTTTTTGGTTGATGACTGAGTTAAATGTTAGTCGGGGATTGGCAGGATTTGCACAGTGCTAAAATCTTGTTGTTTTTTGAATTGATGACTGAGTTATATTTTGGTTAGGGACTGGAAAGATTTGCACTGTGTCTAAATCTGGTGGGTTTTAAGGTTGACGATTTAATTATATTTTGGTTTGGGACTGAAAAGATTTGCACTGTGTTCAAATCTGGTTGGTTTTTGAATTGATGACTGAGATATATTTTGGTTAGGGACTGGAAAGATTTGCACTGTGTCTAAATCTGGTGGGTTTTAGTGTTGACGATTTAATTATATTTTGGTTCGGGACTGAAAAGATTTGCACTGTGTTCAAATCTGGTTTGTTTTTGGGTTGATGACTGACTTATATTTTAGTCGGGGATTGGTAGGATTTGCACTGTGCTAAAATCTGGTGGGTTTTTGGGTTGATGACTGCGTTAAATTTTTGTCGGGGACTGGCAGGATTTGCACAGTGCTAAAATCTGGTTGGTTTTTGGGTTGACGACTGAGTTATATTTTAGTCGGGAATTGGCAGGATTTGCACTGTGCTAAAATCTGGTTGGTTTTTGAATTGATGACTGAATTATATTTTGGTTAGGGACTGGAGAGATTTGCACTGTGTTCAAATCTGGTGAGTTTTAGAGTTGACGATTTAATTATATTTTGGTTCGGTTCTGAAAAGATTTGCACTGTGTTCAAATCTGGTTTGTTTTTTGGTTGATGGCTGAGTTATATTTAAGTCGGGGATTGGCAGGATTTGCACTGTGCTAAAATCTTGTGTGTTTTTGGGTTGATGACTGCGTTATATTTTGATCGGGGAACGGCAGGATTTGCACTGTGCTAAAATCTGGGTGGTTTTTGGGTTGATGACTGAGTTATATTTTAGTCGGGAATTGGCAGGATTTGCACTGTGCTATAATCTGGTTGGTTTTTGAATTGATGACTGAGTTATATTTTGGTTCGGGACTGAAAAGATTTGCACTGTGTTCAAATCTGGTTGGTTTTTGGGTCGATGACTGCGTTATATTTTAGTCGGGGACTGGCAGGATTTGCACTGTGCTAGAATCTGGTGGGTTTTGGGTTGATGACTGAGATATATATTAGTCGGTAATTGGCAGGATTTGCACTGTGCTAAAATCTAGTGGGTTTTTGAATTGATGACTGAGTTATAATTTGGTTAGGGACTGGAAAGATTTGCACTGTGTCTAAATCTTTTGGGTTTTTGGGTTGATGACTGAGTTATATTTTAGTCGGGAATTGGCAGGATTTGCACTGTGCTAAAATCTGGTTGGTTTTTGAATTGATGACTGAGATATATTTTGGTTAGGGACTGGAAAGATTTGCACTGTGTCTAAATCAGGTGGGTTTTAGGGTTGATGACTGAGTTATATTTTAGTCGGGGATTGGCAGGATTTCCACTGTGCTAAAATCTGGTGGGTTTTTGGGTTGATGACTGCGTTATATTTTAGTCGGGCATTGGCTGGATTTGCACTGTGCTAAAATCCGATGGGTTTTTGAATTGATGACTGAGTTATAATTTGGTTAGTGAATGGAAAGATTTGCACTGTGTCTAAATCTGGTGGGTTTTAAGGTTGACGATTTAATTATATTTTGGTTAGGGACTGAAAAGATTTGCACTGTGTTCAAATCTGGTTGGTTTTTGAATTGATGACTGAGATATATTTTGGTTAGGGACTGGAAAGATTTGCACTGTGTCTAAATCTGGTGGGTTTTAGGGTTGATGATTTAATTATATTTTGGTTCAGGACTGAAAAGATTTACACTGTGTTCAAATCTGGTTGGTTTTTTGGTTGATGACTGAGTTAAATGTTAGTCGGGGATTGGCAGGATTTGCACAGTGCTAAAATCTTGTTGTTTTTTGAATTGATGACTGAGATATATTTTGGTTAGGGACTGGAAAGATTTGCACTGTGTCTAAATCTGGTGGGTTTTAGGGTTGACGATTTAATTATATTTTGGTTCAGGACTGAAAAGATTTGCACTGTGTTCAAATCTGGTTGGTTTTTTGGTTGATGACTGAGTTAAATGTTAGTCGGGGATTGGCAGGATTTGCACAGTGCTAAAATCTTGTTGTTTTTTGAATTGATGACTGAGTTATATTTTGGTTAGGGACTGGAAAGATTTGCACTGTGTCTAAATCTGGTGGGTTTTAGGGTTGACGATTTAATTATATTTTGGTTTGGGACTGAAAAGATTTGCACTGTGTTCAAATCTGGTTGGTTTTTGAATTGATGACTGAGATATATTTTGGTTAGGGACTGGAAAGATTTTTACTGTGTCTAAATCTGGTGGGTTTTAGTGTTGACGATTTAATTATATTTTGGTTCGGGACTGAAAAGATTTGCACTGTGTTCAAATCTGGTTTGTTTTTGGGTTGATGACTGACTTATATTTTAGTCGGGGATTGGTAGGATTTGCACTGTGCTAAAATCTGGTGGGTTTTTGGGTTGATGACTGCGTTAAATTTTTGTCGGGGACTGGCAGGATTTGCACAGTGCTAAAATCTGGTTGGTTTTTGGGTTGACGACTGAGTTATATTTTAGTCGACGATTGGCAGGATTTGCACTGTGCTAAAATCTGGTTGGTTTTTGAATTGATGACTGAATTATATTTTGGTTAGGGACTGGAGAGATTTGCACTGTGTTCAAATCTGGTGAGTTTTAGAGTTGACGATTTAATTATATTTTGGTTCGGTTCTGAAAAGATTTGCACTGTGTTCAAATCTGGTTGGTTTTTTGGTTGATGGCTGAGTTATATTTAAGTCGGGGATTGGCAGGATTTGCACTGTGCTAAAATCTTGTGTGTTTTTGGGTTGATGACTGCGTTATATTTTGATCGGGGAACGGCAGGATTTGCACAGTGCTAAAATCTGGTTGGTTTTTGGGTTGATGACTGAGTTATATTTTAGTCGGGAATTGGCAGGATTTGCACTGTGCTAAAATCTGGTTGATTTTGGGTTGATGACTGAGATATATATTAGTCGGTAATTGGCAGGATTTGCACTGTGCTAAAATCTAGTGGGTTTTTGAATTGATGACTGAGTTATAATTTGGTTAGGGACTGGAAAGATTTGCACTGTGTTCAAATAGGGTTGGTTTTTGGGTTGATGACTGAGATATATTTTAGTCGAGGATTGGCAGGATTTGCACTGTGCTAAAATCTGGTGGGTTTTGGGGTTGATGACTGAGTTATTTTTTAGTCGGGATTCGGCAGGATTTGCACTGTGCTAAAATCTGGTTGGTTTTTGGGTTGATGACTGGGTTATATTTTGGTCAGGGACTGGCAGGATTTGCACTGTGTTCAAATCTGGTGGGTTTTTGGGTTGACGATTTAATTATATTTTGGTTCGGGACTGAAAAGATTTGCACTGTGTTCAAATCTGGTTTGTTTTTGGGTTGATGACTGACTTATATTTTAGTCGGGGATTGGTAGGATTTGCACTGTGCTAAAATCTGGTGGGTTTTTGGGTTGATGACTGCGTTAAATTTTTGTCGGGGACTGGCAGGATTTGCACAGTGCTAAAATCTGGTTGGTTTTTGGGTTGACGACTGAGTTATATTTTAGTCGGGAATTGGCAGGATTTGCACTGTGCTAAAATCTGGTTGGTTTTTGAATTGATGACTGCATTATATTTTGGTTAGGGACTGGAGAGATTTGCACTGTGTTCAAATCTGGTGAGTTTTAGAGTTGACGATTTAATTATATTTTGGTTCGGTTCTGAAAAGATTTGCACTGTGTTCAAATCTGGTTGGTTTTTTGGTTGATGGCTGAGTTATATTTAAGTCGGGGATTGGCAGGATTTGCACTGTGCTAAAATCTTGTGTGTTTTTGGGTTGATGACTGCGTTATATTTTGATCGGGGAACGGCAGGATTTGCACAGTGCTAAAATCTGGTTGGTTTTTGGGTTGATGACTGAGTTATATTTTAGTCGGGAATTGGCAGGATTTGCACTGTGCTAAAATCTGGTTGATTTTTGAATTGATGACTGAGTTATATTTTGGTTCGGGACTGGAAAGATTTGCACTGTGTTCAAATCTGGTTGGTTTTTGGGTCGATGACTGCGTTATATTTTAGTCGGGGACTGGCAGGATTTGCACTGTGCTAAAATCTGGTGGGTTTTGGGTTGATGACTGAGATATATATTAGTCGGTAATTGGCAGGATTTGCACTGTGCTAAAATCTAGTGGGTTTTTGAATTGATGACTGAGTTATAATTTGGTTAGTGACTGGAAAGATTTGCACTGTGTCTAAATCAGGTGGGTTTTAGTGTTGACGATTTAATTATATTTTGGTTCGGGACTGAAAAGATTTGCACTGTGTTTAAATCTGGTTTGTTTTTTGGTTGATGGCTGAATTATATTTTAGTCGGGGATTGGCAGGATTTGGAATGTGCTAAAATCTGGTGGGTTTTTGGGTTGATGACTGCGTTATATTTTGATCGGGGACTGGCAGGATTTGCACAGTGCTAAAATCTGGTGGGTTTTTGGTTTGATGACTGAGTTATATTTTAGTCGGGAATTGGCAGGATTTGCACAATGCTAAAATCTGGTTGGTTTTTGAATTGATGACTGAGTTATATTTTGGTTAGGGACTGGAAAGATTTGCACTGTGTCTAAATCTGGTGGGTTTTAGGGTTGACGATTTAATTATATTTTGGTTCGGGACTGAAAAGATTTGCACTGTGTTCAAATAGGGTTGGTTTTTGGGTTGATGACTGAGTTATATTTTAGTCGGGAATTGGCAGGATTTGCACTGTGCTAAAATCTGGTTGGTTTTTGAATTGATGACTGAGTTATATTTTGGTTAGGGACTAGAAAGATTTGCACTGTGTCTAAATCTAGTGGGTTTTAGGGTTGACGATTTAATTATATTTTGGTTAGGGACTGAAAAGATTTGCACTGTGTTCAAATAGGGTTGGTTTTTGGGTTGATGACTGAGGTATATTTTAGTCGGGGATTGGCAGGATTTGCACTGTGCTAAAATCTGGTGGGTTTTTGGGTTATTGACTGAGTTATTTTTTAGTCGGGAATTGGCAGGATTTGCACTTTGCTAAAATCTGGTGGGTTTTTGGGATATTGACTGAGTTATATTTTAGTCGGGAATTGGCAGGATTTGCACTGTGCTAAAATCTGGTTGGTTTTTGAATTGATGACTGACTTATATTTTGGTTAGGGACTGGAAAGATTTGCACTGTGTTCAAATAGGGTTGGTTTTTGGGTTGATGACTGAGATATATTTTAGTCGAGGATTGGCAGGATTTGCACTGTGCTAAAATCTGGTGGGTTTTGGGGTTGATGACTGAGTTATTTTTTAGTCGGGATTCGGCAGGATTTGCACTGTGCTAAAATCTGGTTGGTTTTTGGGTTGATGACTGCGTTATATTTTAGTCGGGAATTGGCATGATTTGCACAATGCTAAAATCTGGTGGGTTTTTGGGTTATTGACTGAGTTATATTTTAGTCGGGAATTGGCAGGATTTGCACTGTGCTAAAATCTGGTTGGTTTTTGAATTGATGACTGAGTTATATTTTGGTCAGGGACTGAAAAGATTTGCACTGTGTTCAAATCTGGTGGGTTTTTGGGTTGATGACTGAGTTATATTTTAGTTGGGAATTGGCAGGATTTGCACTTTGCTAAAATCTGGTTGGTTTTTGAATTGATGACTGAGTTATATTTTGGTTAGGGACTGGAAAGATTTGCACTGTGTCTAAATCAGGTGGGTTTTAGGGTTGACGTCATTATATTTTGGTTAGGGACTGGAAAGATTTGCACTGTGTTCAAATCTGGTTGGTTTGTGGGTTGATGACTAAGTTATATTTTAGTCGGGGATTGGCAGGATTTGGATTGTGCCAAAATCTGGTGGGTTTTTGAGTTGATGACTGAGTTATATTTTAGTCAGGGACTGGCAGGATTTGCACAGTGCTAAAATCTGGTGGGTTTTTGGGTTGATGACTGAGATATATTTTAGTCGGGAATTGGCAGGATTTGCACTGTGCTAAAATCTGGTTGGTTTTTGAATTGATGACTGAGTTATATTTTGGTTAGGGACTGAAAAGATTTGCACTGTGTCTAAATCTGGTGGGTTTTAGGATTGACGATTTAATTATATTTTGGTTCGGGACTGAAAAGATTTGCACTGTGTTCAAATCTGGTTTGTTTTTTGGTTGATGGCTGAATTATATTTTAGTCGGGGATTGGCAGGTTTTCCACTGTGCTAAAATCTGGTGGGTTTTTGGGTTGATGACTGCGTTATATTTTGGTCGGGGACTGGCAGGATTTGCACAGTGCTAAAATCTGGTTGGTTTTTGGGTTGATGACTGAGTTATATTTTAGTCGGGAATTGGAAAGATTTGCACTGTGCTAAAATCTGGTTGGTTTTTGAATTGATGACTGAGATATATTTTGGTTAGGGACTGGAAAGATTTGCACTGTGTCTAAATCTGGTGGGTTTTAGGATTGAGGATTTAATTATATTTTGGTTCGGGACTGAAAAGATTTGCACTGTGTTCAAATCTGGTTTGTTTTTTGGTTGATGGCTGAATTATATTTTAGTCGGGGACTGGCAGGATTTGCACTGTGCTAAAATCTTGTGTGTTTTTGGGTTGATGACTGCGTTATATTTTGGTCGGGGATTGGCAGGATTTGCACAGTGATAAAATCTGATGGGTTTTTGGGTTGATGACTGAGTTATATTTTAGTCGGGAATTGGCAAAATTTGCACTGTGCTAAAATCTGGTTGGTTTTTGGGTTGATGACTGAGTTATATTTTGGTTAGAGACTGGAAAGATTTGCACTGTGTTCAAATCTGGTGAGTTTTAGGGTTAACGATTTAATTATATTTTGGTTGGGGAATGGAAAGATTTGCACTGTGTTCAAATCATGTGGGTTTTTGGGTTTATTACTTAGTTATATTTTGGTCGGGGATTGGCAGGATTTGCACTGTGCTAAATTATGGTGAATTTTGGTTGATGACTGAGTTATATTTTGGTTAGGGACTGGACAGATTTGCACTGTGCGAAAATCGGGTGGGTTTTTGTATTGATGACTGAGTTTTATTTTGGTCGTGGACTTGCAGGATTTGCACAGTGCTCAAACCTAGTGGGTATTTGGGTTCATGACTGAGTTATATTTTAATCGTAGAACTTCATACCATAACTTTACTGACACATACTTACAATACATACAATAACTACGTACGCAACAACTCCACAGGGCCCCTGCAAAGCACTAATTCAATTCGTACCGGTACGTACCGTACGAGTACTCGTACTCGTGCACTTGATATGACGGCGACAAAAAAGTTGTTCTTATGAGAGTAGACCCATCCAGTACATACTCATACTGTATTTAGCTGCCTTCATACCGATCCTACCAATCGATCTATACTACCAATCAAGTGACGTCATTCGTGCGAGCTCTATTTTAAATTCAAACTCTCTCATCTGGCAACGACGACAAAAAAATTTGATTCGTACCGGTACTGTACGAGTACGGTACGAGTTTGTGCGTTAATGACGAAGAGACAAAGTAGGACTACGTAGAATTTGTACTGTAAACAAAACCTTGAATTAGCACTCATGATTTAAATTGGTCTCATGACTCATTTCGAACCAATTTTGGACCGGTTCAAAATTTCCGAGACGATTTTTTGCACCTCTATTGCAAAACTTGAAATTCACACATACTCGTACCGTACGGTACACTTGATATAAAGACGACAAAAAAGTTGTTCTTATGAGAGTAGATGGCTGTAAGTACATCAAGTCCGACTCATTCATGTACAAATTGTACCAATTCTCACAAGTCCGATTGTATTTCTCACCAACTCTCTCATCTGGCAAAGTCAACTTCATCTAAGATAGATCGTATGAATTTTCTTTATTCAGGTTTAATCTTATGGTTACATGCAACCATAAAAATGAGAGTTCGCTACCATACAAATGAACGCGCGCCGCTAGATCTTACTATTGCTTTTAGAAGAAGCATCTCATTTCCGTAAATAATTATTTGGGTCCTGTTTTTAACGATTTTTAGTCGTAGCGTTTGTACCAAGTCTACTTGTTAAAAACAGATTTTTTTAATATTTCTATGTATTTCCCCCCCCCCCCCCCAACCCCCCCCCCCAACCCCCCCCCAACCCCCCCCCCCACATAAACTCCGTCTACAAGGTTACGTTGTCAACTCTTAGGGTTGGTGTTAAACGTTCAACTAACAACTCCACCAATTACTCGTAAGTTACGAGTACGTACTTGTACCGTAGGTACGAGTAAGATAGTGCGAGTGCGAATACTCGTACTTCTTTACGGTGCATTTTGAATTAGCGCTTTGCAGGGGCCCTGTGGAGTTGTTGTGTACGTAGTTTTCTTACATATTTGTACTATTCTATGATTCTAGTCTATGATTCTAGTCAATGATTCAATTCAATGATTCAATTCTATTATTCCATTCTACGATTCAAATCTATGAATGAAATCAATGATTCTAGTCTATGATTCAAAATGAAGATACAATTCTATGGTTCAGCTCTAAAATTCAATCTATGATTCAACTCTAAGATTCAATTCAATGATTCAATTGTACAATTCAATTGTACAGTTCAATTCAATGATTCTAGTCCATGATTCTATTCTAAGATTCAATTTTTAATCATCAAATTCTATAATTCTAGTCTATCATTCAATTCTATGATTCAATTTTGATTCAAGCCTATGATTCAAGGCTATGATTCAATTATGATTGAATTCTATGACTCACTTCAAGGATTCACTTCAAGGATTCAATTCTATAGTCCAATTCTATGATTCAATTCCATGATTAATTTGCATGATTCATTTCTATGATTCAAGTCTATGATTCAAGTCTATGATTCACTTCCATGACTCAAATCTATGATTGGAGTCAATGTTTCAAATCTATGATTCAAGTCTATGTTTCAAGTCTCTGATTAACTTTCATGATTCAAGTCTATGATTCAAATCTATCATGCTTCAAATCTATCATGATTCAATTCTATGATTCAAGTCTATGATTCAAGTCTATGATTCAATTCTTTGACTCAGGTCCATAATTCAATTTCATGATTCAATTCTTTGACTCAATTCCATGATCCAATTCTATGACTCAATTCTATGACTCAAGTCTACGACTCAAGTCTACGATTCAAGTCTTTATTTCATTTACACGACTCGACTCTATCATTGAATTCAACAATTAATTCAAATATATCATGATTCAATTATATGATTTAAGTCTATGATTCAAGTCTATGATTCAATTCTTTGACTCAGATCTAGGATTCAATTCTATGACTCAATTCCATTACTCAATTCCATTACTCAAGTCTATGATTCAAGTCTACGACTCAAGACTACAAATCAAAGCTATGATTCATTTATATGCCTAAAGTCTATGATTCAATTCAACAATTGAAGTCTATGATGAAAATCCATGATTCAAGTCTATGATTACAATGTGTGACCCAAACTTACAATTCAATTTAATGATTCAATTCTATCATTCAATTTTAGTATTCCATTCTTTGACTCAAACCTACCATTCAATTTCACCATTCAATTCTATGACAAAGGTTCATGATTAAATTCTTTGACTCAAATCTATGATTCAATTTGATATAATTCCATGATTCAATTGTATGATTCAAGGCTATGATGATTCAAGTCCGTGATTCAATTCTATAATTTAAGTCTATGATTCAATTCTATGACTCACTTCCATGATTCAAGTCTACATTTCATTCCTTGACTCAAATCTATGAATCAAATCTATGACGCAATTCTATGCTTCAAGTTTAAGATTCCATTTTTTCACTCAAATCTATGATTCAATTCAATGACTAAAGTCTATGATTCAATTCTTTGACTCAAATCTACTATTCAATTTGGTACAATTCCATGATGTATGATTCAAGTCAATCATTGAATTCTATGATTGAATTCTATGATTGAATTTTATGATTGAATTTTATGATTCAAGTCTATGAATCAATTCTATGAATCAATTCTATGAGTCACTTCCATTATTGAAGTCTATGATTCCACTAAATAACTCAAATCTACAATTCAATTTTGTGACTCAATTTATTGATTTAAGTCCATGATTCCAGTTTTTGATTCAGTTTTTTGATTCAATTATAATTCAAATCTATGCTTCGAATCTTTGACTCCAGTCAATGATTTAATTCAATGATTCAAGTCTATGATTCAATTCTTTGACTCCAGTCAATGACTCAATTCAATGATTCAATTCAATGATTCAAGTCTATGATTCAAGTTTATGATTCCATTCTCTGACTCTAACCTACAATTCATTTCTATGATTCATTTCTATGATTGCACTCTATTACTCATCATTCTATGACTCAATTCTACGATTCAATTCTTTGACTCACTTCCATGATTCAATTCCATGATTCAATTCCATGATTCAATTCCATGTTTCAATTCTATGACTCAAGTTAATGATTCAATTCTATGATTCACTTCCATGATTCACTTCTCTGATTCAAACCAGAGATTCCAGTCCATGACTCAAATCTACAATTCAATTCTGTGACTCAATTCCATGATTCAACTTTTTGATTCAATTCTATAATTCAAGTCTATGATTCAATTCTTTGACTCCAGTCAATGATTCAATTCAATGATTCAAGTCTATGATTCAAGTTTATGATTCCATTCTCTGACTCTAACCTACAATTCATTTCTATGATTCATTTCTATGATTGCATTCTATTACTCATCATTCTATGACTCAATTCTACGATTCAATTCTTTGACTCACTTCCATGATTCAATTCCATGATTCAATTCCATGATTCAATTCCATGATTCAATTCTATGACTCAAGTTTATGATTCAATTCCATGATTCAAGTCTAAGATTCACGTCTAAGATTCAATTTTATGATTCAAGTCTATGATTAAATCCTATGATTCAATTCCATGATTCAATTCTATGATTCAATTCTATGATTCCAGTCCTTGACTCAAATCTACAATTCAATTCTGTGACTCAACTCCATGATACAAGTCTATGATTACATTTTTTTATTCAATTCTATAATTCAATTCTACAATTGAATTCTATAATTCAAGTCTATGATTCAATTCTTTGACTCCAGTCAATGATCTCATTCAATCATTGAAGTCTATGATTCAACTTTATGATTCCATTCTCTGACTCAAACCTACAATTCATTTCTATGATTAATTTGTATGATTCCATTCTATTTCTCATCATTCTATGACTCAAGATTCAATTCTTTGACTCTCTTCCATGATTCACTTCCATGATTCATTTTGATGATTCAATTCTATGATTCAAGTCTAAGATTCATTTCTATGATTCAAGTCTAAGATTCAATTCTATTATTCACTTGCATGACTCAAGTCTATGATTCCAGTCCATGACTCAAATCTACAATTCAATTCTGTGACTCAATTCCTCTAGAAATCACGCGGTGATAGGTACAGACGGATATTAACGTACGAGTGGCGGACGTAACTGTTTATACGATTCACATAAGAATCAGCGTACATGCCAAATACGACTAAATAAAGAGGAGAGGAGGAGAGGTGCAAATCGAAGATCCCTCTTACCTCTACTACTCACAATTTTAGAACCTAATCAATATCAAAACAAAAATCCATCTAATGACTCAAAGTAGAAATCAAAGTTTATCAGACCCAAGGATTCTAACCAAAAGAGGATTAGTCAACAATCGGCTACTGTTCCAATGAGAGACGAGTGTTCCAGCGGTTCACACGACAATAGAAGGAGCGAGACTGATTACCAACTGATCACCGGTTAATCAAAGACTCTCCTGAAGGCTATGTCCATGTTTGAGCACTTAGATGGGTAATGGCGCTAGTGCAGCCGGGCTTGAGCTAGTATCTCTCGCTTCTCTCAAACGACATAATGGCCTAGGGGAAGAAGCAAACGCCATCGATACAAGATATCAAATTCAGGGCCAGAACAGCCGCAGTCTTTACATTCAAACATAAACGTGTTCCAATTCAAGAATGGAAGAGGCCCACATGGCGCCTCAAACAACACGATAATGACTGGCAACACACCTAGGTGTACATAGAAACGGCAACGAGCTAACGGCCCCAACAACACCAGCAACAACAACAACTAGAGGCATACAGCCTCTCAGTTTGTAGTAGGTGTGAGTACAGTTACGAGGGCTCAAGTCCTCTATACGAGTTAAATAAGATTCTACCACAAGGTGGGACAGCGTACAGACGTGTGCACTAAGCTGTTCTTAGCCTCTACACAGAAAGGACAGTTGAATTATTCAGCAATTTCAACTCCCGCTGAATAAGGGGATCCGTTGGACTTCTAACCGTAAAATAATGGGGAAACAAACCAACGGTCCCAATCCCTGTGGAAACAATTCAACAACCCCAAATTCCTGCGAGAACAAGTAGCGAGCCAGCTCAAACAGCCACTAAATTCCTGCACAAGTAGACCCAACGGCCAGCAAAGGAATTCATAAGCCAAATCAACGGCCCCGATTCAGAATCGGAACACGAACAGTTCGCTTAAGTATGGGGCAACCGAGGGATTTGCGTTTGGAATAGAAACGTTTGTAGAATTTGCAAGGAGAAACCACTAGAAAGTACCCACTAATAGTGATATAGTGCTGAGAGTGATTATTCAAGAAATGCAAATTCTCCTCAGAAAAATCATTCATACATCACTTACAGAACAAGCAAACAACTACTCCAGAAGCAAACTACTAACCATGGCGAGAGGAAGACCAGCTCGACAGAACCAACGTAACAACAACATCGCGGCCGCTAATCCAGCAGCTGGCGGACCTGCCAACAATGGACCAGCCATCCCTGCCAATCTTGGCTTCTCAGTGGCGCAAATGGAATTCATTAGGACCATGATGGATACTAACCGGGCTCCGGCACTCACACAAGAGGTTCAAGACGCGGTCAAACGCGCTGATAGGCTGGATTGAATCCCCGGATATGCAGGGGAGAGGTCTCTAACTCCAACTGAAATAGTGTTCAGGAAAATCCTGGAATCTTTCGGATTGAACCGGATTACAGCAGATGAGCTCTTCCGGACTGGTTACAGCAGTACTGACTCCCTCCGAGACATGGATGAATCTGCAATCAAATCCCTGGTGAATGGTGTCAACAAGACCAAACACAACTACTGCCTGGACCCAAAACAAGTGTATGTGGGGAGGGTCTTCGGAGACCGTCTCAAGTTGTTTGTGGCTTGGATTGAATTTCAGCCTCTCATTGGGGCCACCACCACCCCGGTTGACTGGATGGCTGATCCGGATGCAGAAGCTAAGACTCGGACTTGCCTCAAGTCCCTGAAGGAAGATGATAGCAACACGGCAGCCGGGGACCTTACTCTTCCAGAACCACTCACTGCAATGTCGAATTTCAAGGAATTTGATGAACGATTCAGGGAATACCTTTGACATAAAAGGGGTGTCACTAAAACATCTCTACTCTACACGATCCGGAAGGACTCCATAGTAAGCGACGCTGAAATGGGGGGAACCGTTGGATCTGCTCCGACAGACAAGTACGCTGACTGGACTGAGTATTCTATACGGTGCACGATTCATTCAGGGTCTCACTGGACCAAGGACAACAATATACTATTGGGAATCCTATTCAAGTTGGTAGGGGCTGGTCCTGGTTGGTCCTACATCCAAGGTCTCGGCTCCGAAGGGGATGGAAGAAAGGCATACTTCACCCTCTACTTCCAAGCATACAAGTTGACAAATATAAGACTTCTCATAGAAGAAAAGAGGGCCTTCCTATAAAGTTCTATCTACTCCGGGGATACCAAGAACTACAGTTTTGACAAGCACAAAAGGCGATGGTATGACGCGAAGGAGTTCCTGTTGCGGCACAAGGCCTTCCCACCTGAAGACCAGTTTGTTACCGACTTCTGTCACTCTATATCGGACCCAAGGCTCAAAATAGCAGTCCAATTGGTCCTAAATGAAGGAGGTGGCATGTACAACAACTTGGACAAAGCGGCTGCCCACTTCACTCAAGCGCTTGGTATCAAAAAGATGCAAGCCAGTCGCAAAGGCAGTCGGAGGAATATCTCTTCGTTCAAGGGGAAAAGGGGCAACAAAAGCAACAACGAAGGCAACTCCTCCAACAACAAGAAGTCCGGCAACAACAAGAAACAGAAGACTTCCGGTACATATGATGGGCCTCTCGAGGGTAAAATCTACCCAAAAGAAGTCTGGATCACTATGCCTTCCGCCCAAAAGAACCAAGTACGGGCCCTACGCCCCGCTCTCAACTCTCCTGGAAAGTCTGCACAAGTTTCTCTGGTTGAAGCCAAGGGCGAGAATACTACAGCAAAGGGGTCGGCCGGCGACCAATTTGGTAGCCATACTCACAAGAAGAAAAGTCAAGATTGATTTGCCGGCTGGGGCCTGTCGATTGTATCCCAGGTAGGCCGGCCAGTAGTCCATATTAAGAGCTTTGGCTCACCATCCTCCCATAACCGTCGGTGCAAGTTGGACAGCCATGCTGATACGACAGCCGCAGGATCAAATATGGTATTACTCGATTCATTGGATTCTATTTTGACCTATGTGGATGTTGCACCATTTTCAGACACCTACTCACCACTTAAGAATGTCCCTATTGCTCTTTGCGCCACAGCTTGGACCGACCCAACTGACGGGATTACCTATATCTTGGTGTTTGGGCAGGCTCTGTTCTTTGGCACCAAGTTGCAACACAGCTTGGTATGTCCCAATCAAGTCTGGGACTGCAACTTCAACAAGGTTGAGGACACCCCACGAAGGTACGACTCCACTTCTACACACGGGATTACATTCCAATCTGAAGACACCGAGCTCTTTATCCCTCTCAAAGTCAACGGGGTCATATCCTATTTTGACTCCCACAAGCCTACAAAGAAGGAGTTGGCGACCTGTGAGCATGTCCTGGCCACCGATACCCATACATGGGATTCCTACTCCTCTCACTTTGCCGAGGAAGAAAATGCCACTAATGCCTCTTTTCCACGAGTCGTTGCAACCCTCTCAGGGTATTTGCCGGCTTGCGGGACTCCAGTCCGTTATTCATCCACAATCCATCCTGAACCTCTCGGTGTTGGGTACGACAAGTACTGGCTACGTCATCTTGCCTCTGTGTGCACTGGCCAAGTTCCTTTCCAACGCACAGGGTATAATCCAACGGACATCTCTACACGATTGATTTCAGCCCTTGCTGGAACCACCGGGGAGGACCAAGAAAATCTTTGCAATTCAGCAAATTCTATGATTTCTGATGTTTCCACCAAGCCTTCTTCAACCAGTCTGTCCTCATTATCTGAAGCTGAGCTTGCCATTCAACAGGAAGCCAAGGCTAGGACCAAGGAGAGGAAGCTGCTACGTCGCCAACAAGATGTCCTAGACCAAGAAATGTCCCTTGACAAGAAGTCCTTCATTCGACGGGGACAATGGGGACCTCCAATAAGGATCCCTGACAAGGTTGACAGGTATGATGCCAAGGCCATTGCTAAGATGTGGCACATCAGTGAGAAGCGGGCAAAGGCTACTATTGAAGTCACTGCCAAAGATGGCATTCGACAGCTGTCCCAGCCTATCACCAGAAGATTGAAGACACAGAAGTGGCGGAACCGGAGAACACTAAAAGGAAGATGGTATGCTGGCACTATGAAGTTCAAGGTTCCTGGCATCATTCGCAATGATGCGGCAGCCCAGATCTTTGCAAATGGAAAGGGCTATGTGGCCTTCTATCCTGTCAGGGGAGAGGTCCGATGTCATGATGGCTTATCTTGCTTTATCAACGAAGTGGGAATCCCAGAACACCTTGTTACCGATGGAGCAAAGGCCCAGGGGAGTCATGAGACACACAACACTGGTTGGCACAAGCTCAGGTCGGAGTATCGCATTCGGCAAATGTACATACAACCTCAATGCTCTTGGCAGAATACAGCAGAACACAGTGCTGGGGACTTGAGGCGGGCAATCCGTTGGATGACTTCTAAGAAGGGCAGTCCCAGGAGGTGTTGGGCCTTCTGTGGAATGTTAGCGGCCGGCTGGATGAATCTCATGGCATCGAGTGATCCTTCTTCAATGGGGAGGACTAGCTTTGAATTGGTACATGGGTATACTCCGGACATCACACTGCATATGATCCACGACTGGTACGATTTCATTTGGTGGTACGGCTTAAATGGGAAGACAAATAGGCTCGGCCGGTGGCTGGGCCTATGTCTAATTTAAAACTGGAAAGGTTCACATAACAAACAGCACCCGGGCTATATCTGAGGAAGAATGGAGACATCCAGATATCCTATCACAGTTGGAAGCACACAACAAAGAAATCAACGCAAAAATAGGTGATGAAGTTAAACCTTCCGATTCTTATCTTGAAAACGAACTTGGCAAACCACCTCTGGGCCTTTTTGACGGCAAATATGAGGGAGAGGATGAACTCCTAATGGCAGAAGCTGAGGCTTCATCCCCAGATGTTGATTACTTAACCAATAAGGACCTTGACGAGTATCTTGGGACTGAGGTATTACTCCAGATTGGGGACCAACACATCCGGGGGCTAGTCAAGAGGCGTTGCAGGGATAAGGATGGTGTGCTGGTTGGTGAAAAGAACAGCAATCCACTCTTAGATTCGAGGTCTTACGAGGTGTCTGTGCCAGATGGATCTATCGAAATCTATACAGCCAACATGCTTGCAGAAAGTATCTATTCTTCAGTCGACGATGAAGGGCGCATGTTTTGTTTAATGGATGAAATCATCAATTTCGAAAGGGATGAGGAGGCCTTAACTATCGAACAGGCTACTTACACAACAAAATCCGGACAAACTAGGATAAAACCAACAACCAAAGGGTGGAGGTTCCTTGTTAGGTGGAAGGATGGCACTACGTCCTGGGCAAAGTTAAGTGATATGAAGGAAAGCTTCCTGATTGAAACAGCAATATACGCCCGTGAAGAAGGCATTATAAATGAGCCAGCATTTAAGTGGTGGGCCTATAAGGTACTTCGGAGAAAAGACCGGATCATATCTGGCGCTAAAACCAAATATTGGACCAAGTCCCATAAGTACGGGGTCCGGCTCCCTAAGTCAATTGCAGAGGCAAGAGCAATTGATCGAGAGACGGGGACCGATCATTGGGCTCAGGGTATTGCAAAAGAAATGAGGAACAGCTCTATTGCCTTTGAATTCAACGAGGAAGACAAGATACCAGTGGGGCATACCAAAATAACCATGCACATGGTCTTCGATGTCAAGATTGACTTAACTCGGAAGGCCCACTTAGTAGGTGACGGTCACAAAGTCCCAGAAATCTCCAAGGAATGCACTAATTCCAGTGTACCCAGTAGAGATTCAGTTCGATTGTTCTTCCTAGTTGCAGCACTTAACAACCTCGAGGTACTCAGTGCGGACATACAGAATGCTTACTTAACAGCACCCATCAAAGAGACGTACTTCAAAATAGCTACAGAGGCCCAAGGGTTTGCGCCGGAGCTATGTGGAAGGCCCTGCAAGATTGTAAGGGCTTTATATGGGCTCCCGGTTGCAGGGGCATCTTTTCGATCACACTTGGCTAGTCATTTAAGGGAGCTTGTTATATATCTTGCAAAGCCGATCCTGATGTGCATCTCCGATCTGCGTTCAAACCAGATGGTACGGCCTACTACAAGTACTGTGTGGCCTACGTTGATGATATTCTTGTATGTGGAATGGATCCAAAGTTCCAGATGGATGCAATAGAAAGACAATTCAAGTTGAAGAATGGAACAGTTGAAGAACCTTCTTTCTACTTGGGAGCTGATATAGGAAAGACCTACATTGATGGTAACCCGTACTGGTCCATGGCTTCATCTAAGTATACTGCAAAAGCCATCAAATTGGTTGAAGAAGAAGAACTAACCGGAAAATATGCGTTTAAGGTACTACCTAATACAGCAAGATTACCATAGATCCAGTTCATACTCATACTTCATAAGTACCATGTTTGAGTGATACTTCATTTTTTAAGGGGGTGAAAGAATCTATTTTTTTCAATTTTTAGTTTTTGAAAAGATTGGTCTTAGATCCAGTACATTCTGGAAGAACTCATACTACATACCATGATTGAGTCATACTTGAGGGAGTACTTCATTTTTGAGGGGGTTGAAAAAATATTTTTTCATTATTTTTTAATTTTAGTTCCCTTCCCCCCCCCCCCCCCCATCCAGTACATACTCATACTGTAGTTAGCCACGACCTTCATACTGATCTTACCAATTATTCTACCGTATACTACCAATCAAGTGACGTCATTCATTCGCGCGAGTTCTATTTTAATTCGAACAAGCTACATACGTTCATACCAATCCTACCAAGTGATCTTTACTACCAATCAAGTGAAATCATTGGCGCGAGTTCTATTTTTAATTCGAACTCTCTCATCTGGCAACGGCGACAAGTTGTTAATTTCCTTTTGAAACTGGCTGTTGAGCTGATTTAATCCAAAGGCAAAGAAGAGCAACAGGAGCTGTAGCTGCAGGCCGGTTGAGGTGCCCGTCTGTTGTGTTCTAATATTTCTCTGATATCCACTTCGATTGGACGCTAATCCAATCAGATCTATTTTGACTATCGACAAACAACGCAATCAGTTAGACCTTAGGCTTGTAGTTGTACAGTAGGACGCAAGGGCGTCCGGTGCAAGGTTTAAGGTTGAATAATCAAATAATCTAAAAGTATAAACAATTGGCTTGCTGGAGAGCAAGTTATCGTTTTAAAGATCGTGCTGCCGCTAATACAGCACGATATGGATACGCGTTGCCGCTAATACAGTGCGTATTGATACAAGTATTTTTATACGGTATAATACCGTGTTGCCGCTAATACAACACGTACGGTATTCTGTACAGCAGGAAACAAGTTCATGAGCAGCGCTTCGAACCTCTGCTGTCTTTTCTTGAAAACAGAACACTTAACAAGAGATAGCATATGCTAATATCTGGCACGTGTTCTTTCTTGGATCACTAAGTGCCAAACTCGAGTGACAATCGATTCTTCTCCTTCAGTTAAGTATCGATTCTCAATCGTAAGAATGAGTCTTGTACTCGCACTCGAGTGATGATCGATTCTTCTCCTGCAGTTAAGTATTGGATCTTGATCGTAAGAATGAGTCTCGTACTTTTCGAGGTCTCATTATTCTTGATTCGTACCTCTACTACACTAGACACGAAAGGCATTTAACACTCCCCATGTGTCCAAACGATAGACCATCCTAGCTAAGAGATGCTCGCATTGTTTTGCAGTAGGTTGCCTGTATTGCCACAGTAGTGAAAGATGGGCTTGAGTAAAGGATACACTACCGAGTGTCCCCAATGATTGGTGAGAATATCGGCACAGTTATCCTTGCCTGCAAGATGTTGCATAAGAATAAAACCTCTTGTGATCATGCTTCTAACATAGTGATATGAGAGAATGTGATGCCTCTTGTGAAGTCTTGCATATGGGGATGTAGACGTTTGGAACATCTTCTCATTGTCTCCCCATGTGTAGGATGTGTCGTGTACTCTAGTACCAAGATACCTGAATGACTGTCGGATGTCAACAATTTGCTCAATACAGGTTCTGGCAGATACAAATTCAGCACCGAAGGTGGCTGTTTCAGAAGTTGCTTGCTTCTTGGAGAACCACATGATGGGAGTCTTGTTTGCAAAATGCAGGATACCAGTGACAACCTTGCCACTTAGGATGTCATGCATTAAATTGGCGTCATAGAAATGCAATAGCACAACTACCTTACCCAGAGGAGTAGGAGCATCACTTGGTAGATCTTCAGAGTGCTCCCCATATAGACTGTATTGGACCAGTTTGCGTTAGTACCTTCAGTCAGTACAAAATCAGGAGCTCCCAAGCGAAATCTAATTTTGAAATGACGGAACTTGGAAATGTAGCCATAAATTCGTTCGGCTCGATGGAGATGGCCTTCTCAAAATGTCATGCATTAAGTTGGCATCATAGAAATGTGAAAGCACAACTACCTTGCCTAAGGGTTTAGGAGCATCACATGGTAGGTCTTCAGAATGCTCCCCATATACGGTATTGGACCAGTCTGTATTGGTACCTTCAGTGAGGACAAAATCGGGTATGCCCACTCTGAATCTGATTTTGAAGTGCCGAAACTTGGAGATGTAACCGTAGATTCTTTTGGCCCTATTGAGATGTCCTTTTCTAGGTTGCACTCAAAAGCTTGATAGTGTCATGACAGCAGTCTGCACGTCAAAACGTCCAATAGCTATGACCGATTGAAGTGAGCCAATCATGCTTTGATACTTATGGATATCAGTATCTCCTAGAAATGATGATGAGTCGAGCTCTGGGTGATCATTCTCAGCAAGGGGCGAATGGAATCTGGTGGTAGGTTTGCAGCCAAACATTTGTTCATATGAAGCCTCCATCTTCTCAATAAACTTGATGGAGTTCATGCAAAGCACACCATGTTCATCTCTTTTGAAACCACATCCCAAATGAAAGTTCATAGGTCCAGAACCCTTCAATTTGAAATTGTAAGGTTTGGACTGTAGGATGACCAGAAACATTTCAGGGTTGGCAATACATAGGCAGAGGTTGTCAACGTAAGTGCATATGAGCTCATATACTGGCTCTCCATGCTTGTTCTTGCCAGGCTTGATGAAGTTTTCAGGCTCTGCCTTGGATCTTTCAAAACCTAGTTCAACAAGGCAGGCAGCAAGTAGATCGCCAAAGCACTTTCCAGATGATCGAAGTCCATATAGAGCCTTGTAAATCACCAGAAGATGTCCTTCGAGTGGTCCAAATTCAGCACCAGCCTTGATGCATACTTTTTCACAGGTGACAGCTTCAAGGTATGCATTACCAATGTCAGTTCCCCATGCTTCTAAGCTATTCAGCTCAGCAAGGAATAGGCACATTCGCAGGCCACGAAGGGAAACAACTCCGGCATATACACTGTGAACAGGATCTTCAGTGAGATTGCCATTTGCAACTAGCCGGGCTTTGTGTCGGCCCTCATGCTTCACTGCATAAATCATGTGGACCTTGATCTGTTGAAAACCAGATGGTATATTGCTAGCCTCGTAGATACCTTTGTCAATAAAGGTGTCATATTCTTGGAGTTGTGACATCTCAAGGGCTATGGCATCCTGCCATTTGGTGTTTCCATTGGCACCATCAAACTGGATGGCCTCTTCATGATTGCGAGGTACCTTGAATCCATACTGGTATTGAGGAGCAGTACGAAATGATCGAAGCTTGGCTTGGTGGATAAGCCGGTCTAGCCTCTTGGTTCTTTGAGCAAGGGAAACAATGCGTTTGAGATGTTTCCAACCAGGTTTATCAAGCATGTTGTTATCCTTGGCATATTTGGCTACAGTAACAGGGTCATCTGCAGCTACATTGGATAGTGGCTCATATGTGCGTTCCATATTTTCCCATTCAATCCATAGGTTGTATTTGGAACCTTTGTACTGAGGCTGCTTGTTGTCAAGAGGGCCTTGGTGGCCAAGGATGCGGCAAAATGACCAGAGTTTGCCATCTTCTTGAGTGACATCCCTATGGATAAAGTTCATAACATCATTGTATGCAATGATATCCTCGAGTTCATCATCGGTATGCTTACATCGGAACTTGATGAAGTCCTTGTTTTTCTCAAGGCTGTCTTCAACATCAACAATGCTCAATCTTTTCTGGGTGCCATCAGGGAGGGCCATCAGAAAGGATCTGCCTTGCAAGTCATCTGCAGGGATGGCAGGGATGGTGATGGATAGGCCATTATCATCAAATTGAGCGTTGCCTTCTTCATCGGTAACAACTACTTTGGATGGATCAACAAATGGAGTAGCAGGATTTGTGGGTGGAGGCGTGGCTTCACTAACATCAAAATATGCTAGCTCCGGGGGCCCAAAATCATCTTCAGTGACAGGGACGCCGGCAGGGGTTTTGCTGAAGATGTGAGGTGTTGGAGGACCATCCAGAATTTCCCCATAGTTGGCAGGGATTGGAGAAGGTGCATAGCTTGGGGTATTAGGGACCTTGGAATAAAGGAAGTTAGGCAAAGATGGCTGTGGAAGACTGGGAGACAATGAGGACTGAGGATCAGAATCAGCCTTTGTAGGCGATCGATGAGAGGGACTGTCACCAAAGGACCTGGGGGTGTGAGAAGCATCTTTGGCTTTGCGCCATGCAATGAAGCCATCATCAGTGAACAAGCCAGCGTGCTTGTTGCAATGCGCAGGATCCAAAGCTGTGCAGACACCAGAGCGATCAAGAAGTTTGTTGGTCATAGGATCCCATATCTTAAAACAGAGACTATTGTCAACATGCTCAGCAAGACCAACAAAATGACCAAGGCATTCTGTAGTCTGGGAGCCAAATTGGGTATCGGGGGTCTTGTAATAAACAGGTTCAAACCAGAAGAAACTGAGGTAGGGACTGGCGTCACCGAGGGTGCCAGTGGCAATGAAGATAGGCTGTTTGTCGGATAGATTGGGGTCTGACAAATGGTTCAAGAGACGTGCAATGTAGGTCTTGCATAGAAGCCAGAGGTGAGGTGGTGTGCCCGTACGGTCCATGATCCGGTTGACAACTCGGTTGAATGTCTGGTATCTCCATTCGAATAGATTCCGATGCTGGTGATAGGGTTCACTTTGCCATAAACCAATCCACAGCATCTTGAGGTAATCTAGAACACTCTTGCTAGATTGGTAGGATCCATGATCACAAAGGAGCCTGAGAGGCCTACCCCATCTTCGAACAAAATTTTGGAGACATGATAAGAAATCAGCAGTACTGCACATTTCTTCCACGTGAATGATATGGGACTTTCGACCAAAGAAAACTTGAGCTAGCTTGGAATTACCATTGACTGCAGGGGTATCAGAGTAGATGACATCAGAGAGTATATCATCATTGAATGGTCTGACATTCATAGCAAGCTGAGGGGACTGGAATTGCTTAAAGATATTGCCATCAGGACTAATAGATAAGGAGCCATATTGGGTGGAATCGGCAAAGGTTGCCTTGATCCGATCGGTGGAGACCCAGCCAAAGAATGGCTTCAAAGATCGATAATCCATGTCAGTGGGTAATTGGATGTGTGGTGCTGCAGTAAGAGAGTTGGAGGGGGAACGGATGGAGCACCTACTGAGGACTTCTTGGTGAATGTAATCAGTTGGGCTGAGCCAGAAGGATGTATCAGGGTTATCCAGCGCCTGGAGAACTGGGTTGGAGATGCCGCGAGACATGAAAGAGGAGACATCAGAAGAGGTGCTGTGTCCAGTAGTACCACGTGGTGCACCAAACTCGTCATAATCCGAATATGGGAGCAATGTGACGATGGGTGAATATTTTTGAATGAATGTGTCATCCTGAGGGGTATAGTAGGCACCATCAACCACAGATGGATTCCAATGTTTGTCGCTTGTCATAACAACACGGGGAAGTCAGGCATATTCTTCGCTGGTATACTTGCGCATTGCTATGTATGGTAACCCATGGCGTATACTTAGTGGAAACACATGGCCATCAGTGGTGGTGATGACTTGGGTGCCACCAGCCTTGATAGATGTATCATCAACTAGTGAGAAATATGCTTCCATCTGTGGAGAAGATAAGATGGATGGGTGTTGTCCAGTGTAAGCACATTCATGAAGGATGATGATGACCGGGCCTCAGTTGGAAACAGAGTAGGCGCCACATGTTGCAATAGGGATATTTTGGATCTAGTGATTGTTGATTCCAGTGACATTGACATAGCGAGGGGGAATGTCCTTAGAGATAAGGCATGCATCATTCCCTATGATGCACCCATTTGCACCTCGGTCAACCATGGCATAACCAGGTGTGGAGACATTGGTTTTGCTAGAGTGATAGACAGCAACAGGGGTTGCTGGTGAAACACAAGGCTCACAGTCTGGTGGGGACCAATGGTGGAATTTGGCAGATAGGGAAGACTGTCCTGCAGGAAAATAGACACTGCCTTCCTCCCTATAGAGGACATCAGGTGTTGTCGGCAAAAAAATACGAACTTCTTGTCGGCATCAAATTCGATCGAAAAAGCCGACAAAACGAAACGACGACCGAGGTACGTAAGATTAACACAGAGATACAAATACTCCAATGATCAAGCATTAGAATCAAACGCACCTCCACTACATGGAAATCCTTAAGTGGTAAAAACGATATCACGTAAGGCTACAAACAAAAGAGGATAATCGGTTAGAAACTAGAAATATCCAAAGACCTGAACGATAAGTAAACACTTGGAATGCTGAAGTAAATTCAGAAGAATCTACTTGATATCCCGTGAGGAAATTACTTATTGCAATCAAGAAAATCAATACCGATTCCGAATGGGCCTCCTCATCTATCTCAAATACAATGAACAAGCATACGCCCCATCGGATAAAATCCTTAACCTCGCAAATGACCAATACCATTGAATGACCGATACAGTAAGACCGACACACGCTGTTAATACAGCAGCAGTATTGGTACGATGAAGACCAAGTAACCGGGGAAGATCTCTATCAAATAAAATACAGCAGGGAGCCCCGATACACAGTGAAAATACGTAGTAAAAAGAAGAGTCTCTCTCTGAGCTCACATCTCTTTAAATTTCAATTATCCTATACCTTTCGGTCGATTTTTAGAGTTACAACATCAGGGTTGTCGGCAAGGAACCAAGCTGGATGGGCTGGCGAAACAGATGATTTGAGTGGCTGATTATCAGACTGAGAGGTTGCCTTGTAAACTCCAAGAGATTCATGAAATGCAGACCGGGCTGAGGCTTCTTCTTCGGGTGAAAGTGCCTGCTCATCAGTATGATGTTCATAGGCGCGTCTTGTGATGGGCTTCCTTGAGTTGGGGTCTGATGGAAGTTCACCATCAAGAAGCTTGGATCGTAGGCATGCAACAAGTCTCTTTTTGTCATCAGCTTTGAAGCCCAGCCAATGCTTCATTCCATGCTTAGAGAGTGTCTGCCAGACTGCAGGCGGTAGCCGCGTGCTTGGGTCCGATGTTCTGCCAGCCTTGTACACAGCATAATCCTGGCAGTCACCATCAAATTTGATAGGGGGCAAATATGAGGCAATATCATCGGTGATGGCTGAATATGTGGATTGTGCCATAGATGAGAGGTCATGAGCATGCGCCTTGGCAGATGTACGGCTGCTGGGTTGAGATAGGGATGCTTGGGAATCCAGCCTGGTTGCTTCAAGAAGGAGGGTATTTTTCAGTTCAATGATAGCAATGGCCTCATGCTGTCAAAAACGAATCATATCCTGAGCTGTAGGGGGGTCATTGACCTTGCAGAATTGTTCACTGAGTTGGAAGCTGCTACTGCAGGCCTTGCATAGGTGTGTCTTGACAGTATCATAGTCAAGTGGCCTCTGAGGATCGCGTAGTGTGTTGAGGTGTTCCAACTGGGCGAACCACTGGGTGATGAACTTGACTTTGGTGTCTTTCCATGACCTCAAATCAATATCCAATAGGTGCTGCATCACAATGGAGGTGTCATATACCTTGGATTTGGACCTGTCATGTAGTGTAACGAAATCAAAGAAGGCTTGTCTGCCATCTCTTGTGATGGTATGGCTGAGCACACATGATGAGGAGAGGTCACTTTGAAAGACATGAAGAACGAGAGTCTAGAAGAAGGCACACTGCTTGTCATGGAGGGCCTTCGTGTACCCTGTGAGTGGTATATTGGGCCAGTTTGGATCAAGAAAGGTGTGGGTATCTATATCAGATGTTTCCAGCTTGGCCTTGAATTTGACAAGCCAATGCTCAAATCTTGCATCATTTTGTAGCACTGGGAATGTGGTTTCGTCCCTTGATTTTCTGATCCATGACTCATATTTGAGCTGGTTGATTGGTTTTGTCGATCAGCCTGGTCCATCTGGTGGTGTTGTAGTGCAGTCCACTACTCCACCATCAGCAGCAGAGTCTCTTCTGGCTTTGACAATTCCTCTACAGTAATTCTTGAAAGCCTTCTTGGTGTAATGGTCATGATCTTCCCAGTCTAATCCTTGCTCGGTGAGATGCCGTCCAAAATCAATAATCCTCTGTAGGTTTAGCTGTACATGTCGAGAGAGCGGTGTTCTTGTTCCCCTCTCCAGGTATGCGAGATCACCAATGTTCTCGATGAATAGGAAGTCCGACCATGTCTTATACTGGCTATTGATGAGAGCCGCGCATAGGACGCTGTTGGATTCTTTTGGGACGTCGAAGGAGTCACGTAGGAAGGTGGCTAACGCTTGATCAAATGATGGGAAGAGGTCTGGGATAGATGTGTCCTCTTCATTATCTTGGGTTGGATTACCCTGTTGGTCAGGTGCCATGTTGGTTGTGGGCAAGAGGGACATGGTTGCAGCACTTCCGGGTTGGAGTGTTTGGAATTCCGGGGACCTGCTTCGTGTTCTACTGGCAACTGGGGTGTTGGACATGTATGAATACTTCAGGAATGCCGGATTGGTGCCCTTGTCATGTGGTTGTAATCGGATCAGAGAACTATCGATCGTCGGCCTTAGTTGTTTGGTCGATGATCTGCTGTCGGATTGTTGCCTTCTATCCAGGGATGTGGTCCTTGGATGGAGATATTGCTATTGGCGTGTCCAATGCAATGGGCTTCTATTTCAGACGAGCGCTTGTTCGTTGGTGTCTTTATCTTCTTGTGTAATCGGATCAGAGAATGATCAATTGTTGGCCTTTTGTCGAGTCAATCAATGTTCTGCTGTCGGATTGTCTTGCGTCGTCGGGTGCTTCTACTGTTGTCTTCTTCTGCAAGCTTCAACAAGCTTGCGACTGTTAATCTGTTAATTTCCTTTTGAAACTGGCTGTTGAGCTGATTTAATCCAAAGGCAAAGAAGAGCAACAGGAGCTGTAGCTGCAGGCCGCCGGTTGAGGTGCCCGTCTGTTGTGTTCTAATATTTCTCTGATATCCACTTCGATTGGACGCTAATCCAATCAGATCTATTTTGACTATCGACAAACAACGCAATCAGTTAGACCTTAGGCTTGTAGTTCTACAGTTCTAGGACGCAAGGGCGTCCGGTGCAAGGTTTAAGGTTGAATAATCAAATAATCTAAAAGTATAAACAATTGGCTTGCTGGAGAGCAAGTTATCGTTTTAAAGATCGTGCTGCCGCTAATACAGCACGATATGGATACGCGTTGCCGCTAATACAGTGCGTATTGATACAAGTATTTTTATACGGTATAATACCGTGTTGCCGCTAATACAACACATATTTTGTACAGCAGGAAACAAGTTCATGAGCAGCGCTTCGAACCTCTGCTGTCTTTTCTTGAAAACAGAACACTTAACAAGAGATAGCATATGCTAATATCTGGCACGTGTTCTTTCTTGGATCACTAAGTGCCAAACTCGAGTGACAATCGATTCTTCTCCTTCAGTTAAGTATCGATTCTCAATCGTAAGAATGAGTCTTGTACTCACACTCGAGTGATGATCGATTCTTCTCCTGCAGTTAAGTGTTGGATCTTGATCGTAAGAATGAGTCTCGTACTTTTCGAGGTCTCATTATTCTTGATTCGTACCTCTACTACACTAGACACGAAAGGAATTTAACACAAGTACGTACACTTGATGAGTTTTGACAGCAGTTCATATCTACTCCACGTTAATATTTCGCACCTCGGTTTGTCGTTCGATCGAATTTGCCGCCGGCAATGACCGTACAGTTACGTACGGTACATACTTTTCACCGACAACAGGGAAAATTCGATTTGTATGAGAGTAGATGGCTGTAAGTACATCAAGTCCGACTCATTCATGTACAAATTGTACCAAATCTAAAAAGTACGATTGTGTTTTTTAACCAACTCTCTCATCTGGCAAAGATGACGATGTACTAACTTCATCTATCTAGAAAAGCGCTGGTAGCAAACGTACAGACGTACGGACATTCTGAGAAACACACGAATGAAATACCACACGTCTATTTTTTCTCTCTTCACTAACGCGTTTACACGTGTAGTCCGCTAGATATTCTTACTAGTGATATTCAGTGATTTCAAGTATTAGTATTTAGATTTGTGAGCATTTACATGTAAGATGACTTCTGAGATCGAACCTCTATCGGTGCTCTATTACTGTTAGCGATTCAGCGAGTCGGCTTGCTTATTTGCCTGTTAGCCATACGTGTGTTATCTCATTCGTGTGTATTCCCGAATGTTCGTACGTCTGTACGTTTGCTACCGGCGCTTTTCTAGAGTCCCCGTGTCTTCGTACTTGTACTGTTAAGTACTTGTAGAAGATACCTTAAGGGCCGGTCTTCTTATTTGCACCGCCACATACATCTCCTACATAAGGAGAATAGCTTTACCCCACCCATAAGCTTAGTGAGTAGATCTGCAATATTAGTTTCACCCGGTTCCTTTCCAATCCGGATAATCTTTCCTGCAATGCATTCGCGTGCCTTATGGTAAGCAATGCTGTTATGCTTCTTCTTACAAGGGCTTTCCGGGTGTGTTACATTCTTAACAACCGAGTCATTGTCACAATACATGTTGGTTGGTCCTTCTATAGGTATGCCCATCATTCTGAGCTTATACCGTAGGCCTTCTACCATTTCGATTGCAATCTTGAGTGCCACAATCTCTGAGCCAAACGTGGATGTTTCAACAGTTGTTTGTCTCTTAGAGAACCATAGGATTGGTGCCCTGTTAACAAAGATGATGATTCCCGTATGAGACCTCCTAGTAGCCTTGCAACCAGCATGGTCAGCGTCCACGAAACATGTGGTAGTTACGGAGTTTCCTCGTGGCTCGGGCATATCCGGAGGAATTATTTCCCCCGCTTCCGGATAGAATTCGGCCCAGTCACATTCATGGAAAACTGATTCATCAAGTTCTGGGATGGAACAGTCAAACACCAACTTTGATTTGCTGTAATTCTTTAAGTATGCAAACAAATGAAACAATTGGTTTAGATGTCCTTCTCGGGCCTGTGCAAGATACCGGGACATAAGTGAAACAGGCATTACAATATCTAGCCTTCCGAGTTCACATATCCAACGGAGTATACCTATTAAACCCTGGTAATAGTTTTGTTTCTCCGGACCAAGTTCCGGTGAGGCATCGATTTCGGGCCTATACCCAGTTGCCAATGGTGATTTTGCGGATTTTGGGAGTACCTTGAAGGCATATTGCCCCCTACTCAATTCCTCTTCAACAGACTTAACGGCTTTGGAGGTATACTTTGTTGAAGACATGGACCAGTACTCAGCCCCATCAACGGAAGTGTTACCAATATCCGCCCCTAGATAGAAAGTGGGTGGTTCAACAGTCCCATCCTTCAGTTTGAGCTGTCTTTCGATTGCATCCATTTGGAACTTTGGATCCATCCCACATACAAGGATGTCATCCACATGCCACGCAATATTCGTAATATGCCGAGCCTTCTTTCTTTACAGCTGGCCGCATATATACATCTGGATCCGCCTTGCAAGACTTGTATCCAAGTCCCCTTAAGTGCTCAGACAGATGAGATCGAAATGATGCGCCCGCGTTTGGTAATCCATACAGAGCTCTTACAATTTTGCAGAGCCTTCCACATAACTCCGGTGCAAATCCTTGTTCCAGTGTAGCCACTGTGTAGTACTTTTCCTTAATTGGTGCGGTTAAGTATGCATTTTGGATGTCAGCACTTAAGACCTCAAGGTCATTAAGTGCAGCAACTAAGAAGAACATCCGAACCAGATCCCTGCTGGGCACGCTTGAGTATGTATACTCCTGTGATATTTCGGGCACTTTATGCCCATCCCCAACAAGTTGGGCCTTCCTAGTTAGGTCTATCTTCACGTCAAATACCATGTGCATAGTGATTTTTGTATGTGCCACTGGTACTTTGTCCTCGTCATTGAACTCAAAAGCTATGAAATTGTTCTTCATTTCTTTTGCAATAGCCCGGGCCCAATAGTCACTGCCGGATTTCTCATCTATCCTTCTTGCTTCAGCAATTGTTTTTGGTAGTCTAACCCCATACTTATGGGATTTGGTCCAATATTTGGTCTTGGCGCTGGAGATAATCCGGTCTTTCTTCCGAATTACCCGATAGGCCCACCACTTGAAGGCTGGCTCGTCTATTATGCCTTGATCCTTGGCAAACAGAGCCGTTTCGACAGGGAAACTTTCCTTCATGTCACTTAACTTTGCCCAAGAGGAAGTTCCATCTTTCCAACTGACCAGGATTCTCCACCCTTTGGTTGTTGGCTTAGTCCGAGTTTGTCCGGACTTAGTAGTGATAGTTGCCTGCTGTACTGTCAGAGCCTCTTTATCCTTTTCATAGTCAAGTAGCTCGTTCAGAAGACAGTACATGCGCCCCTCATCGTCCACGGAGGAATAGAGATCCTCCGCGAGCACATTTGCTGTGTAGATCTCAATGGATCCGTCCGGCATAGAAACCTCGTAGGACCTTGTATCTAGGAGTGGATTGTTATTCTTTTCTCTGACTAGGATTCCGCTTGCGTCCCTGTACCAGTTATTAACCGTACCGCGAATCTGTTGGTCCCCTATCTGCAGTAGCACTTGGCTTCCGAGGTACTTGTCAAGATTGTCGGTTAAATCATCAATGTCCGGGGAAGACGCCTCTGGCTCAGCCATAAGTACCTCGTCCTCACCCTCATATTTGCCATCAAATAGGCCCAAGGGTGGTTCCCCTAACTCGTTTTCCAGATAAGTATCCAAGGGCTTCGCCTCATCGCCGATCCTTTCATTAAGTAGTTTGTTGTGTTCCTCTAACTGCAGGATAGTGTCTGGGTGTTTCCATTCCACTTCAGATATAGGCCGTGTGCCGTTTGTTATGTGTACCTTTCCGGTCTTATACAATACATAGTGACAATCGCCACCTCCATAAGTATCTCCACATGGTCCCAGCCATCGTCCGTATTTCTCCGACTTATCCTGTAGGTCGTACCACCGGATGAAATCATACCAATCGTGTATCATGTATGGGGTTATATCCAGAGTATATCCATGGACTAACTCAAATCCTGTTCTTCCCATAGCAGATGGGTCCCCAGATGCGGTGTTACTTAACCTTCCGGCCGCCAACATTCCACAAAAGGCCCAGCACCTCCTTGGGCTTCCTTTCTTAGAAGTCATCAATCGAATTGATCTCCTTAGGTCCCCTGCACTGTGTTCTGCCGTATTCTGCCACCAACAATGGGGCTGTATGTAGGTTTGGCGAATGCGATACTCCGATCGAAGCCTAGTCCATCCAGTGCTGTGTGTCTCATGATTTCCTTGGGCCTTTGCCCCATCAGTGACAAGATGTTCCGGTATTCCTACCTCATTTATGAAGCAAGATAGTCTGTCGTGGCATTGTTTCTCCCCTCTTACTGGATAGAACCCCACATATCCTTTCCCATTGGTAAAGATCTGTGCGTCAGTATCGTTTCTAATGATGCTCAGTACTTTGAACTTCATGGTATCAGCGAACCATCGACCCTTAAGTACTTTCCTGTTTCTCCACTTTTGGGTCTTTAGCCTTCGGGTGATTGGTTGTGTAAGGTTTCTTATGCCTTCTTGGGTAGTGACCTTAATCGTTTCTTCGACCCTCTTTACACTGATGTTCCACATCTTTGCAATGGCTTCTGAATCATATCTGTCCACGTTCTCCGGAATCCTTATCGGAGGTCCCCATTGTCCGCGGCGGATAAATGATCTCTTCTCTAGGGAAGTTTCCTTATCTATCACATCTTGCTGGCGGCGGAGTAATTTCCTTTCTTTTGTCCGAGCTTTTGCTTCCTTTTGGATGGCAAGCTCTTCCTCTGTTAGGGAAATCGAAGTTTTGGTTGAAGTAGCTGAAATTCGGAGTATCTCCGAGCTTTCTGTCCCCGGTACTCTGAACAAAAGCTGAGTGTAACTGGTTGCCAATCTCTTGTTGAGTATACCCCGGCCGTTGAGTACGGGTTGTACAGATCTTCTGTAGGTACCTGAGATGATAATCCTTGTGTTTTACATTGATGTGTATAGGGTTGTCTGTGGATTGTATCCAAGACTCAGTTGTCCCAGTCGGTCCTCCTCCAGAGAGGGCGGCCACTACTCGTGGGAATGACGCGTTGGCTGCTTCTTCATCTTCTCTGAAGTGGGGGGCGTATGGGTCCCAGGTATGAGTGTCGGTTGCAAGGACCTGATCACATGTATCAAGTTCTTGGCGTGTCGGCTTTCGTGTGTCAAAGTATGACAGAACGCCATCAACTAACAATGGTATTGCCAATTCAAAACCGTCGGCCCAAAAGATAAGACTGTGGCTGGAAGAACTGCAGTATCTTCGCGGTATGTCTTCGACCACATTCAAATTGCATTCTCTGATTTGGTTCGGGCATATCAGACTGTGCTGCAGTGATTCTCCGAAATAGAGGGCCTGTCCGAATACCAATATGTATGTGATACCGTCCGTTGGGTCTGTCCAAGCAGTAGCACAACGGGCAATAGGAACATCTTTCATTGGTGAGTACACGTCTGAAAATGGAGCAACATCAGCAAATGTCATGATAGAATCCAGTGGATCGAGTAATACCATGTTAGATCCAGCTGCAGTCGTGTCTGCGTGGCTATCCAGCTCGCATCGTCCTGGCTTAACACTGGATGACTGGGTCATCTCTTTGAGATGGACTATCGGCCGGCCTACCCGAGGTTCTATCTTAAGGCCCCGGCCGGCGAATCAATTGCCATTCCCGTTTCCAATGTGGCTGTGACAGCCAAACTGGTTTCCAGCTGAACTGGTGTTATTGGGAGGGTTTGCAGCTGTTGTTGCTGCTACTTTCGATTGTTTGTTGCCCCCGCTATTGCTTGCATTCCGTGCTTGTTTTAGCGTTCGGACTCTTTGTTGCTGCTCTTGGGACATGCTTAACCATACTTCTCGTGGATAGAAATGTCCAAAATTGACCTCGCGGATGGGTTCTACCGAGTCCAGTTACAACCAGAAGACACCATGAAACTGGGCATGCTGTTCCCTGCCAGGAAGGGGGAACCTCCCCTTGTGGGCATCCCCCTCACCAACCCTATGGGGTGAACATCTAGCCCCCCCAACTTCTGTGCCTTCACTGAAACAATTGCTGACCTGGCCAACGACACTCTCTCCATAGGGCTAGCAATGGCCAGACGCACGCCACATCGACTGGATATCCCCTCTGAAGCCCCATCTCCAAGCGCCCTCCCCATTGCAATCCCACCGGATCCCCCTCCAGAGGCCACCCAAAGCACCACCCCCAGAAAAAAGCCTGTTCGATACTGAGATGTCTATGTGGATGACTTCTGTGGCCTAGCTCAAGGCAACAAATGGACCCGCCGCGCCATCAAGCGAGTGCTCTTCCACTCCCTGGACAGGGTTTTCCGGCCCCTTGAGGCCACCGACACCCCCTTCACACAGGAACCAGCCTCCCTCAAGAAAATGCTCCAAGGGGATGCCACCTGGACCACCAAAAAGGTTATCCTTGGCTGGCTCATTGATTCCATCAACAAAACCATCAGCCTTCCTCCCCATCAAGTATCCCGGCTACAGGAGATCTTGCACTCCATCACTCCCCACCAGCGCCATGTCCTCACCCAACAATGGCACCAAGTTCTTGGGGAACTCCGATCCATGGCTATTGCCATCCCTGGCTCCATTGGCCTCTTCTCCATCCTCCAAGAAGCCTTGCGACACCAAGACCTAGGCCGGCAGCGCATCCGGCTAACTAAGCGAGTCCACAGCTTCCTTCGGGACTTCCAATGGCTAGCCACTGATCTATCCAACCGGCCTACTTCTATTGCAGAACTGGTGCCGGACCCCTTCCCTGCCACCATGGGCGCCTGTGATGCCTCTGGGGCTGGTATGGGGGGCATTCATTTTGTGCCCCCATCCTTTGGCGACATGCCTTCCCCAAGTGGGTCTCATCCCAATTGGTCACCTTTGACAACCCCAATGGCACCATCACCAACAGCGACCTTGAGCTGGCTGGTTCCATTGCCCACAATGACATCCTTGCCCACGCTGCCTGTGTCCAATACAGAACCACCCACAACTGCTATGACAACACAGCAGCTGTCTACTGGCAACGCAAAGGCGCCACCACTACTACTGGGCCTGGGGCATACCTCCTTCGGATTCAGTCCCTGCACCAGCGTCTCCATCAATATGTCCCTCTCAGGGATTACATCCCTGGCCCAGTGAATCACCTCGCTGACCTCCTCTCTCGCTCATCCCTCTCTGACGCTGCCTTGCTCCTTCATTTCAACACCACCTACCCCCAGGACTTGCCCTGGATCTTATGTCCCCTGAAGCCTGCCATGCATTCTGCTCTGATCTTGGCTCTATCCAGAAGACCATGCGCGCTTCAGTCACTGAACTCTATGCCAAACAAAAGGATGCCGATTGGAATCAATGGGTTCAATTCTGTTTGTCTCAAGGCTTTGAACCCACCCTCCAATCTGTTACAGATCCAATCCCCATCCTCCAAGTCTTTGCCCAGCGCCTCCATTATGGCAGGCTATCCTGTAGCCGCAAGCCCATCAGATCTCGCACAGTATCGGACACCCTCAGGTCGGTGGGCCAGACGCTGGCCCGCTTGGGGGCCAAAGACCCCAGAACCAACTCAACCGGCAGTCTTGACTTCAGGCTAACTGCCCAGTTCAAGGCCTATGCCAAACTTGACCCCGCCCCTTGCAGGGTCAAACCCGTCCCAATCACCCTTGTCATGCATGCGCTGCAATTTACATACCATGACTACCCTTCCCCTTCCAGGCAGGCTATTGCCAACATGATCTGCATAGCCTTCTTCTTTTGCCTCCGACCTGGCGAGTACACTGGTACTACCAGGGATGACCAAGCCTTCCACCTCCGGGAGGTCTCCTTCTACCTGGGCTCCAGAATCGTCCACCATGATGGCCCTGAACACGAGCTCCTTGCTGCTACCTCTGTTACCCTCACCTTCACCACACAGAAGAATGGGGACAAGGGTGAAGTAGTGGCTCATGCAAGAAGTGGTGACTCCCTCTGCTGCCCTGTGGCAGCGTGCGCTCGCCAGATACTCCATCTCAAGCGCTGCTGCACTAGCACCCACCCCTTCAGCCCATCCCTCAAGCTGGCCAGCTACTTTGACAAGGGAGTTCTCACCCTCGTTCGAGCGGCTTCTGTCACATCCTCCATGAGAGTCTATGCCCAGACCCTCTACCATACCACAGGCATCTCCCCTGCAGCTATCTCTGCCCAATCCCTTCGCGCGGGAGGCGCTATGGCCTTGCTCCAGGGCCAATGTGATTCTAATGTCATCAAGCTCCTCGCAAGATGGCACAGTGATTGCATGATGAGGTATCTCCATCAACAGTCCCTCCCCATTTTCAAGAACCTTGCCTCGGTAATGTTCAATAATGGAACATACTCCTTCCTGCCAGAAGAGTGGGTGCCGGCTGCCGCCCCCACTCCCCCTGGCAGCCCTCTCTGATTCCTCTTGGGGAATCTCCCACCCTCGCAATCTGGCCTCCATGTCCCTTCCAGGTCCAGTCTCCATCTCGCTCCCACCCTGTGGCTTGTGGCCCAATGGCAGAAAAGGCTTAACAGCAAAAGGCTTAACTGCCCAAGCTGTTAAGCCAGGCTGTGCGCCGGTGTGTGTGGGCACAGCAAACTAAGGGACCGGACTACAGCCTGCAAAACAACCAACAGGCTGGAGTTCCCGGCTCCCCCTCTAGCATTTGCTTAACCCTCCAACACACCCATGAACTACAAGCATTGCACAAACAGTACTACACGTAGGCTGGCTACTGAGGCTATCACAAATGTAGTGAGTGATAGTTGATGTAGCGAGGCGAATGAAAGTAATGGTGGTGCCACGTGGCACTCCCTACAACCGGTAGAGAGCCAGACCGGGGGAAAACCTAGTAGAAATCTAGTAGATTTCACTATCACTGAAACCAGCTTCTAAGCACACGCTTAGACCCCGATAGCCTCAACAAGCCGGCAAAGGATTCCTCCAGCAAAGCGCAAGCCTACTACAGTGCACGCCCTACCAGAAGGAATACGATCGATACGATCGATTCCCTGTATCACTAAAACCAGCTTCTAAGCACACGCTTAGACTCGATAGCCTCAACAAGCCGGCAAAGGATTCCTCCAGCAAAGCGCAAGCCTACTACGAACCCTACCAGAACAATACCACCGATTCCCTGTATCACCGGACAAGAAGTATCACTGTGTCACTGTATCACGGTAGCTTGTACAAATGGATTACTTGCGACTGAAAGACTCGTCTGCAATCAAAAATTACAGGCTAGCACTAGAACAAGCCTGTAAAGGATCATCCCTCCCCGCAAAGCAAGCAGCTCACTCTTTTGCTCCTAAAACGATTAGTAGTAGAATAAATTGGCCCACCACACCCGCCCACAGAAAAGGCTTAACAGCAAAAGGCTTAACTGCCCAAGCTGTTAAGCCAGGCTGTGCGCCGGTGTGTGTGGGCACAGCAAACTAAGGGACCGGACTACAGCCTGCAAAACAACCAACAGGCTGGAGTTCCCGGCTCCCCCTCTAGCATTGGGTGATTCCCGAAATACTTTTATGTACTACATAAACCAGAAATTTTCTACTTAACCAGTCGTAATGTTACAAATCATAGTTGACGTGAGCTCACGTCGACTATGATTTGTAACGTTACACTTTTTTATAACGGAACTCCTGACTAAAATTGTTGTCAGTCCCCCAACGGACTAATCACACATCCAACGGATCAGATCGCCAATTTTGGCTGATTACAGTACGAGTACGAGTACTAGTACTAGTACAAAATTTTGTCCAACGCACCACAATAACCAAACCGAATCACTAATAAATGTTTATCTGCTGTTGTTGCTGCTATGTGACAACGACCGAGGAAGAGATACATATTCTTCAGCTCCGGACATAATTTTTATATCGAAGCGACGATGGTGAAGACAGTAGGAAAAAGGTCCAGGAAAAGAAACTACAGCAGAAGAGAAGTCATGGAACTTCTATACACCCTCAAAGCAATCCTTCCTGTTGGTCCTGAGGATTGGGCGCAAGTCGGCCTAATCCACAATGACAACTTCCCTGATACCAATCGAAGTGTTGAGAACCTCCGTAGGAAATACAACGGTCTATATCGGGAAAAAATGCCTACCGGGGATCCAAATTGCCCCAAGGACGTGAAGTTGGTAAAGAGGGTTAAGTATTTGATTAAGTGCAAGGAAGGAGTTGGTGACGGACAAGAGCCATATGGAATGGAAGAAGGATACCAGACCAACATGGAAGACGAAGAATACATAGCAAGTAGTGGTGAGGAGGAGGAGGACTCTGACGATGATAACATTCCTCCGATACCACTTGGTCAACCTTCGCAAACAATGACTCAGCCAACCCAACAGTCAACCCAACAGTCAACAGAGCCAACCCAGCCAACGGACGAGCCAACCCAACAGTCAACAGAAGAGCCAACCCAGCCAACACAACCACCGCTTCGTCAACCTTCCCAACCAACCCAAGAAGAACCAGAACTCAATACACGACCAACTGCCATAAACAATACACCAACGGCTCCCATAAACGTACCACCAAGAATTGTTGTTCCGCGCTCTCGGTCTCGGTCGGCTTCCTCTTCTTCATCATCTCAACGGTTTCCTGCCACGCGTGCTTCCCCTTCTCCCACCAGCACTCCGCGATCAAAGAGACAGTACCGCAGGAACGCCACCAACATCAGCACCACCGACAGCAACAGCACCAACGGACGCCAGGAAATTCTTGATTTCTTGAGAGAGAATTCCGAGCGCGAGAGGGAACAAAGAATAGAGTATCAACGGCTTGAAAGGGAACAAAGAATAGAGTATCAACGGCTTGAAAGGGAACAAAGCATAGAGGATCAACGGCTTGAAAGGGAACAAAGAGAGGCTGCCTTGGAATCGCTGAAGGCCGCCATAGTAGATGTTGCCACCATATTCCTAAACGGGCTTCGTCCCAACTCAAATTCCAACTCCAACTCAAATCCCCCCCAGCCCGGCGATCCCAACAACTCCAACTCGGTTCCCCCCCCGGCCGACTCCACTTAAGAGTCTGGTGGTTCCTGTTTAATAGCAGGAACATTCGGTGTAGGTTGAGCAGGAGGATCCGGAAAAATAGCAGGAACATCCGGCGTAGGTTCAGAAAAATCGGAATCGGAATCGGAATCGGAATCAGAATCGCCAAACAAATCATTACCATTAGATGGGTTGGGAAAGGCGACTCCATTAATAACGGCTGGTTCTGCATTGGTCGGTCGAAGAGGCTTAAGAATCTCTTGAATCTCTTCTTGGTGTCGACGAAGATCGTGCCGGTGATAAAGAATCAGTTCCCTGTATTCATGTTGGGTTGTGGCTTGGTCTTTTCTTTTCGCTTTGGCTAAAAGAGAGCAAAAAACATTTGTCTTTTCTTCTTTGGAAAGTACCACCATCATTGTCGATTGGAAGATTGGAAGATTGTCGATTGGAAGATTACGATTAGTAGTAGTAGATTCAGATTAGTAGATTAGTTAGTAGTGGTAGATTAACAAGAAGTTGCTTTTGGTTTTGGAAGAATTCCAATTATGAGCTTTGCAACTTGCCAAGAAAATGAAATAATGAATTACTCGTAAAAATAATGAATTACTAGCAACTACTAGCAACTACTAGTAATATCTCCTGCAATCGTAAAGTTGGTGGGAGTACATGAAAGTCTCAAATCAGTCGGAATCAAATCGATAGGAGTCAACGATTCCCACGTCGATTCCCATTTTGATTCCCATTTCCATGTATGGAAGAACTGATGGGATTAACCCGTCCGGCGCTGTGTTGAACCCCTCTTAAGGAGTTGAACCCCTCTTGACAAGTCGTGCGGTTTTTACGAACCCGAACACCAAAAGCAAAAATACTCCGGATCAGCAGATCAATCGAAACTACTCCAGATACACGTATAAACTACTTGTATCTTTCCAGCAAGCTCTAAGCTCATAATTCCAAAAGTTACCAACAGCGAAAGCTATGTCCAAATCCTCTACAGCAAAAGCTAGTACTACTAATTTGTAAATTAAAAAGCTACTAATCATTATCTACACTTTGCAATCTAATCAACCATCATGGTCGATGGCAATCGACCATGGTGGAGAACCAACAATCCACTTTGGACCAATCGACCAATCGACCGTATCGACCATGGTCTCACTCAACAACAATCTACTCGGAATCAACAATCTACTCAACCACGCAAAGCGAAATTCGAATGCGAACTGCGAAGGCGAACTGCTCAACAGCTCAACGGTCGAAGAGGCCGGTGGCATCTTCCGGTAGGTTGTCATCGTAAGAGAAGTATCCGTCCTTCTTATGCATGAAAACATTCAGGATCTGGTTGTGACCAATGGTACTTGTTTGGTAATTGTACAGAAGCATCATTAAGTTCAAAATGACCTTCCTATCGCCAAACGTCTCCAATAGGAGCCTGTCTTTCAATCGCGGAAACTGCCCCTGGATCATTCGCATCCCCCACTCTGATAACTGTTGAAGGGACGTTGCTTCTCTGTTCAACAGAATAGCCTCGAGGGTATCCGGATCATGCTGCAAACTTTGGACAAGGCATTGGTGTCTACCTGTGGCAACCCTAAATGCGGAGTCAACACAAACCATAGCTTGGAACTTGACGAACAGTTCTTCTATTTTATCATAAACACCATGATCGGCGATCATGCTGTCATGCCAGGTACCCGGGCAGTTGTAACAGCAAATACGAATTCTCCCATCGGCAGCAAAGACAAAGACACTGTTGACATAAGTGTCGCAGACCCCGTCCAAGAACTGTTTCTCTACCCCCCGCGGGCTCTCGCGCGGTATTTTTAAAATTTTTGACCCTATTTTTAAAATTTCCTATCTTTTATGGTCGCGTGTCTACTAAAATACCTCGCGTGTCGCGCGCTTCTCCTTTCCAGACAATATCTCATCGATCCCTATGTGGATCATCACCTAAAACTCACTCTCGACTTGGTGGAATAAAAATAATCAATTAAATAACATTTTCAGGGTTAGGGATATCATAAAGTTGCCGTGATGAACAATATTTTGTGTCAAACTTCTTACGCACAAATGATTTTCTCTCATATTCGCAACATGCTGTTAACTGCACTTAGTAACACACTATGTACAAAATACCACAATAAATACACAGTACAAAAACCATGTACAAGTCTACAGGTAATGAACATGTGTGTGCTCCGTACACTGAAATCTCTTCAAAAAAAGAACAAGTGAAAAGACCCTGCAAACACAGCAGAAAAACCCTCAAAAACATGATTTATTTTTGATAGGAATTCCGATCATCAAAATCACCAATGTCATTAACTTCCATTTTGACGACCAACACTGCAACGACCCTTCTGTTTCTCCTTCACTAGAACAGACCATAAAGGCTCACCACCATACAAATAGTACAAAAGGACACCAGCTCAAATACCTACACATTTCGGTTGGGAAGGGTATTCAAACGGCAAAGATAAATCCAAATGACAAAGATAAGAAAAATTCAACCCATCTTTTTCCCCTTGGATAGAGGAGAGAATGGAGGCAGACATGTACAAACTCTACCAGGTTTGAGCACCAGCATGTTACTTTACTGGTTTGCTGACCAGGAATGGCAATCAAAGGGCTATCCAATGGCTATTCGCTATTCTGATGGCTATTCAGATGGGAGGAGGGCTAAGCAGAAACTCCAAATCCGTTTTTTCCACACAGAAAACACACACACACACACTCCAAATAACAAGCAGATATCTCCATACTGGAGTCACCGGCGGCAATGATATTGCAGGGATCTCTTCATTATATCAAGAAGGACGAGGCCTCCAAGTTTCGTATTGATCCATTGAGCGGATTAGAAGCAACGGACTCAACATAGCAGAGTGACAAATTTGGTTGTATTTCAAGGAAGCAACCCAAATAACGGCGACGGCAGATATCTCTATAACAACGACACCAACATAAAGAAAGTGTGTCGTAACAAACAAACGCAAAACGCAATCGGTCTTACGATCGATTGATTTAGTGAGTAAGATCATTGTTACAGTTCGATCGGCTTGCCGATCGACAGGTTAATTACTCGTCAGTAAATTTCTCGTCGTATCGTGTAATTTCAAGCATACAAAACACATGTAATTCTTAAGACACAAAACACACGCAAACCATCTTCGATCGGTCTTTCATGTTATCGTATTACCGTATAATTCACCGTGGTATTCTCGTTGGAATATCACAGTATTGTACCTTATTGTGTAGAATTAGTACTAAGTTGTACATAGATTTTAGGGCATGATAGTGTTTTAGAGTTGTTAATTCTTCAAAGAGTGAGCTGAGAGGAAAATCCCGCTAAGAGGCAATCCACATAAAAGCGCCGACGATTATTCATTGATAAATAACCTTACAAATAAGGTTATTTGCCCTTATGACTTTTCGTGCGATACGCCCGCTTAGTACGTACGAATACGCGTTACACGGTGGATTCTTTTCAAACAGCAACGATATTGCAGGGGCCTCTTCATTACATCTATGAGAAGAGGCCTGCCAAGTTTCGTAGTGATCCATTGAGCGGATTAAAAGGAACAGACTCAACATAGAAAAGTGACAAACTTGGTTGTATTTCAAGGAAGCAACCCAAATAACGGTGACAGCAGATATCTCTATAACAACGACACCAACAGCAACGATATTGCAGGGGCCTCTTCATTACATCTATGAGAAGAGGCCTGCCAAGTTTCGTAGTGATTGATTGAGAGGAATAGAAGAATCGAACCGGTGAAGCAGATTGGGAAAATTTGGTTGTATTTCAAAGAAACACCCCAAATAACAGTCACAGCAGATATTTCCATATCGACGGGACCGACAGCAATGATATTGCAGGGGCCTCTTCATTACATATATAAGAACACGCCGCCCAAGTTTCGAATCAATTGATCCAGCGGATCAGAAAAATCGAACCGGTGAAGCAGATTGGGCAAAATTTGGCTATATTTCAAGGAAGCAACCCAAATAACAGTCACAGCAGACATCTCTGGACCAACGGCACCAACAGCAACGATATTGCAGGGTCCTCTTCATTACATATATGAGAAGAGGCCGTCCAAGTTTCGAATTGATTGATCCAGCGGCTCAGAAGAATCGAACCGGTGAAGCAGATTGGGCAAAATTTGGCTATATTTCAAGGAAGCAACCCAAATAACAGTCACAGCAGACATCTCTGGACCAACGGCACCAACAGCAACGATATTGCAGGGTCCTCTTCATTACATATATAAGAACACGCCGTCCAAGTTTCGAATCAATTGATCCAGCGGATCAGAAAAATCGAACCGGTGAAGCAGATTGGGCAAAATTTGGCTATAGTTCAAGGAAGCAACCCAAATAACAGTCACAGCAGACATCTCTGGACCAACGGCACCAACAGCAACGATATTGCAGGGTCCTCTTCATTACATATATGAGAAGAGGCCGTCCAAGTTTCGAATCAATTGATCCAGCGGATCAGAAAAATCGAACCGGTGAAGCAGATTGGGCAAAATTTGGCTATATTTCAAGGAAGCAACCCAAATAACAGTCACAGCAGACATCTCTGGACCAACGGCACCAACAGCAACGATATTGCAGGGTCCTCTTCATTACATATATGAGAAGAGGCCTGCCAAGTTTCGTAGTGATTGACCCAGCGGATCAGAAGAATCGAACCGGTGAAGCAGATTGGGCAAAATTTGGCTATATTTCAAGGAAGCAACCCAAATAACAGTCACAGCAGACATCTCTGGACCAACGGCACCAACAGCAACGATATTGCAGGGTCCTCTTCATTACATATATAAGAACACGCCGCCCAAGTTTCGAATCAATTGATCCAGCGGATCAGAAAAATCGAACCGGTGAAGCAGATTGGGCAAAATTTGGCTATATTTCAAGGAAGCAACCCAAATAACAGTCACAGCAGACATCTCTGGACCAACGGCACCAACAGCAACGATATTGCAGGGTCCTCTTCATTACATATATAAGAACACGCCGCCCAAGTTTCGTAGTGATTGACCCAGCGGATCAGAAGAATCGAACCGGTGAAGAAGATTGGGAAAATTCGGCTATATTTCAAGGAAGCAACCCAAATAACAGTCACAGCAGATATCTCTGGACCAACGGCAGCAACAGCAATGATATTGCAGGGTCCTCTTCATTACATATATAAGAACACGCCGCCCAAGTTTCGAATTGATTGATCCAGCGGATCAGAAAAAAACGACTCAACATGGATGGGAAAGATGATGGGCAAAATGTGGCTAAAAAATGGGCCTCCAACTACTAGGGGTTGCGCCGGTGAAATTGAACAAAATGGGTGAGTATCTATTGATGTAGTAGAGTAAATAATAACAACAGAATAATATAATGTACATGCCGATCGATTCATAACTATCGCCAACAGGGAAAATTCCGCGCACCTACAGGGAAGAATCCACGGTTTGTGGTTCGATGATTACCGGTGTCGGTTCATTGTTTGCAATTCGTCGGTTCCGATCCGTTGGTTCCGACAATTGATTCTGATCCGTTGATTCCGATCCTTTGTTCCGATCCGGTCCTATGAAAATAAGAAACAAGAAAACAGAAGAGAAAATACATTGAGTATCAGCAATGCCGGAGGCAGTATAATCATTGTCTATCTCTCTCATTCGTACCGTTGCTTGTTCCGACGTTCCGATGTTCCGACAATCGTCCTGAGGAGATTATTGTTGCTGCTGCCGTAGATTACTTCTTACTCCTATGTCACAAAAAAACAGTATCTTGTTCCAGTTGATATAGAGGCAAGGGATGCAGGCTCATTGATTTCAAGACGTATATGTTTGGGGGCCAATTCAAACAATATCTATCCATCAATTTCCCTCTCGTCCAATGTTTTCTATTGTCATGCAGTACAAGGCTGTTATTTCGGACTGAAATATCTGAGAACAGATCGTTGTGCTCAAAGAGGGTCGGATCCCACGTTCCCGGACGGAGTGTTGATTGCAAGAATCAACACTCTACTCAAATAAGTTGGATGTAAGAAGGCAGATTATGAAGTGATTTTTTTTTTGTTGCGAGGTAGATTGTTTTTTTTTGTTGCGAGGTAGAAAAAGTGATTTTTTTTGTCGCAAGGTAGAAAAGAAAATTACTGTGTGTTTGTATGAGAGAGATTTTTTTTCGATCGATCTAGAGGATACTTTTAGTACATCCTGTAGAATTCTACATGATTTTGTACTAGTGTAGAATTCTACACGTTTTTTGTACTAGATAATTCGTATGTACGAAAAAAAAAAATCAATCTCGTACGGTACGTACGAAAAAAAAAATCAATCTCGTACGAAAAAAAAATCAATCTTGTACGTACGAAAAAAAATTACTTCAACTTATGTAGATTTCTACACGTTTTTTTTACTAGGAAATTTCTGGTATTGAATTTGTGTAGGTTTCTACGAGCGTAGATTTCTACACGTTTTTTAAACGTTTTTAGTACTAGATATTTTCGGGTATTGAATTCGTTAGGGTTGGGGTTAGGGTTTAGGGCTAGGGTTAGGGCGTAGGATTCTACGCGAGATGATTAATACACGCTTGTTGTACAAGATAAATACTAGTAGTGGATCCGCATATATTCCTACGCAAGTAGATTACTACACGCTTGTTGTACAAGATGCATACTAGTACTGAATCCTCGTAGGTTCCTACGCGAGTAGATTACAAGTCGCTTGTTGTACTAGATAAAACTTATTGGGTAATGACTACAAAAGTATCTGGTAAAAGCAATGAATACATTCATCCTGACTCATCAAATGCATATTGCAAACAACTTTGCCCCACAGAATGCCCAAAATGTTGTGGTTAGTAGACTCTCCAAATGGCAAACATGAGGGTAGTTTTTGGGCAATTCCAGGGCACAAACTGAGTTATTGGGTAATGACTCCAAAAGTATCCGGTCCAATACAAACTATGAATACATTTATCATGAATCATCAAATGCATATTGGGAACAACTTTGTCACACAGAATGCTGGAAATGTTGTGGTTTGACTCTCCAAATGGCAAACATGGGGGTATTTTTGTTGCAATTCCAGGGCACAAACTAACTTATTGGGTAATGACTCAAAAAGTATCTGGTCCAAGCCATGAATACATTCATCATGACTCATCAAATGCATATTGGGAACAACTTTGTCACACATAATGCTGGAAATGTTGTGGTTTGACTCTCCAAATGGCAAACATGGGGGTATTTGTGGTGCAATTCCAGGGCACAAACTAACTTATTGGGTAATGACTCAAAAAGTATCTGGTAAAAGCCATAAATACATTCATCATAACTCATCAAATGCATATTGGGAACAACTTTGTCCCACAGAATGCCCAAAATTTTGTGGTTAGTAGACTCTCCAAATGGCAAACATGAGTGTATTTTTTGGGCAATTCCAGGGCACAAACTGAGTTATTGGGTAATGACTCCAAAAGTATCCGGTCCAAACTATGAAAACATTTATCATGACTCATCAAATGCATATTGAGAGCAACTTTGTCACACAGAATGCCAAAATGTTGTGGTTTGACTCTCCAAATGGCAAACATGGGGGTATTTTTGTTGCAATTCCAGGGCACAAACTAACTTATTGGGTAATGACTCCTAAAGTATCTGGTCCAAGCCATGAATACATTTATCATGACTCATCAAATGCATATTGGGAACAACTTTGTCACACAGAATGCTGGAAATGTTGTGGTTTGACTCTCCAAATGGCAAACATGGGGGTATTTTTGTTGCACATCCAGGGCACAAACTAACTTATTGGGTAATGACTCAAAAAGTATCTGGTCCAAGCCATAAATACATTCATCATGACTCATCAAATGCATATTGCAAACAACTTTGCCCCACAGAATGCCCAAAATTTTGTGGTTAGTAGACTCTCCAAATGGCAAACTTGAGGGTATTTTTTGGTGCAATTCCAGGGCAGAAACTGAGTTATTGGGTAATGACTCCAAAAGTATCCGGTCCAATACAAACTATGAATACATTTATCATGAATCATCAAATGCATATTGGGAACAACTTTGTCACACAGAATGCTGGAAATGTTGTGGTTTGACTCTCCAAATGGCAAACATGGGGGTATTTTTGTTGCACATCCAGGGCACAAACTAACTTATTGGGTAATGACTCAAAAAGTATCTGGTCCAAGCCATGAATACATTCATCATGACTCATCAAATGCATATTGGGAACAACTTTGTCACACAGAATGCTGGAAATGTTGTGGTTTGACTCTCCAAATGGCAAACATGGGGGTATTTTTGTTGCACATCCAGGGCACAAACTAACTTATTGGGTAATGACTCAAAAAGTATCTGGTAAAAGCCATAAATACATTCATCATGACTCATCAAATGCATATTGCAAACAACTTTGTCCCACAGAATGCCCAAAATTTTGTGGTTAGTAGACTCTCCAAATGGCAAACATGAGGGTATTTTTTGGTGCAATTCCAGGGCACATACTGAGTTATTGGGTAATGACTCCAAAAGTATCTGGTCCAAACTAAGAATACATTCATCATGACTCATCAAATGCATATTGGGAACAACTTTGTCACACAGAATGCCCAAAATGTTGTGGTTTGACTCTCCAAATGGCAAACATGGGGGTATTTTTGTTGCACATCCAGGGCACAAACTAACTTATTGGGTAATGACTCAAAAAGTATCTGGTCCAAGCAATGAATACGTTCCATATGACTCATCAAATGCATATTGGGAACAACTTTGTCACACAGAATGCCAAAATGTTGTGGTTTGACTCTCCAAATGGCAAACATGAGGGTATTTTTTGGTGCAATTCCAGGGCACAAACTAACTTATTGGGTAATGACTCAAAAAGTATCCGGTCCAAGCAATGAATACGTTCCTCATGACTCATCAAATGCATATTGGGAATTGATGTAGCAAACCGGATGAGGGGAATGGTAGTGAAGTACAGACCGGCCGGGGAACCACCTTGAGTATACAGCGCACGTACTTCGAGAAAGATCTCACTGTATCAGCAATCAGCAATATTGGTGCGTACCATATCCACGGAACGTTCCCTGTAGGTACAGTACAAATCTTACCGGGAATTCTGTAAGCATCGAATTCTGCAAGCGAATTCTGCAAGCAATATATGCAAGCAAAATCTCTACAAATTACAGGCTAGCGCTAACAAGCGTGTAGAGGATTCCCCTAGCAGAATACAAGCCCACAGCTCACTCTTTTGCTCCTAAACCGATTAGTAGTAGAATTAAATAGGTAACACGTCCTGGTCCAATAGCCATCCCTATTGTACCCGTACGACAAGCCTATCTGTCCTGGTCCCCTAGCCTTGCTTAGTGTACCCGTACAGCAGGCTACCTGTCCTGGTCCCCTAGTATTGCCTAGTGTAACCGTACAGCAGTCACCCTAACCATACTACTCACCCATCAACGGCTCCCTATTGTTCACAGCAGGCCCGGCCTTGATAGATACAGTACGAGAAGCGAATCGAGTGACTCACGCTTGAAAGCGACCGGCGACTCCGACGGCAGAGCGACTGGCGACTCCGACTGCACCTCCAAGCACCTCCAAGCACCTCCATACTGCACCTAGTGTCCGCTAGGCCCGGCCTTGATAGATACAGCACGAGAAGCGAATCGATCGACTCACGCTGCACCTCCAGCACCGCCTCGCACCTCCATACCGCACCTAGTGTCCGCTAACTGATTGGCTACCTGTCTGCACCTCCAGGCGATCAACTCACGCTTGAAAGAGACCGGCGACTCCGACGTCTCTCAATTGACCACCTTCAAGCAACCGCACCTCCAAGCGCACCTCCAGTTGATTCCGAGGGAGCTACCAAGATACGGTCTACTCCGACAATCCGCAGCACCGCACCTCCAAGCGCACCTCCAGTTGATTCCGAGTGAGCTACCAAGATACGGTCTACTCCGCCAATTCAATTGGTTACTGGTCTGCGACACATCAACGACTACTCCGACTACTCCGACAATCCGCTCCCCCAAGTAGCCAGTTGCTTCCCTTCTCCAAGCGTCAGCTTTGCCCGGCCTCAGTTGCCCCAGTTACAACATGCTGACCTACACTGAGTATTACCAGAGCACCCCCAGTCCCCTTGGAGTGGGACCTTCTCGGGACCTGGCCTACCAAACCATCTATGACTACTTTGCTGAGGAAACAGCCACCCCCATTCTCCTGGGCCGGCTCTTGGACCTCTTCGAACCAGAACCTGTGGGGGCCCTAGGAATATTCCTGACCGACACCTTTGGAAAGGCGCGCCTCCGATTGGTGCATGGCCTTCGGAAGTACCCGGGGCCCTTGACCGCGCCAAGTACCAACAAGGGCAAGGCCTTTGGTTACCTGGATGACATCGAGGGCGATGCAGGAGAGCTAGTGCTAGTGGATGCTGCCCTTCTCGAGCAGGCGCCCGAGACCTTGGTGCTGTCCCTCGATCGCCACCTCGACGTCATCAAGCATGCTCACCATTCCCACATGATCCCCATGGTGCTAGGCGATGATCCTCACATGGAAGTCATCACCCCCTTCAAGGCCTGCTTCATCCCCTTCCAATTGGTGCCCTTACTCCTAGGCAAGGGCCTGAGTCCAATCCACGCCTTGAACATCATCTACCCCTACCTTGACACACTCAACCTGGCACTCACTTGCGCCCCCCTACTGAATACCCTCCGAGCTGCTGGTACCGACCCCACCATTGTGGATGGAGGTGTCCACTTTGCCACACCCGGCACCCCCTTTCGAGGGGAGCCCGGTCTGACCTTGTACATGCGCAATCAGGTACTATACCGGGACCTCCCGGGATTGAAGAAACCCTCCCATCCGGGGCAGCCGCCGGCACCCGGCCAACCAGCCGGGGTAGATCCCACGCTGGCAGCTACCCTCACCGCCCTTGCCAACCAACAGCTCAAGCTCGGTGAGGGCCTAGACCAACGTCGCCCCCCTGCCACGGTCAAGGACACCTGGGGCCCCTTGTACACCCAGCGCTTGCTGCTGCTGTGTGGCAAGCTTGAGGAAGCCGACCTACCCCCCATATACCAAGCCTGGGCACAGAAAGGCAAACACGAGAAGACCCATATGATCTTCCAGAGCCAGGTAGCCACATGCGCCGCCGAGTTCCTCATCCAGGCACCCTTGGTCACCACTGCGGCACTCAAGAAGTTCCAAGATGGCAACTTTCATGGGACTGACCCCTTTGACGTGGCGGACGGCATACTCCCTTTAGCTTTCACTCCCCCCGGTGGATCTGCCGCCTCCTTGAAGCGGGAACAGGAAGCTGCAGCGACTGTAGCGGCCTACGACACCATGATGTCCACCGAAGGCAACTCCCTCACCTTGAAGGACTCCCTCGAACTCCAGAAGACCAAGGCATACCTACCCATCGACTGGACTGAAGCTACCACCCAACTGGAAAGCTATCTCGCCGTCCTGGCCACCATTCTAGGCATGCATCACCCTGTCGTACAGGGCTACCAGAATGGACTCGCCAAGTTCAAGCTCCAGCAAATGCCCCTCCGCCGAGCAATTGCCGATGAACTAGGGGAGCTCATCACTCCCTCCATTGTGGTATACTACTTCCAAATCCGGGTGCGGGGTTGGCTTGAGGAACAATGGGGATCAACATTCACTGTCCCCTCCCCCGACTTTGGGAAGGACTTCCAAGCCTTCCGTATCACCCAGAACCTCTACTGGCTCCCCAATGTCACCAATGTGCCGGCTCTGAGGCACCTGCGTCGCGTCGCCGCCGTGGCTGCCCCTGCTGCAACCCCAGGCACCCCCACGCCCGGCAAGACTACCCCCAGCCCCAACCAAGGCTCCGCCGGAGGTGCCCGCGTGTCCAACCCCAACCTGGATCCCCGGCTACAAACGGCGGGGGTAGCCAACAAAATCCTACGCGCCCGACTGAGGGAAGTCATGGCTACCATGAACGAAAAAGGTACCATTCCCTTGTCTCGTCCAGATGGCAAAGAACGCTGCCATTCCTATCACCTTCGAGGAACCTGCTTCACCAACTGCAGGAACATCCAGGACCATCGCGCCATCACCAGCAGTGAACAGGACCAAGTCTGGGCTTGGTGCCAAGCCGCTTTTCATGTCTGACCGAATGGCAAGCGCCCCTTTGGCGCGTTGACCCTGCCCTCTCACTCACCGAGGGGGGCTCTGCCTTCCTCCCGACGACTACCTATACCTCCCTCTCCGCCCTTACGAATCACACAGGAATTAGGTAAGCACCACCCGCCCGCGCGCGCATGTACCCCTCTCGCCGTGTATGTGCCTCCCAAATGTTCTACAGGTTCAACGACCCCCCCCCCTCCCCCCCACCTACTCCCGCATCCCTAGTCCCTCCTACGGCTTCGGCATCCCCTCTCCCTGCATCCCCCTCCACCTTGTCCTTGCCTAGGCCCGAGCTCCTCGTCACTGCCAAGTTGCCTAGGCCCAAGCGCCTAGTCCTCCCCCCCCAACCATTGCCTAGGACAGAGCTCCTCGTCACTGCCCCCCCGTTGCCTAGGCCCGAGCTCCTCGTCAACCCCACCAACCCATTGCCTAGGCAGCCGCTCCTAGTCCCTCCCACCCCCCCATTGCCTAGGCGCAAGCTCCTAGTCAACCCCCCACCGACGCCCCGGCCAGCGAACGGCCCGGCCCCACCCTCCATTCCCCTTATCACTCCATCCCATTACCCCGTCGACTGGCTGGACGTGCACATCAACCGGGCTGTCACTGCCTACAACAACAGCCCTAGCTGGGGGGCCTTCATCCGGACCATCCGAGGAAGGGGTGACATCCATCCTGATGTCGCCACCATCCCCCATCCAGCGGGGAGCCTCCTTGACCAGTTTGGCACGGACGGCACCCCCGCCACCATGTCCGGACCAGCTTGGGATCCCTCTCGGATTGCAGCTGCCCTACAACGGGGTCCTCACCAGTCCTCCCACCAGGGCATTGACTTCCTGCGCGAGGAGTATGCCGACATGATGGACAAGCAACAATGGACTGTTCTCCCCGCCAGCCTCATCCAAGACCTTCCCGGACTCCGACTGAGCCCCCTTGGCTTAGTCCCCCAACGAGGCCGACGCCCACGAATGATATCCAATTACACCTACTCGGACGTCAACCAAGACACCATCCCTCTTGCCCCTGCGGACGCCATGTAGTTTGGCCGGACACTCCCGCGCCTCCTCACCAAACTGCACCGCGCCAACGACAGGTTTGGTCCCGTGTATATGTCCAAGATTGACCTCGCCGATGGCTTCTACTGCGTCCAATTGCACCCGGACGACACCATGAAGCTAGGAGTCCTGTTCCCCTCTCGCCCCGGGGAAGCTCCACTCATTGGCATCCCCCTCACCAACCCTATGGGGTGGAAATCCAGTCCTCCCAACTTCTGTGCCTTCACTGAAACCATTGCCGACTTGGCCAACGCCACTCTTGCCACCAGACTTGCCGAGGCCCGGCTCACCCCCCATCGATTGGATCTCCCATCTGAAACTACCCCCGTCGCGCCTCCCACTGAGCCACCCTCTCCCGCCTTCCAGACGCCGCCTCCTCCTCCCCCTACGGTCTCAAAGCCGCCCCTCACCCCCCCCTAGTAGCACCACTCCCAGCAAGAAGTCGCCGGTTCGCTACTGGGATGTCTATGTGGATGACTTCTGTGGCCTTGCCCAGGGCAACCAATGGACACGCCGCGCCATCAAGCGCGTTCTCGTCCAATCCCTTGACACCGTCTTCCGCCCCCTGGATGCCACTGACACTCCCTTCCGGCAGGAGCCTGCTTCCCTCAAGAAAATGCTCCAAGGGGACGCCACTTGGACCACCAAGAAAGTCATCCTCGGCTGGCTCATTGATTCCATCAACAAAACCATCAGCCTTCCTCCCCATCGGGTGGTCCGCCTACAGGAGATTCTCCACTCCATCTCACCCACCCAGCGCCATGTCCCCATCAAGCAATGGCACCAAGTCCTTGGGGAGCTCCGGTCAATGGCACTGGCCATTCCGGGCTCCATTGGCCTCTTCTCCATTCTCCAAGAAGCCTTCTGCCACCAGGAGCCAGGCAGGCAGCGCCTCCGGCTCACCAAGCGCGTCCACAGCTTCCTTCGCGACTTCCAATGGCTGGCCAATGATCTCTCCAACCGGCCTACCTCCATTGCCGAACTCGTGCCGGATCCCTTCCCTGCCACCTTGGGCGCCTGCGATGCTTCGGGTTTGGGCATGGGGGGCGTCCATTTTGTTCCCCTTCCCACGGGCGCCGTGCAGCCCGTCATGTGGCGGCATGCGTTCCCCCCGTGGATCTCAGCCCAGCTCGTCTCCTTCGACAATCCTGAGGGCTCCATCACCAACAGTGACCTTGAGCTTGCCGGTTCCATTGCCCACAATGATATTCTGGCTCAGGCTGCTTGTGTCCACGCCCGCACCACCCACAACTGCTATGACAACACAGCAGCTGTCTATTGGCAACGCAAAGGCGCCACTACCACCACAGGCCCTGCAGCCTACCTCCTCCGGCTCCAGTCTCTGCACCAGAGCCTCTTTCAATATGTCCACCTTAGGGATTACATCCCGGGCCCCGCTAACCACCTGGCGGACCTCCTCTCTCGATCTGAGCTCTCTGACACTGCCTTGCTCCATCACTTTAACACGACCTACCCACAGGACTTGCCCTGGACCTTATGCCACCTTCGGCCGCCCATGCATTCCGCGCTGACCTTAGCGCTGTCCAGAAGACCATGCGCGCCTCAGTCACTGAGCTCTATGCCAAGCGCAAGGATGCCCATTGGAACCAATGGGTTCAATTCTGTTTGTCTCAAGGCTTTGACCCGCGCCTCCAGTCCATTCAGGATCCAATCCCCATCCTCCAAGTCTTTGCCAAACGACTCCATGATGGCAACCTCTCACGTAGCCACAAGCCCATCCGATCTCGCACAGTATCGGACACCATCCGGTCAGTGGGCCAGACGCTCGCCCGCCTGGGGTCCAAAGACCCTTGAACCGACTCCACAGGCAGTCTTGACTTCTGGCTAACTGCCCAGTTCAAGGCATATGCCAAGTTGGACCCGGCCCCCTCCTGGGTCAAGCCGGTCCCCATCACCCTCGTGATGCATGCCCTCCACTTTGCATACCACGAGTCCCCTTCCCCCACCCGACAGGCCGTTGCAAACATGATCTGCATCGCCTTCTTTTTCTGTCTCCGACCTGGTGAGTACACTGGTACTACCACGGATGACCAAGCCTTCCACCTCCAAGACGTCTCCTTCTACCTTGACTCCCGCATCGTCCACCACGATGGCCCTGCGCATGAGCTCCAAGCTGCTACCTCTGTCACGCTCACCTTCACCACCCAGAAGAATGGCGACAAAGGGGAAGTCGTGGCGCATGCCAGGAGTGGTGACTCACTATGCTGCCCCGTTGCCGCCTGTGCGCGCCAAGTCCTTCACCTCCGAAGCTGTTGCTCTTCCAGCGCTCCCTTCGGTCCCTCCCTCACGCTTGCCAGTTACTTTGACAATGGGGTCCTTACCCTTGTTCGCGCAGCCACTGTCACTTCCTCCCTGAGAGTCTATGCCCAGACCCTCTACCCTACCACGGGCATTGCCCCTGCAGCCATCTCTGCTCGCTCCCTTCGCGCGGGAGGGGCTATGGCCCTGCTCCAGGGCAAATGCGACTCTAATGTCATCAAGCTTCTTGCCAGATGGCACAGTGACTGCATGATGCGCTACTTACATCAGCAATCCCTCCCCATCTTCAAGAATCTTGCCTCTGTCATGTTCAACAATGGAACATACTCCTTCCTGCCCGAAGAATGGGTTCTGGCTGCGGACCCCACTCCTGCTGGCAGCTCTCTTTGAGGCACCCTGGCGCCTTTTCCCTCCCTCACTCTGCTCCAAGCTCACGCGCGCGCTCACGCTCTCCACGCCGTTCCCACCCGGTGCCTTCTGGCCAAATGGCAGAAAAGGCTTAACAGCCAGAGGCTTAACCGCCCACGCTGTTAAGCCCGACTGTACGCCGGTGTGTGTGGGCAAAGCAAACTAGCCCTGCTTAACCCACCAACCCCACCAATGAACTACAAGCATTTCACATCCATTACTACAAGTAGGTTAGCTACTGAAGCTATCACAAACGTAGCGCGTGATAGTTGATGTAGCAAACCGGATAAGGGGAATGGTAGTGAAGTACAGACCGGCCGGGGAACCACCTTGAGTATACAGCGCACGTACTTCGAGAAAGATCTCACTGTATCAGCAATCAGCAATATTGGTGCGTACCATATCCACGGAACGTTCCCTGTAGGTACAGTACAAATCTTACCGGGAATTCTGTAAGCATCGAATTCTGCAAGCGAATTCTGCAAGCGAATTCTGCAAGCAAAATCTGCAAGCAAAATCTGCAAGCAAAATCTCTAAAATTACAGGCTAGCGCTAACAAGCGTGTAGAGGATTCCCCTAGCAGAATACAAGCCAACAGCTCACTCTTTTGCTCCTAAACCGATTAGTAGTAAAATTAAATAGCCCGCCACGCCCGCCCGCGGAACAACTTTGTCACACAGAATGCTGGAAATGTTGTGGTTTGACTCTCCAAATGGCAAACATGAGGGTATTTTTGTTGCAATTCTAGGGCACAAACTGAGTTATTGGGTAATGACTACAACAATATCTAGTCCAAGCCATGGATACATTCATCATAACTCATCAAATGCATATTGGGAACAACTTTGTCACACAGAATGCCCAAAATCTTAAGGTTTGACTCTCCAAATGGAAAAGATGAGGGTGTTTTTGGTGCAACTACAGGGCACAAACTAACTTATTGGGTAATGACTCAAAAAGTATCTGGTCCAAGCAATGAATACATTATCATGACTCATCAAATGCATATTGGGAACAACTTTGTCACACAGAATGCCCAAAATGTTGTGGTTTGACTCTCCAAATGGCAAAAATGAGGGTATTTTTGGTGCAATTTCTGGGCACAAACTAAATTAGTGGGTAATGACTCAAAAAGTATATAGACCAAGCCATGAATACATTCATCATGACTCATCAAATTCATAATGGGAACAACTTTGTCACACAGAATGCCCAAAATCTTAAGGTTTGACTCTCCAAATGGCAAAAATGAGGGTATTTTTGGTGCAATTTCTGGGCACAAACTAAATTAGTGGGTAATGACTCAAAAAGTATATAGACCAAGCCATGATACATTCATCGTGACTCATCAAATTCATAATGGGAACAACTTTGTCACACAGAATGCCCAAAATGTTATGGTTTGACTCTCCAAATGGCAAACATGAGGGTATTTTTGTTGCACATCCAGGGCACAAACTAACTTATTGGGTAATGACTCAAAAAGTATATTGTCCAAGCCATGAATACATTCATCATGACTCGTCAAATTCATAATGGGAACAACTTTGTCACACAGAATGCCCAAAATGTTGTGGTTTGACTCTCCAAATGGCAAACATGAGGGTATTTTGGTGCAATTTCTGGGCACAAACTTACTTATTGGGTAATGACTCCAAAAGTATCCGGTCCAAGCCATGAATACATTTATCAGGACTCATCAAATGCATATTGGGAACAACTTTGTCACACAGAATGATGCTTTAAATGTTGTGGTTTGACTATCCATATGGCAAACATGAGGGTATTTTTGGTGCAATTCCAGGGCACAAACAGTCTCATTTGGTAATGACTACCAAAGTTTTTGTACCAGGCCATGAATGCATATAACATGACTTACGAAATGCATGTTGGGAACAACTTTTAAATGCATATTGGGAACAACTTTGCCACACACAGTACAGACAATGTTGTGGTTTGTAGATACAAATGGCACACAAGACAGTACGGTATGTTAGGTGCAGTCTACGAGATTCTACATGTGACTACTAGAGGATTGAAATACATAACCTTAGTGTTATCAAAAGTTTCCCTTCTGAAAAAATTATGGCGCGGGAGGGCTGGCTGGCACAGGTACGTGATCTACTTCTACAAATATATAACAGCGCGCCCAAAACCAGACAACACACAGAAGATGTTAGGGCAAACAACATAGTACAGAACCCACGGAAAAACTCTACACACAAAACATCGTACACATACTACACGAAACACCGTACACACACACACACACGACACACAACACAAAACACCGTACACAACCCGACAAAATTATTAGTACACACACAAAACCACACAAAAAGAAACACATGATTCTTGATCGACACCGTATTCAGAAAATAAAATAAAAAATATGAATGCTATCGGAAAGACACGACGAAGCAAAAAATCCGAGGGGAAGACCCTTCGAAACAACAAAACCATCCGGCCCGGTGATCATCAAAATACAGGGGACAACAACGGTAAGAAAAAAAGAGTGAAAACAAACACCGCAATTACTAAGAAAGTGTGGTGTAACAGTAATACCAAAACTATGAACGCATCAAAGGGCAACAGTAAAAAAAATGGTACCTACAACACAATTTCTACTACTACAAACACGGAAGAACAAAACACCATCAACCAGAGTAACGAACCAGCACTGAGCATTACCAACACAACCACCCCTACAGTAACGAACCAACAGAAAGAAGGAACAAAAACCAATGTGGTAGAGAAAACATCTAACAGAGAATGCTACGATTTAGAGGATGTTGCGGAACGTGTCATGAAAAAAATCCAATATGACAAATTGGCACAGGAAGTGGCAAAACACTTGCGGCAACAAGAGAGGGAACCACATATAGGGGTGGGAAAGGTAGTAATGGTACCTAAACAAACGGAGGCAACCATGCAGTGAGAGGGGACTGATAATGCCGGCGACACAAGAGAACGAGCAGTAAGTACAATTACAGACGAGTATGGACTTATAACAGACAACGATATGCTTAAGGCTTTGAGTGATATGACTGAAACAGTGGACAAGCAGCTAAGGGATTACGTCAAAAAACATTGGTACCACAACATGAAATTCCCTATCAATGACAAGGTAACGGCGCATGTAATACAAAAAGCTGTTAATGCAAGTGCGGTTATGAAGCCACCAAATATTCCACTTGCGTCATTCTGTTCCATTTACAGGAAACGAGTAGGGACAGTACTGACTGCATTGAGGCACAACTCACAAACATTAGCGAGAAAAAACTGGATAGGTAAATACAGGTGGGAGAATTGGTTGTTGAAATTAGGAATTTTGGAATCTATTTTTGGTCCGACAACACTAACATGCTGCCCGTTGATACTGATGATACTTCCGTACAGACGATTACAGAAAAGGTCAAGTCCCTATCACATTCCCTGGTACTGTTGCAGTTATTCAAGACACAGAATATGAGGACACAGGTATTTTAAACCCTCAATACAGAAAATACAATGACGCGGAAAATGAAGATTTTTATTATTTTGTTACAAGAATCATGTCGGCAATCAATCCGACAAATTCAAATTTCAAACAACGGAAGGAGAGGCACTTGCTGAGTGATATATTTACTATAGCAGATGAAGCATTTGCATTGGTACTGATCTACAATGAGCATCATGTATGGGTGAACCAGCAGCGGCGAAAGGGTGATGCCACAATTCCGCGACCAAAAAAAATTCTGCGATTCAGACAGTGGAAGCAGAAATGGATGGATGGAGGAAGGACGCGAGCTGTTCAGTGACTTGTGCGACAAAATTGGCGAGATGCGAAAACACCCAGAAACAGGAAGGAAATTGGAAGAAATGATGAGGGAGAGATTTAGGAACGAAAGTTCAACAGATTACACCAACAATAAGCATGGCGATGCAAATATTACTAGTAGCAGCTCCACTAATTGTAGTGGACCAAAAAAGAAAAAGAAAAGAAACGTCTATATTGATCCGGCAATAACAGCCTCGATGAATGAAAGTTTATCTATTGGTGAACTAATGTAGAAAATAACAGTACATACATAATACAAACCTACTAATAATCTTGAACTTAATTTTGAGAATATTAGAAATTATGGAGGATTCGTAATACGTTGCAATAGGAATAAATCAAGCATAATAGAATCTACATTTTAAAAAGGGAATATTGTAGTCAAGAAATAGAGTTCACAACTAGGGGAGCAGTATCGAATTGTTATTTGGGAGATTAATATTTTAGAATTAATACTGAGTAAAGATTTTCTTTTTTATTCGTGAAAAGAATTAAGTGTTGTTTGTACGGAATAATAATTGGGTTCTGCTAGAGACTGAAATAAATTATTTTTATTCGAGAGTAGAGTAATGTGCATCACGCGCACAGAAATAGTGCTCTGTTAATTTATAGCCCGCCACTTGCCCGCAAATTTCAGGGTGTCCAGAAATATTGCCGTGTTAAAATCACGCACAAAATTTGTGCGCGAGAAGTAAATTCGAACCCCGCGAAACAGTTCTCGGACGCCAGCTGTTGTAATACCGGCTCTGAATCAACCAATTGGAAGACTGCTGAATTTTGACTTTGAGTCCATCGGCGGCACCCCAGACACGGCGTTCTTTTAGTCTTGGGTATTTGGCACCAATCGCGCTGATGTATTCCTCCAGTTCTTCTTCAGTTGGAGGTCTAATCATTGCCTTTGGATGATACTGCAATACGAACAAAAGAACCTTTCTGGAGAACTTCAACCATTTGTACATAACTTTAGAGGTGAGTCCAAATGCCATCGACACAGATCTTGCAACAGATCCTCGTGTTCTAAACCAATGAAGTACTAGACCAAGACAGCAAGTTGCGTTTGCTTCGCGCTTTCTTCCACACCATACTCCATTAGCGTTAACCTTCCTTTTCCGAACAGCATCGGTGTATCTATCAACTGTGTAACTATCAAATGTTGGTTCAAATAGACCGAGAAGCTCTCTAAAGACTGTGTGGTCGACACCACAGCAGTTGAGAAGAGCCTGATCATTGCCAGAGTTGAATAGATAAAGAAAGGGAGACTCGGAATGACGGCGTAGGGCTATCCTTGGTGTTCTCCTATCTCTTCGACGCCTTTCTTCCGCAGCGTCATCGTCATCCTCCTCATCTTCCAGAAGATACAAGCAAACAAGCAACTCGAGTGACATATTCAACGGATGGGCAACTATTTGTTATGTTGTCGGTTGAGTAGTACCTATCGTCGGTTGAGTCGAAACGTTGAGTCGCTGAAATGGTGAGTACTGTACGGTAGGTGAAAATGAAAAATTTGGTCGTGAAGTCACTGAAAAATCTGAACGGATTAAACCCACATGTTTAATCGTATGAAGAAGACAAATTTGGCTAATATTATTGTCCATGTAATCAGATTCCAGATTCCAAAATGAGATTTATGCACTTTCCCGCCAAAAAAAGTATGTACGAAGTTTTCATTCCCGAAATGCTAAAAACAGAAGTTTATGTACGTTACAAAAAAGTATTTCGGGAATCACCCATTTGCTTAACCCACCAACACACCCATGAACTAGAAGCATTGCACAAACAGTACTACAAGTAGGCTGGTTACTGAGGCTATCACGAATGTAGTGAGTGATAGCCGCCTTACCAGCACAAGCATCGACCGAGGCCAAGTTCATCACCACCAGTGGTAACCTGGAACCACGCTTTCAACATAACCATGAGCGGTTCTTCGGGATCGATGGTACGGTCGCTGGTTCTCTTTCCAGTTGTTGCCGCCACTACGATATCCATTACTGCAATTGGGTATCGCTGTTTTTGGTACAAAAGCAAAAATGAAACTAAGGACAACCACAACCACAACCACAACCACAAATATAACGACAACCACAGCAACGATACCGCGATGGGTATCATCAAGCCCCCACTTCGACACGTCACCCCGCGTCCCGGGGAACATCCCCGAGTCGTATATTTGACCGGAATCGACAAAGAAACTGGGGAGGAAGAACTCGTCGAACTTTTCTCGAGCGGTGGCGGAGGACCTCCGATCGAAATCGACGCGTCGGAGCTTTCCTTCATGAAGACGGGTGGCCGTGCCTGGGCCTTGTACAAGGATGCCGAAGATGCCAAGCTTGCGGTCGGAGTGCTGCACGGCAAACCCGTCCGTGGTTGCATCTTGTGCGCGAGATTGGAGCGAGGGGTCGAGAAAAACGGGACACGCATCACCGACAAGACTACCCATACTGCTATTGTTCGTGGGATTCAACGCCGTCGAGGGACACCCAAAAAGAAGCAAACTAGCAGCAGCAACAACAATCAAACCAAGAAGAAAAAGAAAAAAGAACGAGCGTCAAATGGCTCGAGGTCAGCACTGGCTTTAGAAAACGATTGTGCTGTTACGTATTCACATAATTCGATCTCGGTTGGGGAGATGGAATATCCTTTCCCGTCTGGAATATACTCGACAAAATTAATTCAAAGATTGTCTGCTGCAATGGATATATCCGTTTCAAAGGGGGAGAACCGGGACACATACCAACAAGAGCAAGATGGAAAATTGCTGCGCCTGCTCTCAGACGTTTCGATTCTTGGTTGTGGGTCGGTCCAGCGTTATACAAAAGAAATATCCGAGGTGTTTGCAATGGTTGATGCACTCGAACGAGGAATCAAGCTCGCCTATGGACTCACCTCTGCAGATTTAAAGACACCGGTGATTTGCTACTGTTTGGGGGATGGAAAGTATCCTATCGGGGCCGCAGCGCTTGAACTGTTTCTGCCGAAAAGCGACGAAAACATTTGGAAGTTTATTGCCATTGATCCACTCCTTCCTAAAGGAGGCGACGCCTCGATTGAGTTAATTCCGAGTTCTACTGATAGCATTGCACACAAAAACAGAACGAGTACCTTTCACGACGGAATCGATCTTTTCAGTGGGTTTTCTCAGGATTACTACATCGGAAACGAACACTACGAATCACTATCCTTTGGAAATGGACGTGATAATACTTCTCAATGTACAGCGAATACCAAAGTCCATGGGCCGCTGTCGATTGCAATAGCATGCCATTCACATGCCCCGCTCGAAGAATTTTGGGAACGAATGCCAACTCCGAAGTTATGCGTCGCAATGCCATGCTGTGCTCAATATTCAGAGCTGCCGAAGGAAACGCCCATATTTGAATACGACAACTATGAGGTGTATTCACCAAAACGAAAGATAAAGATTTTCGCATCCAAATAGAATCGAAGTAAATTCCTTTTAGCTGTGCATACTGGGAGTCATGTGTCGACTAGCCTTGCTGTCATCAAACCATACCAGCAGATGGAAGATGGAACGAGAAAACATATTTCTACTGCGGTGATGTGGACTGTAACGATAGAAGAATAGAGATATAATTTTGATTGAGACCTGCAATGTACAGCAAAGTTATCCTACGGTACCGTACTTCATACCGATATTGTTATTTTTTGTAACAATATTGCTTCGCGGAATTTTGTCCGGTGTCCCGAATTTCCATTACCGTACCGTCACGATGTGGCACCAATGCAACCCGGGTTGATTTAACCTGGGCTAGTACAACCGGCTACACGATTCTACGTAGGCACTAGTATTATGTTTGGTACCCCACCATCTGTTGAGGTACGCAATTTTTTTGTACTGCTCAGAGTAGAGTACTCGTACCAGTTGCATTTTTAATTTTAGCAAAGTTGCACTACTGGTTGATTTGTAGCCCTGTATTTTCCCACGGAGGTGTGCAACTTATGCAACTCCCGAATAGTGAGTGACTCACTTATTTAAACTTATGTAACTCCTTAATAGTGAGTGACTCACTTATTTTGGCTTATCCAACCGATCGATACTCAAGCAAATAATTTAATGTGCTTTTGCTCTCTATTCGACACACAAGCAAATCGATCGATGCATTTTTTCGATCGCATCGATCTAATTGCAAACGAAATTAGTTAATTACTTCGTAATAAACAAGAAGCGCGACAAGCAAGCAAAACAACAAGCAACAAGCAAACAAGACGATGCCGCGTCAGCTGAGCATGGATCCAAAGAACATATGGGCAAGGGAAAGAGCCCGCAAACGCCGTGCTAGAGCCCAAGCAGCAGCAGCTTTAGCTGCCATGGATCCTGCAGCAAGAACACCAAGGGAGGAGGCAAGGGTTGTGCAGCAAGCAAAGGACCTTGCAGCTGTTGTTACTCTAAAAATCGACCAAAGGTATATGATGTTAAAATTTAAAGAGAAGTGAGCTCAGAGAGACGCTCTTATTTTTACTGTATTGGGGCTCTCTGCTGTATTTTACATGGTAGAGATCTTCCCCGGTCTTTTCACTAGTAGGGGTTTCCTCGTACCGATACTTCTGTTGCTGTTGCTGTATTAGCGCCGTGTCGGTCTTGCTGTATCGGTCATTCTGTTGGTATTGGTCATTTGTGAGGTTAAGTGTTCTATCCGATGGGGCGTATGCTTGTTCGTTGTATTTAAGGTAGATGAGGAGGCCCATTCGGAATCGGTACTGATTTCCTTGATTCTAATAAGTAGTTTCCTCACGGGATGTTAAGTGCATTCTTTTGAATGTACTTAAGGATTCCAAGTGTTTACTTACTGTTCAGGTCTTTGGATATTTCTTGTTTCTAACCAATTATCCTCTTTTGTTTGTAGCCTTAGGTGATATCGTTTTTACCACTTAAGGATTTTTTAGGCAGTGGAGGTGTGTTTGGTTCTAACGCTTTATCAGCGGAATATTCGTATCGTGTATCATCTTCCCGCACCTCGGTCGTCGTTTCGTTTTGTCGGCTTTTCCGATCGAATTTGATGCCGACAACGGGCCGTATTTTTTGCCGACAACACACCCCTTGATCCAATACTCTACTTGCATGGTATTGGATCACTGTCGGAGTATATCATCCCGAGTTTTATCAACTGATGGATCAAACGTTCGGATCGAATCGTAACGGGCAGGCGATCTAACCTGGGTAGTGTCGGGGTATATTTAACCTTGGATCAACTTTGCTGATTCGGATCGAATCGGAATCAGATCGAATCAATCGTAGCAATCATCAAAGCGCGTACTGTTGACTGGTTTAACCTGCGTAGTGTCCCATGATATGTCTTGCATGCCGAGCATGCAAGATCCATCCCAATGGTTTGGTTAGATCATCAGCAGGGTTGATGACTCCAGGAATATGGATCATCTTGATTTCACCGTTTTCTTTCCATGCTTGAATATTAAATTCCTTTCATGTCCGGCATAGCGTATGTAATAGTGGTACAATGGTATCTCATTCTTTACTCACACGAGTTCAGCTTACTTGCTCGCGAATCATGATGTTTAACATTATGGACCAAATGGCTCAATCTGTGAGCTAAATATCTCATTTTCTGACCAAATGGCTTGATCGTGTAAGCCAGGTGTCTCATTATTGACCAAATGGCTCAATCTTGCGAGCCAAATGATCGTCACTCGTACGATCGAATTATCGATACTTAAGAGATCAAAGAGAGAATACACGGCTATTAAATTCCTTTCATGTCCAAGGTAAGCGTATGTAACGATGGTACAGTGGCATCTCATTCTTTACCCACACGCGTACAGCTTGGTTGTACGTGGATCATAATGTTTAACCGTATGGTCCAAAATGGCTCAATCGGTGGGCCAAAGCATCTCATTTTGGTGACCAAATGGCTCGATCTTGTGAGCCGGGTATCTCATTATTTACCATATGGCTCGGCCTTGCAAGCCAAGTATCTCATTATTGACCAAATGGCTCAGTCTTGCGAGCCAAATGATCGTCACTCATACGATCGAATTGTCGATACTTAGAGATCAAAGAAAGAACACACGGCAGAAACTAGCATATGCTAGCCATCGCGTTAAGTGTTTTCGTTTTCAAGAAAAGACAGCAGAGGTTCGATCTTTGTGCTCACGAACTTGCTTGTCTGCTGCATGAAAATACGTGTTGTATTAGCGGCAACACGATATTTTCTCGTAACACGGTATTTTACCGTATATTCGTAACGATATCATGCTGTATTAGCGGCAGCGTGATCTTTAAAGTGGTCGCTTGCTCTCTAGCAAGCAGATGCGCTTATACTTTTAGATTATTTGATTATTCAACCTTAAACCTTGCACAGGACGCCTCCTTTGCGTCCCTTTTGTAGAACTACAAGCCTAAGATCTAACTGATTGCGTCGAATGGTCGATAGTCAGAATAGATCTGATTGGATTTGCATCCAGTCGTAGTGGATATCAGAGAAATATTAGAACACAACAGACCGGCACCTCAACCGGCCTGCAGCTAAAGCTCCTGTTGCTCTTCTTTGCCTTTGGATTGAATCAGCTCAACAGCCAGTTTCAAAAGGAAATTAACAGATTAACAGTCGCAAGCTTGTTGAAGCTTGCAAAAGAAGACGACAGCAGATCATCAATCGACTCGACTACGGACGACGATTGATACTTCTCTGATCCGATTACAACATAACAAAGACCAAACAAGTCAAAGTCTTCAATAGAAGCCCATTGCATTGGACACGCCAATAGCAATCTCACCATCCAAGGACCACATCACAAGTTCCCCGGATTGCATTTATTTCCGCGTCTACACTCCATGTGACACCATCTTGTCAAGGACATATCGACGCCCTTCATTTGATTGTACTAAGCAACCATAAACACCAACAACAATATCAACGCAAGATCCGACAACAGACCATCAATTGACTCGACTACGGACGACGATTGATAGTCCCCTGATCCGATCACACAACAATGCCCAACATTCCCCCAGCTGCCGGCAGAACGAGAAGCAGGTCAACAGGACGATTCCAAACACTCCAACCTGGAAGCGCAGCAACCACACCTCGGCTACCCATTGCAGATGTGGCACTCGACCAACAGAATAATCCAAACCAAGAGAATGAGGAGGACACACCTATCGCGGATCTCTTTCCATCGTTTGACCGACCACTTGCTACATTCTTGCATGAAATATTTGACATACCAAGGGAACAAAATGACGCCCTGTGCGAGGCTCTCATTGCTGCAAGGATCAAGACATGGCTAGCCTTCTTATACATCGAGAACATTGGAGACCTAGTTTTCCTCGAAGGGGGAGTAAGAACCCCAATTTATCGACATGTACAGACGTCTATACAGCAAGTCATTGACTACAGCGAGCATCTCACAGCACAAGGACTAGACTCAGAGGATAGAACCCAGTATACCAAAGACGACTTTCGCAGCTACTGTTTTAGTGCTGTCAGAGCCAGGAGAGCATCTGGAACGAACATTACAATCACTAGCGCAGGCACACCTCGACGACAACAGGAAAGATCCTCCAAGCCCATTGAACAGCTTAGATATGAATCCTGGACCAAGAAATCAAGGGATGAATCCACATTTCCCATCCTGCAGAATGATGCAAAGTTTGAACGCTGGCTTGTAAAATTCAAGGCAAAGCTGGAAACGTCTGACATAGATACTCGCACATTCCTTGATCCAAGCTGGCCTGATACACCGCTCGTCGGGTATGAAAAGGCTCTCCATGACAAGCAATGTGCTTTCTTCTGGACCCTTGTCCTACATGCCCTCCAAAGTGATCTCTCCTACTCCTGCGTGCTCAGTCATACCTCCTCAAGAGATGGTAGACAAGCCTTCTTTGACTTTGTGTCATTGCACGACAGATCCAAATCCAAAGTATATGATACCTCCATCGTGATGCAACAACTATTGGACATTGATTTGAGAACGTGGAAGGATACCAAGGTCAAATTCATCACCCAGTGGTTCGCCCAGTTGGAATATCTCAACACACTACGCGATCCACAAAGGCCACTTGATTTTGATACTGTCAAAACGCACCTTTGCAAGGCCTGTAGTAGCAGCTTCCAGCTCAGTGAACAGTTCTATAAGGTTGATGATCCTCCTGCAGCACAGGACTTGATTAAGTTTAGGCAGCATGAAGCCGTTGCTATCAGTGAATTGAAAAATACCCTCCTCCTTGAAGCCACCAGACTGGATTCCCAAGCTTCCCTGTCCCAACCTCGCAGTCGGATGTCTGTCAAAGCCAATACTCATGATTTGTCTTCTATGACACAGTCCACATATTCCGCTATCACTGACGACTCGGCATTATATTTACCTCCTATTGATTTTAATGGTGACTATCAAGACTACGCTGTTTACAAGGCTGGAAGAACACCAGACCCGACCACACGGCTCCCATCTGCAGTTTGGACAACTCTCTCTAAGCAAGGCATGAAGCATTGGCTTGGCTTCACAGCTGATGACAAGAAGCGTCTAGTTGCCTGCCTCCGGCCTGAGCTCCTCGATGCTGTCTTACCACCGGACCCCAATTCCAGCAAACCAATCACTCGCCGGGCTTATGAGCACCATACTGATGAGCAGGCCCCCTCACCCGCTACTGAGCAAGTCCTATCGCCTGCTGATGAGAGCTCAGCCAGATCTGCGTTCCATGCATCACTTGGTGTATACCAATCATCTTCCCAATCAGACACCAGGCCCCTCAAGTCTTCTGTCTCTCCTGCACACCCAGCCCGATTCCTTGCAGACAACCCTGATATACTTTACAAGAAAGAAGGCAATGTCTATATCCCTGTTGAACAAACCTCACGATCAGTGAATTTTCACTATTGGGCACCGCTGGAATGTGAATCTCCTGTTTCATCGGCAAACCCCATCGCTACGTATCACTCCAGCAAAACTGCTGTATCCACACCTGGTTCTGCTATGGTTGACAGAGGTGCAAATGGATGTATCATCGGCAATGACGCATGTCTCATCTCTAAAGATATTCCCCCAAGATATGTCAATGTAACTGGTATAAACAACCACCAAATCCAGAACATCCCTATTGCAACATGCGGCGCCTACTCTGTCTCCAACAGAGGTCCTGTCATTCTCATCTTTCATGAGAGTGCATACACCGGACAACACCCATCTATCTTGTCTTCCCCCCAGATGGAAGCATACCACTCTATCGTGGATGATTCCTCTCTCAAGACAGGCGGCTCCCAAGTCATTACCACTACTGATGGTCATGTCTTTCCCCTCAGCATATGCCATGGCTTACCTTACCTTGCTATGCGCAAGTATACCCGTGCAGAATTTGCTAGTCTTCCCCATGTCATAATGACAAGTGATCAGCATTGGAACCCATCTGTACTGGATAACGCATATACCCCACAGGATGATACCTTCATTCAGAAATACCCGCCTGTTTCCACATCACTTCCATATCAAGATTATGATGAATTTGGTGCGATTAGGGATATCAACATTGGCACCTCCTCTACAGTCACCTCATTCTTGTCCAACAGCACTACCTCCTCCCTACAGGCCTTGGATGTTTCTGATACTTCATTTTGGCTTAGCCCCACTGATTACATTCATCAAGACATCCTTAGTAGGTGCTCTAATCAATCTCCTTCCACCTCTATCACTGCTGCAGCCCATGTTCAATCGCCCACTGATATCGATTACCTGTCCCTGAAACCCTTCTTTGGATGGATCTCCCTTGACCGTATCAAGGCCACCTTCAACAATTCCACACAGTATGGCTCCATGTCACTTAGTCCCGATGGTAACATCTTCAAAAGGTTCCAATCCCCACAGCCTGCCATGAATGTCCGGCCTCTTAATGATGATGCCCTCTCTGATGTCATCTATTCAGACACCCCTGCTATCAATGGTGGTTCCAAGATTGCTCAAGTTTTCTTTGGTCGCAAATCTCATATCATCCATGTTGAAGAAATGAGGACTACCGCTGATTTTCTCCCTTGTCTCCAAAACTTTGTTCGGCAATGGGGTAGACCACTCAGATTGCTCTGTGATCATGGATCTTACCAGTCCAGCAAATCGGTTCTTGACTACCTCAAGATGATGTGGATTGGCTTATGGCAAAGTGAACCATACCATCAACACCAAAATCTCTTTGAACGGCGATACCAGACCTTCAAACGCATTGTCAATAGAATCATGGATCGCACAGGCACTCCACCGCACCTCTGGCTTCTTTGTATGCAATATGTTGGCCGCCTCATGAATCATTTGTCTGATCCCACACTCTCTGACAAACAGCCTTTCTTTATTGCTACTGGTATCATTGGTGACATCAGTCCCTACCTTAGTTTCTTCTGGTTTGAGCCTGTCTACTACAAGACTCCTGACACCCAGTTTGGCTCCCAAACCACTGAATGTCTTGGCCACTTTGTTGGCATTGCTGCGCATGTTGGTAATGGTCTATGTTTCACCATCTGGGATCCCATCACCAATAAACTCCTTGATCGCTCTGGTGTACGCACTGCTTTAACTCCTGAGCATCGCAACAAGCGCGCCGGCTTGTTCACTGATGATGGCTTTCTTGCATGGCGCAAGGCCAAAGATGCTTCCCTCACTCCTAAGTCTTCTGGTGATAGTCCCTCCTTCCAACATCCTACACCACCCTGTTCCGTACCATCATCACCTCCTCTGCACATCCCAAAGCCATCCTTGCCTACCTTCCTTTATTCCAAGGTTCCTAATACACGCAGCTATGTACCTTCTCCACTCCCTAACAACTATGGGGAGATTCTTGATGGTCCTCCCACCTCTCACATCTTCAGCAAGACCCCTACCGGTGTCCCTGTTACTGAAGATGATTTTGGCCCCCCTGAGCTAGCATATTTTGATGTCAGTGCCGCCACACCTCTACCTATCAATCCTGCTATCCCGTCTGTAGGCCCATCTAAGGTAGTTGTTACTGATGAAGAAGGCAACGCCCAATTTGACGATGATGGCAAACCCATCACCATCCCTGCTATCCCTGTTGCTGACTTGCAAGGCCGCTCTTTTCTTATGCCCCTCCCTGATGGCACCCAGAAAAGAATGACAGTTGTTGACGTTGAAAACAGCATTGAGCAAAATAAGGAATTCATCAAGTTCAAGTGCAAGCATACAGATGATGAACTTGAAGATATCATCGCCTACAATGATGTCATGAATTATATCCACCGAGATATCACTCAAGAAGATGGCAAACTTTGGTCCTTTCGCCGCATACTTGGTCATCAAGGTCCCCTTGACAACAAGCACCCCCAATACAAAGGTTCCAAATACAACCTATGGATTGAGTGGGAAAACATGGAGCGCACCTATGAACTTCTCTCCAATGTAGCTGCAGACGACCCTGTTACTGTAGCCAAATATGCAAAGGACAACAACATGCTTGATCAACCTGGGTGGAAACATCTCAAACGCATTGTTTCACTTGCCAGAAGAACCAAGAAGCTAGACAGGCTAATCCACCAAGCCAAACTTCGCTCCTTTCGCACTGCCCCACAGTATCAGTATGGATTCAAGGTACCTCGCAATCATGACGAAGCCATCCAGTTTGACACAGCCAATGGCAATACCAAATGGCAGGATGCCATAGCGCTGGAAATGTCACAGCTTCAAGAATATGACACCTTTATTGACAAAGGTATCTACAAGGCTAGCAATATACCCGTTGGTTTCCAACAAATCAAGGTCCACATGATTTATGCAGTCAAGCACGATGGGCGACACAAAGCCCGGCTAGTTGCGAATGGTAATCTTACTGAAGCTCCCATTCACAGTGTGTATGCAGGAGTTGTTTCACTTAGAGGCTTGCGCATGTGCCTATTCCTTGCTGAACTGAATAGTTTAGAAGCATGGGGAACCGACATTGGGAATGCATACCTAGAAGCTGTCACCTGTGAGAAAGTATGCATCAAGGCTGGTGCTGAATTTGGATCACTAGAGGGTCACCTACTAGTGATTTACAAGGCTCTATATGGACTTCGATCATCTGGCAAGTGTTTTGGTGATATGCTAGCTGCCTGCCTCATTGAACTAGGTTTTGAAAGATCCAAGGCAGAGCCTGAAATCTTTATCAAACCTGGCCACAACAAACATGGGGAGCCAGTATACGAGCTGATATGCACATATGTTGACGACCTTTGCTTATGTATGGCCAACCCTGAAACCTTTCTGGTCATCCTACAGTCTGAACCTTACAATTTCAAATTAAAGGGCTCTGGTCCAATGAACTTTCATTTGGGATGTGGTTTCGAACGAGATGAACATGGTGTGCTCTGCATGAACCCCATCAAGTTCATTGAGAAAATGGAGGCCTCCTATGAACAAATGTTTGGCTGCAAACCCACCACTAGGTTCCATTCACCCCTTGCTGAGAATGATCACCCAGAGCTAGACTCATCATCATTCCTAGGAGATACTGATATCCAAAAGTATCAAAGCATGGTGGGCTCACTCCAGTGGGTCATTGCCATTGGACGGTTTGATGTGCAGACTGCTGTCATGACCTTATCAAGCTTTCGCGTGCAACCTAGGGAAGGCCATCTCAACAGAGCCAAACGAATCTATGGTTACATCTCCAAGTTTCGTCATTTCAAAATCAGATTCAGAGTGGGCATACCAGATTTTGTACTCACTCAAGGCAACAGTACGGACTGGTCCAATACCGTATATGGGGAGCATTCTGAAGTCCTACCAAGCGATGCACCTAAACCCCTAGGTAAGGTAGTCGTATTGTCTCATTTCTATGATGCAAACTTAATGCATGACATCCTAAGTGGTAAAGCTGTCACTGGGATCCTGCACTTTGCAAACAAGACCCCCATCATGTGGTTCTCCAAGAAGCAAGCAACATCCGAAACAGCCACTTTTGGCGCTGAGTTTGTATCTGCTAGAACCTGTATTGAGCAAATTGTTGACATTCGACAGTCATTCAGGTATCTTGGTACTAGAGTACACGACACATCCTACACATGGGGAGACAATGAAAAGATGATCCAAACCTCCACATTCCCATACGCGAGGCTCCACAAGAGGCATCACATTCTCTCATATCACTATGTCAGAAGCATGATAGCTAGAGGCTTCATCCTCATGCAACATCTTGCGGGCAAAGATAATTGCGCTGATATCCTCACAAAACATTGGGGACATTCAGTGGTGTATCCATTGCTCAAGCCCATCTTTCACTACTGTGGAAACACAGGTGATTTACTACAGGACGATTGCATCGGATCTTAGAGGATGCTTTCTCATGGACACATGGGGAGTATTAAATTCCTTTCATGTCCAAGGTAAGCGTATGTAACGATGGTACAGTGGCATCTCATTCTTTACCCACACGCGTACAGCTTGGTTGTACGTGGATCATAATGTTTAACCGTATGGTCCAAAATGGCTCAATCGGTGGGCCAAAGCATCTCATTTTGGTGACCAAATGGCTCGATCTTGTGAGCCGGGTATCTCATTATTTACCATATGGCTCGGCCTTGCAAGCCAAGTATCTCATTATTGACCAAATGGCTCAGTCTTGCGAGCCAAATGATCGTCACTCATACGATCGAATTGTCGATACTTAGAGATCAAAGAAAGAACACACGGCAGAAACTAGCATATGCTAGCCATCGCGTTAAGTGTTTTCGTTTTCAAGAAAAGACAGCAGAGGTTCGATCTTTGTGCTCACGAACTTGCTTGTCTGCTGCATGAAAATACGTGTTGTATTAGCGGCAACACGATATTTTCTCGTAACACGGTATTTTACCGTATATTCGTAACGATATCATGCTGTATTAGCGGCAGCGTGATCTTTAAAGTGGTCGCTTGCTCTCTAGCAAGCAGATGCGCTTATACTTTTAGATTATTTGATTATTCAACCTTAAACCTTGCACAGGACGCCTCCTTTGCGTCCCTTTTGTAGAACTACAAGCCTAAGATCTAACTGATTGCGTCGAATGGTCGATAGTCAGAATAGATCTGATTGGATTTGCATCCAGTCGTAGTGGATATCAGAGAAATATTAGAACACAACAGACCGGCACCTCAACCGGCCTGCAGCTAAAGCTCCTGTTGCTCTTCTTTGCCTTTGGATTGAATCAGCTCAACAGCCAGTTTCAAAAGGAAATTAACAACGGCAGAAACTAGCATATGCTAGCCATCCTGTTAAGTGTTTTGTTTTCAAGAAAAGACAGCAGAGGTTCGATCTTTGTGCTCACGAACCTGTTTGTTTGCTGCACAAAATTACGTGTTGTATTAGCGACAACACATTACACGTTATATCGTGTTGTATTAGCGGCAACACGGTATTTTACTGTATTGTACTGTATTAGCGGCAGTACGACCTTTAAAGCGCTATCTTGCTCTCCAGCAAGATCAATCGCTTATACTTTTAGATTATTTGATTATTCAACCTTAAACCTTGCAACGGACGTTCTTGCGTCCATTTTGTAGAACTACAAGCCTAAGATCTAACTGATTGCGTCGATTGGTCGATAGTCAGATTAGATCTGATTGGATTCGCATCCAGTCGTAGTGGATATCAGAGAAATATTAGAAACAACAGAACGGCACCTCAACCGGCCTGCAGTTAAAGCTCCAGTTGCTCTTCTTTGCCTTTGGATTGAATCAGCTCAACAGCCAGTTTCAAAAGGAAATTAACAGATTAACAGTCGCAAGCTTGTTGAAGCTTGCAAAAGAAGAAGACAACGGTAGAAGCACACCTTACGAAGAAACAATCCGACAGCAGATCATCGACCGACTCGACCACGGACGACGATCGATAGTTCTCTGATCCGATTACATAACAAAGACCAGACGGACAAGCCATTTGTCTTTAATAGAAGCCCACTGCATTGGACACGCCAATAGCAATATCTCCATCCAAGGACCACATCACAAGTTCCCCGGATTGCATTTATTTCCGCGTCTACACTCCATGTGACACCATCTTGTCAAGGACATATCGACGCCCTTCATTTGATTGTGCTAAGCAACAATAAACACCGACTGCAATTATCCATCGATAATTGCCTTAATCCATACGCGATAATTGCAAGACGATCACACAACAATGCCCAACATTCCCCCGGCTGCCGGCAGAACGAGAAGCAGGTCAACAGGACGATTCCAAACACTCCAACCTGGAAGCGCAGCAACCACACCTCGGCTACCCACCGCAGATGTGGCACTCGACCAACAGAATAATCCAAGCCAAGAGGATGAAGAGGACACACCTATCGCGGATCTCTTCCCATCGTTTGACCGCCCACTTGCCACATTCTTGCATGAAATCTTTGACATACCAAGGGAACAAAATGACGCCCTATGTGAGGCTCTCATTGCTGCAAGGATCAAGACATGGCTAGCCTTCTTATACATCGAGAACATTGGAGACCTAGTTTTCCTCGAAGGGGGAGTAAGAACCCCAATTTATCGACATGTACAGACGTCCATACAGCAAGTCATTGACTACGGCGAGCATCTCACCGCACAAGGACTAGACTCAGAGGATAGAACCCAGTATACCAAAGACGACTTTCGCAGCTACTGTTTTAGTGCTGTCAGAGCCAGAAGAGCATCTGGAACGAACATTACAATCACTAGCGCCGGCACGCCTCGACGACAACAGGAAAGATCCTCCAAGCCCATTGAACAGCTTAGATATGAATCCTGGACCAAGAAATCAAGGGATGAATCCACCTTTCCCATCCTGCAGAATGATGCAAGGTTTGAACGCTGGCTTGTAAAATTCAAGGCAAAGCTGGAAACGTCTGACATAGATACTCGCACATTCCTTGATCCAAGCTGGCCTGATACACTGCTCGTCGGGTATGAAAAAGCTCTCCATGACAAGCAATGTGCTTTCTTCTGGACCCTTGTCCTACATGCCCTCCAGAGTGATCTCTCCTACTCCTGCGTGCTCAGCCATACCTCCTCAAGAGATGGTAGACAAGCCTTCTTTGACTTTGTGTCATTGCACGACAGATCCAAATCCAAAGTATATGATACCTCCATCGTGATGCAACAACTATTGGACATTGATTTGAGAACGTGGAAGGATACCAAGGTCAAATTCATCACCCAGTGGTTTGCCCAGTTGGAACATCTCAACACACTACGCGATCCGCAAAGGCCACTTGATTTTGATACTGTCAAAACGCACCTTTGCAAGGCCTGTAGTAGCAGCTTCCAGCTCAGTGAACAGTTCTATAAGGTTGATGATCCTCCTGCAGCACAGGACTTGATTAAGTTTAGGCAGCATGAAGCCGTTGCTATCAGTGAATTGAAAAATACCCTCCTCCTTGAAGCCACCAGACTGGATTCCCAAGCTTCCCTGTCCCAACCTCGAAGTCGGATGTCTGTCAAAGCCAATACTCATGATTTGTCTTCTATGACACAGTCCACATATTCTGCTATCACTGACGACTCGGCATCATATTTACCTCCTATTGATTTTAATGGTGACTATCAAGACTACGCTGTTTACAAGGCTGGAAGAACACCAGACCCGACCACAAGGCTACCATCTGCAGTTTGGACAACTCTCTCTAAGCAAGGCATGAAGCATTGGCTTGGCTTCACAGCTGATGACAAGAAACGACTAGTTGCCTGCCTCCGGCCTGAGCTCCTTGATGCTGTATTACCACCGGACCCCAATTCCAGCAAACCAATCACCCGCCGGGCTTATGAGCACCATACTGATGAGCAGGTCCCCTCACCCGCTACTGAGCAAGTCCTATCACCTGCTGACGAGAGCTCAGCCAGATCTGCGTTCCATGCATCACTTGGTGTATACAAATCGTCTTCCCAATCAGACACCAGGCCCCTCAAGTCTTCTGTTTCTCCTGCACACCCAGCCCGATTCCTTGCAGACAACCCTGATATACTTTACAAGAAAGAAGGCAATGTCTATATCCCTGTTGAACAAACCTCACGATCAGTGAACTTTCACTATTGGGCACCGCTGGAGTGTGAATCTCCTGTTTCATCAGCAAACCCCATCTCTACGTATCACTCCAGCAAAACTGCTGTATCCACACCTGGTTCTGCTATGGTTGACAGAGGTGCAAATGGGTGTATCATCGGCAATGACGCATGTCTCATCTCTAAAGATATTCCCCCAAGATATGTCAATGTAACTGGTATAAACAACCACCAAATCCAGAACATCCCTATTGCAACATGCGGCGCCTACTCTGTCTCCAACAGAGGTCCTGTCATTATCATCTTTCATGAGAGTGCATACACCGGACAACACCCATCTATCTTGTCTTCCCCCCAGATGGAAGCATACCACTCAATCGTGGATGATTCCTCTATCAAGACAGGCGGCTCCCAAGTCATTACCACTACTGATGGTCATGTCTTTCCCCTCAGCATATGCCATGGCTTACCTTACCTTGCTATGCGCAAGTATACCAGTGCAGAATTTACTAGTCTTCCCCACGTCATAATGACAAGTGATCAGCATTGGAACCCATCTGTACTGGATAACGCATATACCCCACAGGATGATACCTTCATTCAGAAATACCCGCCTGTTTCCACATCACTTCCATATCAAGATTATGATGAATTTGGCGCGATTAGGGATATCAACATTGGCACCTCCTCTACAGTCACCTCATTCTTGTCCAACAGCACTACCTCCTCCCTACAGGCCTTGGATGTTTTTGATACTTCATTTTGGCTTAGCCCAGCTGATTATATTCATCAAGACATCCTCAGTAGGTGCTCTATTCAATCCCCTTCCACCTTTATCACTGCCGCAGCCCATGTTCAAGCGCCCACTGATATCGATTACTTGTCACTGAAGCCCTTCTTTGGATGGATCTCCCTTGACCGTATCAAGGCCACTTTCAACAATTCCACACAGTATGGTTCAATGTCCATCAGTCCAGATGGGAACATTTTCAAAAGGTTCCAATCACCACAGCCGGCCATGAATGTCCGACCTTTCAATGATGATGTCCTCTCTGATGTTGTATATTCAGACACCCCCGCTATCGATGGTGGTTCCAAAATTGCTCAAGTTTTCTTTGGTCGCAAATCTCATATCATCCATGTTGAAGAAATGAGAACTACTGCTGATTTTCTCCCTTGTCTCCAAAATTTTGTTCGGCAATGGGGTCGACCACTCAGATTGCTCTGTGATCATGGATCTTACCAGTCCAGCAAATCGGTTCTTGACTACCTCAAGATGATGTGGATTGCCTTATGGCAAAGTGAACCATACCATCAACACCAAAATCTTTTTGAACGGCGATACCAGACCTTCAAACGCATTGTCAATAGAATCATGGATCGCACAGGCACTCCACCACACCTCTGGCTTCTTTGTATGCAGTATGTTGGCCGCCTCATGAATCATTTGTCTGACCCCACTCTCTCTGACAAACAGCCTTTCTTTATTGCTACTGGTACCATTGGTGACATCAGTCCCTACCTTAGTTTCTTCTGGTTCGAGCCCGTCTACTACAAGACTCCAGATACACAGTTTGGCTCTCAGACCACTGAATGCCTTGGCCACTTTGTTGGCATTGCTGAACATGTTGGCAATAGCTTATGTTTCACCATCTGGGATCCCATCACCAATAAGCTCCTTGATCGCTCTGGTGTTCGCACTGCTTTAACTCCCGAGCATCGCAACAAGCGTGCTGGATTGTTCACTGATGATGGCTTTCTTGCATGGCGCAAGGCCAAAGATGCTTCCCTCACTCCTAAGTCTTCTGGTGATAATCCCTCCTTCCAACATCCTACACCACCCTGTCCGGTACCAGCATCACCTCCTCTGTGCATCACAAAGCCATCCTTGCCTACATTCCTTTATTCCAAGGTTCCTAATACACGAAGCTATGTACCTTCTCCTCTTCCTAACAACTATGGGGAGATTCTTGATGGTCCTCCAACCCCTCACATCTTCAGCAAAACCCCTACCGGCGTACCTGTTACTGAAGATGATTTTGGTCCCCCTGAGCTAGCATATTTTGATGTTAGTGAAGCCACACCTCCACCCATCAATCCTGCTACCCCATCTGTTGGCCCATCTGAAGTAGTTGTTACTGATGAAGAAGGCAATGCCCAATTTGACGATGATGGCACACCCATCACCATCCCTGCTATCCCTGTTACTGAATTGCAAGGTCGATCTTTTCTCATGGCCCTCCCTGATGGCACACAGAAAAGAATGACAGTTGTTGACATTGAAAACAGTCTTGAGAAAAACAAAGACTTCATCAAGTTCAAATGCAAGCATACAGATGATGAACTTGCAGATATCATAGCCTACAATGACGTCATGAATTACATCCACAGGGATGTAACTCAAGAAGATGGCAAACTTTGGTCTTTCCGACGCATACTTGGTCATCAAGGTCCCCTTGACAACAAGCACCCCCAATACAAAGGTTCCAAATACAACCTATGGATTGAGTGGGAAAACATGGAGCGCACCTATGAACCTCTCTCCAATGTAGCTGCAGACGACCCTGTTACTGTAGCCAAATATGCAAAGGACAACAACATGCTTGATCAACCTGGGTGGAAACATCTCAAACGCATTGTTTCCCTTGCCAGAAGAACCAAGAAGCTAGACAGGCTAATCCACCAAGCCAAACTTCGCTCCTTTCGCACTGCCCCACAGTATCAGTATGGATTCAAGGTACCTCGCAATCATGACGAAGCCATCCAGTTTGACACAGCCAATGGCAATACCAAATGGCAGGATGCCATAGCGCTGGAAATGTCACAGCTTCAAGAATATGACACCTTTATTGACAAAGGTATCTACAAGGCTAGCAACATACCCATTGGTTTCCAACAGATCAAGGTCCACATGATTTATGCGGTCAAGCATGATGGTCGACACAAAGCACGACTAGTTGCAAATGGCAATCTCACTGAAACTCCTGTCCACAGTGTATATGCAGGCGTTGTATCTCTTCGGGGCTTGCGCATGTGCCTATTCCTGGCTGAACTGAATAGCTTAGAAGCATGGGGAACTGACATTGGCAATGCATACCTTGAAGCTGTCACCTGTGAGAAAGTATGCATCAAGGCCGGCGCTGAATTTGGATCACTAGAAGGTCACCTCCTATTGATTTACAAGGCCCTATATGGCCTACGATCATCTGGCAAATGTTTTGGTGACCTACTTGCTGCCTGCCTCATTGAACTGGGTTTTGAAAGATCTAAAACAGAGTCAGAGATCTTTATCAAGCCTGGCAACAACAAACATGGGGAGCCAGTATATGAGCTCATATGCACATATGTTGACGACCTTTGCTTATGTATGGCCGATCCTGAAACCCTCCTGGTAATCCTACAGTCCGAACCTTATAATTTTAAATTAAAAGGTTCTGGCCCAATGAACTTCCATCTGGGTTGTGGTTTCGAAAGAGATGAACATGGTGTGCTCTGCATGAACCCCATCAAGTTCATCGAGAAAATGGAGGCCTCGTATGTACAAATGTTTGGCTGCAAACCTACCACCAGATTCCATTCACCACTTGCTGAGAACGACCACCCAGAGCTAGACTCAACATCCTTTCTAAGTGATACTGACATCCAGAAGTATCAAAGCATGATTGGATCACTTCAATGGGTCATAGCTATTGGACGTTTTGACGTGCAAACTGCTGTTATGACATTGTCAAGCTTCCGCGTGCAACCGAGGGAAGGCCATCTCAACAGAGCCAAAAGAATCTATGGTTACATTTCTAAGTTCCGACACTTCAAAATCCGATTCAGAGTGGGCATACCAGATTTTGTACTCACTGAAGGTACCAGCACAGACTGGTCCAATACAGTGTATGGGGAGCACTCCGAGGACCTCCCTAGTGATGCTCCTAAACCCCTGGGTAAGGTGGTTGTGTTGTCTCATTTTTATGACGCAAACCTAATGCATGACATCCTAAGTGGCAAGGCTGTCACTGGCATCCTGCATTTTGCAAACAAGACCCCCATCATGTGGTTCTCCAAGAAGCAAGCAACATCTGAAACAGCCACCTTTGGGGCTGAGTTTGTATCTGCTAGAACCTGCATCGAGCAAATTGTTGACATTCGACAGTCATTCAGGTATCTTGGTACTAGAGTACACGACACATCCTACACATGGGGAGACAATGAAAAGATGATCCAAACCTCCACATTCCCATACGCGAGGCTCCACAAGAGGCATCACATTCTATCATATCACTATGTCAGAAGCATGATAGCTAGAGGCTTCATCCTCATGCAACATCTTGCGGGCAAAGATAATTGTGCTGATATCCTCACAAAGCATTGGGGACATTCAGTGGTGTATCCATTGCTCAAGCCCATCTTTCACTACTGTGGAAACACAGGTGATTTGTTGCAGGACGATTGCATCGGATCTTAGTCAATGCTTTCCCATGGACACATGGGGAGTATTAAATTCCTTTCATGTCCGGCATAGCGTATGTAATAGTGGTACAATGGTATCTCATTCTTTACTCACACGAGTTCAGCTTACTTGCTCGCGAATCATGATGTTTAACATTATGGACCAAATGGCTCAATCTGTGAGCTAAATATCTCATTTTCTGACCAAATGGCTTGATCGTGTAAGCCAGGTGTCTCATTATTGACCAAATGGCTCAATCTTGCGAGCCAAATGATCGTCACTCGTACGATCGAATTATCGATACTTAAGAGATCAAAGAGAGAATACACGGCAGAAACTAGCATATGCTAGCCATCCTGTTAAGTGTTTTGTTTTCAAGAAAAGACAGCAGAGGTTCGATCTTTGTGCTCACGAACCTGTTTGTTTGCTGCACAAAATTACGTGTTGTATTAGCGACAACACATTACACGTTATATCGTGTTGTATTAGCGGCAACACGGTATTTTACTGTATTGTACTGTATTAGCGGCAGTACGACCTTTAAAGCGCTATCTTGCTCTCCAGCAAGATCAATCGCTTATACTTTTAGATTATTTGATTATTCAACCTTAAACCTTGCAACGGACGTTCTTGCGTCCATTTTGTAGAACTACAAGCCTAAGATCTAACTGATTGCGTCGATTGGTCGATAGTCAGATTAGATCTGATTGGATTCGCATCCAGTCGTAGTGGATATCAGAGAAATATTAGAAACAACAGAACGGCACCTCAACCGGCCTGCAGTTAAAGCTCCAGTTGCTCTTCTTTGCCTTTGGATTGAATCAGCTCAACAGCCAGTTTCAAAAGGAAATTAACATTGAATGGCAAAGAACCTGATTTCAATATGCCTGGTTCTTTCAGTTGGCTTCTGGGCATTTATGATTTCAATTGCCGATGCATTGTCTTCATAGATAGGGGTTGGACCAGCTTGAGCAAATCCTAATTCTTTGAGTACGGATCTGAGGTATCTGGCTGTTTTGGCCGCTGTGACTGCAGCAATGAATTCTGCTTCCGTAGAACTCTGAGCAGTGAGTGATTGTGCTTTGGATCGATAGACAACTGCGCCACCAGCATAAGTGAAGACATATCCTGTGATGGATCTGCGATGTTTTGGATCATTTCCATATGCTGCATTAACAAAACACATCAACTTGTTGTGCTTGATATCTGCAGGGTATTTTGGGAGTGATGCATCTTGGACTACGTCAGTGTATGGTTCTCCTGATGGAAGAGATGGCTCTGCATTCGGTCTATAGAATCTAATACCCCAAGATCTGGTTGTTCTGAGGTATCGAGCTATGTTCTTCAGACTGGAATAGTGGAATGCAGTGGGATTGGAACTGTATTTTGACATTAGGGTCACTGCATAGCCAATGTCTCGCCGGCAGCTCACATATGCAAACATCATTTCACCTAAGAGTGTTCTGTAGGAGAACCCAGATGTGGATTGTAATGCAGCGTGTTCCTTGGTGCCTTCTAATGGTCCATCCGTATGTGATTGCAGTTGGCTCAGTACTTCAGTTGATAACGGCGCTGATGGCTTGGAGTGGGGTTTCATCTTAGAATCAGTCTCCCAACCATGGGATGTCATGATCCGGTCGATGTAATTGGCGCAGGACAGTTCAATGTAATCAGCTGTCTGTTTGACATCAATTCCATTGAAGTCCTCAAGCAATCCCAATTTTGTAAAGGGGATCACGTCTTCCTTTGGTAGCTTGAGCCTTGCACCTATAATGTCATAGATCTTGTCGGATATGGATTCTGATGTACAAGCTAGTGCAAAATCATCAACTTGTCTCAACATGTAGACCGTTTCACCTTCAAAAACTGTTGTATAGATTGTTCTGTCATGCGTGGTGGTCTTGAAATTGAGATCGGGACCTTTCAATATTTTGTTGATGTGAGTTTCCCAAAGTCTTCCAGATTCTGGATGGCCTTGAAGTGCTCGAAGGACTGGGAGCACCAATCTTCTGTCTATGTCCTTGCCATGCTTGTGTCTGTACCATTCTGCATATGCATCATCAATAGTCATGTATGTGTATGTAGGAATGTTGGGTCCTGGACTATGCGCGTAGGCGTCTGCAGCATCACCCCCGTACACTTTGAGGTTGAGGCTTGCAGCAATAGCAAAGAATAACCTTTGAATGGGATGTTCAACACATGATGAGTATGACATGGCAATGGCATGCAGAGTTGGAGCTGCATATTTGCTTCCATTGCAACATTGCCTGGCTCTTCTGACACCATTTCTCTTGACACTGTACTGCCAGTGAGGCCTGAGAATAATTGCGTTTGGGTCCTTAGGGTATTGAATTGGCGAGCCAAACATTTCCAAATCTTCAAACTGATCAAGCTGCTTTCGCTCCCCAGCTTCCCATTCTGCCCAGGTGGATAGAGACTTGAGATTCCGTCGAGTGAAGTGCCCTAGTGCTTGTTCTTCAGGTGTAGTTGCTTTTGAATTGATGGCTTTGATTAAGAGTTCAATTTGTTCAGTTGGTAGTGAATCTGCATCTAGGGGTAATGAATGGTTACCTGGTTTATGAAGCTTAGTGATGGCTCTGAGCGAAGCAATGTCAATAGTAGGAATGACCACGTCCATGTCATCTTCAATTGGGGCCAAGTGTTTTTGGATGGAGGCATGGAGGGCTTCAGTGTGGTCAATTTGGTTGATTCTGGATTGGATGATGTTCTTGTATTTGGTGCCAATTTTCTTGATGGTCTTGATGGATGAGATCCGGTCCAAAAAAGGTGGGTCTTCTTCATCAGTGGGTTCTTTCCAAGACGTATTGGGGGCAAATAAGCCATATTCATTGGAGTGTTTCCGGATGTCTTTCAGAGACAATTTCTCTTCAAGTGCAAAAGTGATAGGAGTATCGGTATCTATTGAATTCCTCACCCCTCGAGCGTGGGATTGGTGCAGTGCGGTGGTGACATCAGCAGCAGTAAAGACACGGTTGTGATTGATAGATACAATATAAGCGCCCCTAAGCTTGGAGAGAGTCTTCTTGTGGGAGGAGAAAAGCGTGGAGGCAGGACTTTTGGGAAGGATGTCAGTGATGTAAGCGCGGCCAAGCAGTGAATCATTGGCATACCGGAGACCGAATGCTGGATCAGTACAGGAACTGGTAACAGGGAGCCTGAGATGGGTGAGGTCGGCAAACGGCGTGATGGAAAACTGGAAATCGCTGGATGAGACTTCAGTAGGCTCTGGTGGCAGTTGAACGTTGTCATCAGTCCGGAGTAGGTGTTTGACGTTAGTGGGGAGATCTGCAAGTGGGAGATCATGCATGCCTTCGTCGAACCGGACATGGGTGGCTATCTTGACTCGATGTGTCTCAGTATCATACCAAAGGATGTTTCTGGTAGTGTATGGGACAAAACCCAGGAATATGCCTTTTCGTGCATTGGGTTTGAGCTTAATAGATCTCTTGCCCGGAGGTCTAACCCAAACTCTGCAACCAAAGGTTCGGAAATCAGCAAGGTTTTCCTTACGACCAGTTGCCAATTCCAATGGTGAATGTGGTTGGTTGCCTTCAGGGAATGCATTGGACAACCGAAGTGCATGATAGAAAGCAAAGGGCCAGAACTTGATGGGCAAATTAGCACCAGATAGCATGGTTCGCATGGAATTAGCCAGAGTGCGATGCCCTCTTTCAACTGTACCATTCTGGTGTGAAGCATCAGCACCAGTGGGGAAAATTGAGTATCCAAACGCTGAGAAGAGGTTTCTGATATCAGGGTTGTGATAGAGTTCGCCACCTTGGTCAACTGAAACATACTTGTTTGTACAAGTTGGATTGTGCTGAGAGAAGAAATGCTCTAGCCAATGAAGTGGTGCAGCTTTTGAAATCCTGGTGTCGCCATATTTCATACCGGTGTAGTGGTCTGTGATAAGAATCCAAGCTGTCTCACCATGAATGCCTTCATAGTCACGCTTGCGTTTGCTGTTGGAGGATCTCGCGCCAGAGAATGCAAAATCAACTGATAATCCTTGAAACGGTTGTGTGGCCTTTCTTGTGGAATGTGGGCCAGCAGGTGTTTTAGTTTGCTTGCATTGTATGCAAGTTGGGCATTGATCAAGAATACTTGTTTGGCGCTTGAACTTTGGGACTCCAATGATGTGCTTATGAGCTTGATAGAGAAAATCATCGCATGGGTGTCCCAACCTTTGGTGCCACAGAAGTTTCGATGTCCTGGTTTTGATGGCTTGGATTGGGATATTTTTGTCCACAATCTTGGTGAAAAACAGTTTGGCATCAAACCTTGGCGTGTCACCAGTATCAGACTGGGCTTTCGCTGCTTCAGTACATTTTTGCAGGTTGACAAGATTCGTGTATATATCATACCTGTAGGTGCTAATGGCTTCTTTGGAGGCCAGTTCACAAGCTTCCTTGAACTGCATGTCAGTCGCCAAAGCATAGGCTGACGATGTGGCACGATTAGCATATGGAGATGTAATATCAACGTCTGGGATCAGTACTGGGTGTGTATAGCATTGACCGTCAATGATGCTTCCATGGAGGACAATGCTGCTGGCAGTGTTCTGCTTGTGATGACAGATGATTGTGAGGTTGCCGTTTCGTGGAGTAGATGAGTCATAGTTGTCAATGAAAGATTTATGGATTGACTGCCCACTAAACTGGCATCGCATGCGAGATGTCATGCCACAGAGATCATTCTCACTCAGTAATGTCGTTGACAGGGAGGGAGAATAATAGAAGAAGACTCTAAGATACCCTATGTGATTGGGTGCTGGGATATGCAAATATCCCGAACCTTCAGGGATGCAGGTAGCTGCTTTTCCTCCTATTGCTGCTGTAAGCCTAACAGGACATTTCCTTATCCTGGTGTAAGGTTTGTAACCGTGCAGGATGTGTTTGAGATTTGTGCAGGAAACTTTTGCACCGGTGTCAATCTGAGCCCTGACACCATGTTGGAAGTAGGCTGTAGCTGCAACAGGGTCCGGTGGGACTAGGGATTGCACATTGTTTGTATCAACTGGCGTAGGGTTGTCCCTATCAAAATTGGGATCCTCATTGGTCTTCAGGTGTGATTCCAATGTAGGGGTCGTAGCCCCGAGTGATTCCATATCACAGTAGACATCAATTGGGATTGATGACTGGAGGCTGTCCTTGGGAAGGAGGTTGACGGCACCAATTTTGACAGATTCGTAGGAGCTGACACTGCTGGAGTCCAAGGAGGGGCATAAGCTGTTCACTTGGGGCGCTGTGACGTTGTCAAATCCTTGGAGATCATCTTGAGGTGATGTCATAGAGTGGCTGCAAGAAAGACTTTTTATCCTTGGCCATCGCAAAAATTTTGTTCTTCTACTGCATCGTCAGGTGAAACTTCATCTTGATCTTCATTGCCAATGTTGATCTGAGAGATTTGTTGGGTGGAATCTAAGAGTTGTTGGGTCTGTTTATTGGATTTGTTCAGAAAAACAGCCGCAGCAATCCTATGTTTCTTCAGGGACTCAATATCTTGCAATGCAGGACAATTATCAAAATTGTGACCAGACATGTGGCAAACAATACATTTTCTGGATGTGTCAAAAAGACTAGGTTGCTTATCGAATGCCGTGATAGCATTGCAGTATGCTTGGTGGAGGAAGGGATCGTCAGATTCTTTGTCCATCTCCGGGTAGCCAAGTGATTCAATCAGGCTGATTGAGTGAGAGGTCAAAGTAGAAGGTGTTCTAACAGTGCTGTTGCTAGCGCGCTTTGGAAACCTATCATTGCGCCGGTGACCTGGTCTGGTACCTGAGACAGGCAATTGCTTATGCTGGATTGATTTGGAGGTGTTCCTCTTGTACTTTTGTTCAGCCTTGATCTCTTGTTCATAGGTTTGAAGGGTTTGTAGAAGCCTACCTGCCTTGTATTTGTCTCGTTTGAATTGGTCATCAGAGTCGCGTTCATCTTCTGTCTTTTTGAAGAGCTCTTCTGAGAGGGTGGTTCCTGCAATAAGGTTGCTGACTTCTTCTGTTGAACTGATAGTGCTGGGTTGGTTTTGGAGGAACACTCTAAGTCTCAGATAATCCTTGTGCCGGAAGTAGTATTCTTCAAGGGATTCATTTGCATCTTGGTTGGGAGGGTTTCTGACCATTCTGCTGGCATTGGATGGCCTTTTTGAGTTGGGATGTGTTTGAGCAATAACTGTGTATAGCGCTTCATATCCCTGTCCGCCTTCGAAGCTCTGAATAGTGGCCTTCATACTTGCATATGAATCAGGGATGATTTTATCAGTTCTTAGTGCTGTGTAAATGAGATTTCCCCATTCATTGATAGCCAATTCATATCTTGAAGGTAGGTCGTGTGGAAGGTCATCACCAATTGTGAATCCTCTGAGGTGATCAGCTTCACGTCTGAATAGATAGTATGGGTGTACATAAATATGATGTTGCTGGGAATGAGCTGTGATTTCTCGGTACCATTTTCTAACCTGGGGGTCCGTTGCGTCCTTTAGTTGTGGGAATCCTGAGAGGAACAGTTTGTCTCTAGCAGCTTCCTTGGACTTGTCGGAGGCTCTGGTCAGATCAAAACAGTCACCACTTCTAGTGATCAGACGTTGGTAGTTTCTACCGCTGCCTAGGTTGTGTAGGTAGTAGTTTTGCCTGATGACCGTTTCATTTCCGGATGAGTCGGTGTAGGTGATTGGGAAGTCCTTCATATCATCTCTGGTGAGGAATTCATCTCTCTTGTAGTATCGGTCCTTGACAGGTGGTGGTAAGGTTGCTGGATTCCATGGTAAGTCGAGTGACGCTTGGTGGTTGGCGCCGGCACTGTTATTGTTGTTGCTGTTGCCATTGTTGACCAGTTGTTGTAGTAGGGTCGTAATTTGTCCCATCTCAGTAGGGGAGACAGTTGCAGCCGTTGCGGTAGGTGGTGCCGTTGCGGCAGGTGTATCTGGAACGTCTGCCTCGTCATCTGATTGTGGGTCTCCAGTGTAGGCTTCCATGAATAGGTCTGGGCGCCAATTTTTCTTGAAACGCCAGTGGGTAATTGTGATTTCGATTAGAACAATTGGTTCATCATCTGTGTTGGTCTGAATGGCATGCTTCGCAGCAGCGTCAAATTCTGTTTTGTATCTCATTCGTTTTGTAGATCCACCATTTCTGACATGTTTGATAACGCATTTGTCGAGGAGATTGGCAATGTGGCCTTTTGTTATTTCATCCGGCGGTGGCTCCACTAGGTTGATGGCAATAGCCTTTGCAATGCAATTGAGGATGTGGAGTTGTGGATCCGGAGCTATTTCTAGTGGTCCTTCTTCTTCTTCATCGTCGCGGGTCACAAAGAATTCTGAAAGTTCATCTTTGCCAATGATTTCAGAGTAGGCTTTGTTAAGGGAAGTGGCCGCAGTTGGGTTGCTAGCGCTTGAAAATCGAAATTCGATTCCAAAGATTGGAGTCCAGTCAAATGGGGTCGGCGTTGGCATGGTTTAATCCGTCTGTTGTTAATTAATTCGTTGTACAATCGTTGTCGATGGAAACGGCAATGATTGGAAAGAATGTTCGTCGGAGGAACCAAAGAACGGTTGAATTAGCCTTGGATGCTTGTCGATTGCGGGGGTCGGCCGTGTTTGATATCTCGATATCGTCGGCGATTTGGTGTTGGGTTCAGTATCGTCGATACAAATGAATTCGATTGTGGCGATGTGATAAGTAAGCTTGCGGGCCGGTCAAAGATGTCCGGAACAGAAACAATCGATTAACGGGTGCTTGGTCGTGAATTACAGAAGAAGTTTCTTGTCGATCGTCGTCGATGATAATTAATCTTGGGGAATCGATCGTCGACGTTGCTTTCGCGATTAACCGGTGCTTGGTCGTGGATTACAAAAGAAGATTCTTGTAGAAGGATCAGTATCACACCCCTTGATCCACGAGCAGGGAGGTGAAGAGAGAGAAGGAAAGAATGAGACGGGGGGGAGGCCGAGAATGAGCTGCACAGGGAGCTAAGCACAGAATTTCCTCTGGATTTAACCGACAGTGGAGGTGCTGAACGGCCGGAGATAGGTAGCTTAAGGTAAACACTGGTGCTCTTGCGGGACACAAGTGTAAGTTATAAGGGCTCTATAACCTGTTGTTACTCTAAAAATCGACCAAGCAAAGGTATATGATGTTAAAATTTAAAGAGAAGTGAGCTCAGAGAGACGCTCTTATTTTTACTGTATTGGGGCTCTCTGCTGTATTTTACATGGTAGAGATCTTCCCCGGTCTTTTCACTAGTAGGGGTTTCCTCGTACCGATACTTCTGTTGCTGTTGCTGTATTAGCGCCGTGTCGGTCTTGCTGTATCGGTCATTCTGTTGGTATTGGTCATTTGTGAGGTTAAGGGTTCTATCCGATGGGGCGTATGCTTGTTCGTTGTATTTAAGGTAGATGAGGAGGCCCATTCGGAATCGGTACTGATTTCCTTGATTCTAATAAGTAGTTTCCTCACGGGATGTTAAGTGCATTCTTTTGAATGTACTTAAGGATTCCAAGTGTTTACTTACTGTTCAGGTCTTTGGATATTTCTTGTTTCTAACCAATTATCCTCTTTTGTTTGTAGCCTTAGGTGATATCGTTTTTACCACTTAAGGATTTTTTAGGCAGTGGAGGTGCGTTTGGTTCTAACGCTTTATCAGCGGAATATTCGTATCGTGTATCATCTTCCCGCACCTCGGTCGTCGTTTCGTTTTGTCGGCTTTTCCGATCGAATTTGATGCCGACAACGGGCCGTATTTTTTGCCGACAACAGCAGCGATCCGTCGTGCTAGAGCTGTCATGCAAAGAGCTGAAGCAGCTGCAGCAGCAAAAGATGGTGACTCTGACAACGACACACTGGAGCCTCCAGAGGAGGACGAGGACGAGGACGAGGACAAGGAGGAGGACGAGGACGACAATGAGGAGGACTACAATGAGATGAAGCTGAAGATAATGGCCTAGGTGAGCTAGCTGCCTTAGCCTTAGCTTCTGATGATGAGGATGAGGAGGATGAAGTCCTAGATGACGCCGCCGCCAGCGATGATGTGCTGATGCCCCCCCCCCCCCCCCCCCCCCCAGCAACGACAACAACAACAACACCAAGAGGAAGAGTGATCCCTTGTCAAACAAGAGGACCGGCCCAAAGGGGACCGGATCCAATTCTACCCAATGATGTGAATGCCCCCACTCAGCTCTTAAGATACCACCGAATCTTGTTGGAGTTGATGTCCCATATTGCTGGAGGGCACGAATATGCCACCGACCGGGTGTTCAACCAGGAAGAGCTCAACACTATTAAGCCAGATCACATCGACAAATGGATGTGTTTGAAGGTGTATGGGATGAAGGATCCAGGAATAGACGATAATCCAGTTGGCGGTCGATCTAGCACTTTGAGATATTGGAAAAAAGCTATCTCCTACTTCATGACTAACACTGCGGCTTGGGATGAAACAAACGAGACAGGCAATCCTACTAGATCTATCAAGATCAATAGACTGATCAAAGCTGTGGCAAAGAAGGAAACCCGGAAGCTTGGCGTCAAAATGTCTGCTGATAGGGCTTTCACTCATGAAGAGTTTGCTCAAATGCTTGACCTCACAGCCATTGGAGACAGCCTCCAAAGCCTCCGGCACATGGCGATGCTCCGAGTCCAGCTGCACTTGATTGCAAGAGGGGATGACACCTCACACATGAAGAAGGCCAACTTGCAGGTTAGTAGTACATACGCTGGCTATCTTACGATTCAGATGAGGTGGTCGAAGAATGTCCACAATGAGGGGGATTGTCCCTTACAGCTGGTGATGGGTGCTATGGATCACCGATACTGTGTACTAATTGGCCTTGCTATCTACCTCGAGGCATGGCCTGGTAGTGAGGCGGGACGATTGAGTCAATGGTTGTTTGCTGAGGGAGATACAGACCCCAGGTCCCCACTGAAAGCCCAGAACAAGGAAGCCGACAAGTGCAAGACGGCATACCAAAAGGCTCTGAAGGCTATCATAGAAGGGGATCAGTTTTGACCCCTTGGAAGGCAGCAAAGGCTAGGAACTCATTCAGTTAAGAAGTGGGCTACAACTATGGCTAGGAGAGGAGGCGCGACTTGCGATGATGTTAACTATAGAGCTAGATGGAAGACTAAGAGTATGCAAGATTGGTACTTGGATGTCTGTTGGACCTGGCCGGATATCAATGCTGGTAGCAAGCTTTCCCATCGGGGGATCTGTTTATACAAGGAGAAGGATGACAGTGGACTAACAGATGACTGGCTTTGTGCGTCAGTAGCTCCTGCAATTTGAGGAACGTTTGGGGGTGATTTAGCTGCTATCCTAGCAAAGCCCTTGCTTTGGGCTTGCTTTGATCCTGCTGTTGCAGATTACACCCCCCTTGGACTGAAGCAACAGATTGTACGGCGATATGAGCTGTTGCAAGGCAGACTTGAGGATGGGGTGAACCCTATTCGTAGAGCTGAAGTGGTTGCTTCAAACATTGATGGAATCGTGTGACTGGATGAGATCCCTGAGGGTGAAGAAGGAGACGGCGGAGGGGCATTTGGTAGAGGGGGACAACAGTGGAGGAATGCTATCTATGCCAAGCTATCCACTACTCAAACAAATGCAGCAGAGATGAGGAACCATCAGATCTCAGAGCTTGCTGAGCTTAGAAGGCAGATTAAGATCCTTACCCAGATGGTTTGCAGGATGGCAATCGCGCCAGCTCGGAGAGTAGGAGGAGTCGGAGCAGCAAGCAGGCCATCTGCAAATCCGCGTCAAGGGGCTCCGGTGGTAGAAAGACCAGCACTCCTGTTTGATAGAACACAGACCATCCAAGCCTTGTGGGATGAGTACCAAAATGGAATAGGAGGGAGGAAGCCGGCAAGGGAGTTCACTGCCGTTGAGCGAGGCCAAGTGAAGTACAAGCATTGCAATTGTAAGGTTCTTTGGGGATGTATGGAGCGCCTCCTAGACCGTGGGAATGATGTAAACACAGCCATTGCCAAGATCAAGCGTTGCTATGGAGACTGTACTATAAATTTCCAGCTTCTTTGAGCGGCGGCGTTCTGGTGGATTGTCAAGTGGAGAGTGTTGCTGTTGGATAGGGCTCCCCCCCCCCCCCCTGTTGTTGTTGATAGCAGAGTGTTTCGAAGTTCAAGTTTTCATGTACCGAGTGTAGGATATGATTGATCAATCCTATCGGTCTCTAACTGTATTAGCGATTAGATGTTACATGTAACGGATGGATGGATGGACAATTTCTGTCGTGATATGAACCAAAATTATTTCTGTGCCTGTGTTTTGCTGTGTTGTGTTGTTTTCAGTGATCTGAATTGGAATTTTGTTTGATGCACATCCCAGTGGGCTTTGTGCCTCGATCGGTCGATTGATCAATCAATCGGATCAACCAATCGTCAGATGATCGATTGGATCGATCATCGATGAACAATTTCTGTCGTGATATGAATCAAAAGTATTTCTGTGTCTGTATTTTGGTGTGTTATTTGCAGTGATCTGACTTGGAGTTTTGTTTGACACACATCCCAGCGGGCTTTGCGCCTCGATGGAATGATCGATGAATTGATCGATCGTACTCCCTCTAGCAGTGAAACAGGAACTGAGCAATTGGCATCTCGCTCAGGAAACTGCACAGGCCTATGGGTTTGGAGATCATGAAGGTGAAATTCTTTTTCAATTTGCTTCTTTGAACAGCTGCACTCTGGTACAGCATCCTGTTGGTCTACACTATGATTCCTTTGGGCAACAAAACAACAACAAAGTTTACAGCTTGGAGAACAAAATTGGATTTGCGAGTAAAGCCTACCACACAATATATGGAATGGGAAGAGGAGGGAAGGGTGGTAAATCTTTCATGTTCTGTTTGTTAGACTGGGGGAGGAAGGCTGCTCGGGACTGACGCCGAGCCTTTGTTCAACAATACAATCAGTATCGCCACGCTGATCCAGAGCGAGCCAATCAAATTGCCGAGGCCTACCAACAAGACTTACGCCATTTCTTTCCAGTACCACCAGCACCAGCAGGAGGGAACCAACAGCAACAGCAACAGGATTGGGACTTACAGAAACTATAGTATCGGTTTATATATGTAAAGATTTTTATTCTGGTAAAGGAATAGCATTCGTATACTCATTACACAGCAACCTTCCACCATGATTGCTTGACTAAAGGCAGCAGTCTATCAATTGAAGTTCATGTTGTTGGCCAAAGGACAATCCTTGTTCAGGGATTCGTATGATACTGAAGACATTGCTTCATTCATCCTTTCAAATCTGTTCAGCCAAGCAATTTGATTTGCTACTACCAGCCACCTGTTCTCAGTTGTGGTTCCGTCCTGTTCAAGTTCTGGGACTACAGCAATATCGGACAGTATTGTATCTGTGTTGAAAAGGAACAAACCACCATCCAAGGTTCCTTTGTTATGAGGTTTGAGGAAGTAGGCTTGGCTGGGGTTGGTTAACTTCTACATAAAAGCATATTTGCCGTCGGAGGCCACTGGGTATCCATTTACCAGTGACGTTGGTTCTTTCAGATCATTGATATGGAAGAAGCATGGAATTTGGCAAGGGATCTCGGCATCGTCAACAGCAAAAAACGCCCAGTCCATCCATTCACTGTTAACCTGCCCTGAGTCTGACCTATAGGAGGGGTGACATTGGAACAGGTTGTTTATGGCATTAGCCTCGTCTCATCGATAATGTTCAGTGAATCCATTGACTAATGCCAAATCATTCAAATCCAACACCCAAATACAATCATAAGGTGGTGGCACACAAACTATGACAGATAACTCACTTCTGTTTCTTTCATGATTCATTTTATCCATAACAGGAACAATATCCATAGACAAATCACGAAAAAGTCTGATTTTGGAATTTCGAATTGCAGATTTGTGTGTATTTTTCCTCCAAATCCTGGACCTCACTGTACTTATTAGGTGGTGACACACAAACTATGTGTTGTTATGAAAAGAATTCACCGTGTAAATGTGCGTACGAACGTTCTAGTTACGGGCGTATCATACGAAAGGTCATAAGGGCAAATAACCTTATTCTTAAGGTTAAACCTGAGTGAATGATCGTCAACGACTTTGCATGTGGATTGCCTCTTAGCGGGAGTTTTCCCCATAAGCCCACTCTTTGAAGAATTAACAACTCTAAAACACTATCATGCCCTAAAATCTACGTACAACCTAGTACTAATTCTACGTGATAAGGTACAATACATGTGATATTCCAATGAGAATATCACGGTGAATTATGTTACTCTTACTCACTAAATCAATCGACCGAAAGGACGATTGCGTTTGTTTGTTACGACACACTTTCTTTAGTTACTCTAAAAATCGATCGTAAGGTATAGGATAATTGAAATTTAAAGAGATATGAGCTCAAGGTGAGGCTCTTAGTTTTGCTATGTTATTCTTGTAGTTGACCGGGGCAAGAGCCTGAAAAAAGGGTTTTAAAATTTGCGTCGGCCTCGGCCCCTGTCAAAAATTTGGCTATTATTGCTACTGGGCCTGACCGCAGGTATTTTACCTGCTGTTTATGTTCTGCTGGACCTCAGTGTCGGTTTGATGAGCCTCATGATAGGTTCCTCTCCTATGTAAACATAACTGTCTTTTATTGATCGTTACATCTATATTCAATTTCATACGTACGCCAATATTTTATATTCCCCGTATCCTTGTCGGTCATTTCTCTTTTTCGAAAATAACGGTCCGATCATCATTCATCCATTTATTTTCGTTTATCTTGTTTTCCTTTATCCCCCGAAATATTTACTGGCACTCAATGTACACCCGATACTTCAGGACAACAAACACTTACTCTTACGATCCCTTTCATTACGTCTACTTTGTGTTTCAGAGCTTCTGTCTTTACCCCAACCTTCCCCTTTCTCTCCGTTTGATAATGTCTTCTTCGAAACGCAATGGCTCCAGTACGTGCTTTCTTGTTTATTATACTTGCCGTTCATTATTGATTACATTTACACTTTCTCTGATCTTGCCAGTCGACATACGATACCCTCATTTTCTCCTAAACCTCCTTTTCTGCACAGTTTGGATCTTTGTTGACAAAAAGCGTTTGCGCCGTTCAGTTTCAGAATCCTTTTATATTCTCCGACACTGCTCCAAAGCATCACCCTCCTTCTCACTTTTTGTCTCCGGTTCTTCCGGCAATGTCTACACCATACTTGCTTCTAGCAAAACTATTATCTGTTCGTGTCCTGATATCCATCCAGTATGTAAACACATATTGTTTATACTTGCCGAACTACAAATTCCTGTTTCTACAGGCCTGCAGACAATATCCCTACCGCTTCTTAAACTCTGCTTAAGTTCCTATGAGTCATCGCTTGACCATTACAGTATCAACCTTTGCCTTGTCCTTATGCGGCAACGTTGCGTACACTGTCAACAATCAACGCTTCATTCTCGTCTGATTATCTGTAACATTTGTTACTCTGTTTCTCATCATTCTCACAAATACCATGACTTTGATACATGTCCTCAATGTAAATCAAAATGGTTACCATATCTTTCCGATTTTGTTGGTCAACATCGCAATTTTTCTTCTGTCCTCCGTAGAAATGGATTTTTACCCACCCATTATCTACCTCTACCTCAACAAACATTTGCCACATATGATACACCTCAATCCTCCACTTCCTCCTCTAACGATAATCCTGCTGCAGTATCCAGCTCCAACACGCACATTATTCCCCCAGCACCTTCCACCTCCACTTCCCATAACTACTGTCTTTCTGACATTATCTGAGAAGAACTGTATCAAATGCCATGAATGCTTCTATGGGATGCCGAACGTGTTCAGAATTCACCGCGACAGATTCCTACATACTGCGGAAAAAATTCAGTATTGCATCTAAAGCCATCTGTATTATATTTCAGTTGAAAATTGAAATCGTTGATCTCCTTTATGATGTCGTTGTTGATGACGTGGTCATCGAATCAGAAGTAGATATGTAGTCTGAGATCGGATCAGCCTGGTGTTAGATACGTTTATTATGTTGTCCTTCTTGTGAATGACTTGGTTGACGAACTAGATTTAGAAATGTATGCTGAGATTGGAGCAGCCTGGTGTCAGATATGTTGCAATAATAATTCTATTTTACCAATATAACAGTAATAAATTTTGAAGAATGCCTGGCCTCCGATAGCCATTGCTAATTAATGATAGTACCACACTCAAATTGAAGATAGAAAATAGACAAGAAATCTTGTCCCGAAACCGGAACATTTTTGACCTGGGGATGAAAACAGGTAAGCCATCTTGCTCCAAATACTTTTAGAACATTTTTGTGGCAAATCATTTCTCATCTGTCCGAATCTGCCATGCACCCACGAACGCTATTAAAGGGTTCTGTTTACTCGTCCTCCTTTCGTGAAGAACAATATAAGGTTCCATTAGGCGTATAACCTCATCGTACTGTTTTTTCAGAGCTGCGTGAAGAACATTTCTGCCAAAGTAATATCCGTCCCAATGATACATGAATAGGACCAAAGATTGGATTGCGTTCACTTGCACATAATGATATCTTTTCACCTGACCTTTCAACAGAAAGACTGCAATGGCATTTTTTTTAGGGTAGTGCTTCAAAGTTCCTTCTCCAGGCTGAGATGTAATCAGTCCACACAAATCAATGTTTAGTTTTGTCATATTTGGAAAGTTGGTCATGAAATAGTCCAAACCCCCCTCTCCCATTACAAGATCTGCATAAGTTCCCGCAATTTTTTTGATCTCAATTTTACTGATCATTTCCACAGGTTGCTCTTCTTCGTTTGCTTCTTTTGCATCTGGTACCCGTACCATTGATCTGTACAATGTGTGAATACACATGACAGCGTTTGGGATTTTCCGAAAACAATGATTGCTGCTCATCAGGGTATCTGGAAAATTTGCGCCATACATCCATGAATTAGGAGACAACTTCATGACTGCCACTCCCGCATCCAAATTTTGAAAAAGGTGTTTGGTAAAGTTTTGATACTCATTCCTTATGTAGCCAGGGATATCGTCTTTGGAAAAGTTGTTGTCCTTCTTAGACTTTGGCTTAGACGCGGGCTTCCGATTCAAATTTTCCTCCCTTTCCTTGCTTTCTTCATCGCTGTCAACATTAATTTCTTCTTTTTTCTGCTTTGGAGTAGGAGAGAACTGAAGACTAGTTTTGGCTGATGGAGGCCGCTTCTTTGCGCTGTTGATGGTTTCTTGCAAAGGTTTGATGATATCTTCTTTTACCCTGATCGTTTCTTGGTTCATCTGTTCTACGAGAGTAGTGCATTTGCTCAGAAACTTTTCTGCTTCTCCGATTTGCTCCGACATTTTTTGCTGCTTGGAAGGTGTCACGAGAATTCCTATGGGAGACCCATTTTGACTCTTTGTTGCAAGTCTAGCCAACACTTCAGCTTCAATTTTATTTGCCAATTGAGTACCCAGTTGGGGGTCAGTTAGCATTTGCTGCAACTCCTCGAGTGTGTAGCTATCAAGGGCACTGCTAATGTCAGATGACAATGACATTCTGGCTTTTCACTAGATGAGAATTCTAGATTTTGGAATCCGTGATTGTGAGAATTCTAGATTATGATACCGCAGCACACAAGCTTGTAGTCAATGAAGACGAAAGGAAAACATGTGAACTGAAACATAGCCAACCCATCGTGGCACACACTTGTAGTTCACAACATACCAACATGTAGCGATTTGCCGACATGTTAAAGAACAGCCAGCAACAGAACCAGTATTCTGTCGTGGACATCGCAACAGCTTAGTCATCGTGGCAACCTTGTAGAGAATGAAAACAAAACAAAAACGTGTCTACTGAAACATAGCCCATCGTGGCCATCACTACTATTTCATCATATCATATGCAGATCCCATCGCCAAGTTGCGATCAGCCGACATGAACAGAAACGACGGAAATTGTATTCTGGTGCAGATACCACCATACTATTGTACGGTACATAGTACTGGCACCGTACATGAGCGTGTAGAATTTTACGATTTTAGGAGGATACCAGTACAAACAGTATGGTAACACATGTACGTGTACTAGTACAAGTAATGTAACTGTGTACTGCTACGGTATGTTTCACATGAACTAGATACCACAAATGTGTACCAGTACGTACCCGTAGGTTTTCAACTGACCATAACAGATAAAAAATTTATGTGTACAGCATGATGGCCGGCCAGACTTTGGTGTAGCATAGTAGCCGCCTTACGAGAGTTCATGCAACTTGGTGTGGTTTTTGTCATTCACTCCGACTTTTGCGCCCCCCACAGAAGAGATGCACTGCGTTATGATGGCATGTCTTTTCCCTTTTCCGTACCATTCCCTTCTTACGAAATTTCATGCAACTTGGTGTGTTGTTTGTTATTCACTCCGAATTTGGCACTGAAGATGATGCTCTATGGTAGTACTTGTACAACCAAAATTATAGTTTTCAAGCCAAGGTTACCTAGCCTATGATAACACTGCTGTGGGTCTATGATACTAGTAATGGTATAGCCCTGTTTTCTTATGTCACACCAATTTCATTTTTGTACCAAAAAAAACCCACGCAGCAAAAAGGGCATAGTAATACGCTGGTAGTAAACTTAAGCTTTCAAACATAGATATCAATCTATTATCACATGTTTTCTTCATCAAATCTCATACTTTTCAAACATACTAGGTAAACGTAGTAGCACTATGATAAAACTGCTGTGGGTCTATAATAAGACGGTATAGTCCTGCCTGTACTCTTATGTAGCGCAAATGATATTCATGTAAAAAAAATAACCCCCCACACAGCAAGGGCATATGTAAACCTAGGCTTTCAAACACAGATACTATGATTAGTGACACTGAACAAGGGATGATGATATCAACAACAACAACAACGCCAAGAAGAACAACAAGAACTACTTCTTCAAGAACGACAACAATTACGCCGACAACAATGGCAGCAACACCAACAACGAGGACGACAGTAACAATGACACCAACAGGACGAGGACTTCTGGCCTAGTAGGCTGGACTAGCCTAGTAGTAGCCTAGGCTTGACTACTAGCCTAGTACTACTAGACCACCTGTCTAGTGTACTACTACTAGTACTAGTAGCATACTAGGCGAGAGTACTAGCGTAGTAAGCTGGACCAGGCTCAACCGGACTAGCCTAGGCCGGCGGTGTGTACCCTAGTCTCGCCTATAATATTTATGCTTAGGCCACAATATTAGCCTTGTTGATTGTTCATGGTCAACAATACTAGTATTCTTGACTATTTTAGTCTGCTGGACTAGCCTAGTAGTACTATGCTGGAGTAGTACGACTAGGCCTGACTAGTAGTCTAGTAGGCTTGGCTAGCCTACTAGTAGTACCAGGCCTTACTAGTCTATGTTTGACTACTAGCCTAGGCCTGACTAGTCTAGGCTGGACTAGCCTATGCCGGTCTAGTAGCCTAGTCCAGCCTAGACTAGTTCAGCCTAGTAGACTAGTCAGGCCTAGGTCAACAATAGTATTCTGGACTATTTAAGGCTTGACTAACCTAGTACTACCTATGCTTGATTAATTGCCTATTAGTAGTAGTAGGCTGGACTAGTGTAGCTCACTAGTACTAGGCTGCTGGACTACTACTACTAGTACTACTAGTCTAGGTAGTAGGAGTAGGCAACTAGTCCAGTCTACTAGTACTACTACTGGGCTACTACTAGTACTACTATTATTGGTAGTCAACCCAGTCTACTAGTAGTACTACTAGTATTATTATTAGTAGTAGTAGTAGTAGTAGCCTCAAGGCCACTCACTATTACTACTAGTCCCACCTCCTATTACTAGTACTTATGCGTGAAAAATTTGATTCAGTTCAAGACTTTTGGTCAGTCTTGTCCAATTTACAACCAGAAAACAAGATTTGTAGTAGTGTTGTTCACAGATGTTGTTCCCAGATCTTGGTGTTCTTGTTCTCTGTTGTTTGTTTATTATCAAATAGGCTGGATTAGTCTATGGTGAACAAGCATAGTACTACTAGTCTGGATTTAGTATACTACTACTAGTAGTATGTACTCCAAGCCTAGTACTACTAGGCTAGGCAAGCCTAGGTGGACCTAGTACTAGTACTAGTAGTACTAGTAGTTCCGTACTACGCTGAACAAGCCTAGGCAGGACTAGCTTAGTCTCGTCTACCTTAGGCTGGACTAGCCTAAGCTGGAGTACTAGTAGCCCAGGCTGGAATAGCCTAGTACTAGGCTGGACTAGCCTAGGCTGGACTAGTACTAGTACTAGCATACGACGTACGCTGGCCTACTACTACTAAACAAGTGTACGGTATTATGCTGGACGAGCCTACTTTTACGCTAGTCGACTGCTGTAATTCATATGATTGGTTGACGCCGTAACACAAACTTAACTGGTGTTGTCATGTCACTGGACTTAGCCTAGTGTACTACTAGTAGGATGTACTCCAAGCCTACTACTAGTAGTATATGACGTAGGCTATGCGAGCCTAGGTGTAGGTATTAGTACTAGTAGTAGCGTACTACGCTGGAGAAGCCTAGGCAGGACTAGCTTAGTCTCGTCTACCTTATGCTGGACTAGCCTAAGCTGGACTAGCCCAGGCTGGACTAGCCTAGGCTGGGCTGGACTAGCCTAGGCTGGACTAGCCTAGGCTGGACTAGCCTAGGCTGGACTACCATACGAGTTACCCTGGCCTACTACTAAACAAGCGTACTATGCTGGACGAGCCTACTTCTACGCTAGTCGTCTGCTGTAATTGAAATGAGTGGTTGACGTCGGAACAGAAACGTCACTGTTGTCATGACAGTGACTTCTCTCGGTGATTGATTTTGTTTCTAATGATGTCGCAACATGTCACTTCAATCGTGATTTATTTTGTTTCTAATGATGTCGCTGTCGCTACAAACTATGGCGGTACATTTTGTCACCGCGTTTCACTGTGTACTCCGGTGTGATTTTTGTTGTTGTTGTCGCATGCAAAAAATACTCTTTCCCTTCATAATCTTACCCCAACTTATCAAGAGCAGAGTTGCTTTACCGTACTTGTACGATTGGCACTCCGTCCGAGAACGTGGAATCCCTCTGAAGTACTAGTAATAGCATTAGGCCGGCTGATTCAGGCTTGAGATGTTTTAGTGCGAAGTAACTGCCTTGTACTGCAAGACAATAGAGTGCATCGGAGAACTGAGTAGTCGCTGGAAAGATTCTTGTTCGGCTTAGCTACCCAAACATATACATCTTGAAAGCACAAAATCTGCATCCCTTGCATATCTATATCATCAGGAACAAGATCCAGTTTTTCGTTACATAGGAGTATAAGATTGCTGCAAATCAATGGCAGCAGCATCAACGATCATCAGAACAACGTATCATCAATAGCTGGAGGGAAACGGTCAACAACGTGAGATAAATAAACAATGATTATGCTGTGCCAACCCAATTACAGACAATGTATTTTCTAACTTTGGCATTTGTTCTTACTATTTCAGGAACCACAACGAGGGGAACTGACGATAGCATCAACAACAACAACAACAACCAGTCAACGGTCCCACAGCAACGAATTGTCAGCACAACCGAATCAACCGGAACAATAATTGTTAGAACAACAACAACGATTGTTGGAACACTGGATTGGAAATACAGATTGGAACAACAAACAAGGAATCAGAACAACGGATTGGAACAACGAATATTGTTCCTGTAGGTTTGCATGTAAATTATATTATTCTGTTATTATTTACTCTCTACATCGATAGATTCTCACCAAATTTTGTTCAATTATTATCTATTTTTATAGGATACTACAAAATCTAGCGGTGACAGATAGCAACGATAAGCAACAACAACAGCAATAGGGGCGAAAAAGGGCAGCAACTGCCAGAGGACGCCAGTACTCCTCATCCACCAGCACTCATCTTCCAACTTGAACAGAGATTTGTCTACGTACTCTCCAAGGCACTCCTATACAGCAACAGCAACTGGCAGCATTTACAAGACCTCGGCAAATAACGGCAGCAAATTGTTGGCGTTGCTCCTCCTCAAAAAGGCGCTCCTCCCGTTACAACAAGACAAGCACTCCACCACCAAACAGCCCTACTCCTCCAACGGCGCTCCTTGTTATCTTCCTCCAACAGCAATTCGTCTCCTGCTCCAAGGGTGCTGTGTCTCCTTCTACAGCCTTGCTCCTCTCCTCCAACCGCAAATCGTCACATACTCCAATGTCGATTTGTGTTTCCTCCAACGGCGCTCCTAGTCCGCAACAACAACAAGAGGATTGAAAAGAATACCAATAATAATGGTGGAAGGAATAGCCAGAAAACAAAGAGAAAGTAGGCAACGGCAACGTATAATGAAACAGAAAATGTCATCAAATTTTCTAAAGAATGTACCAACAAAGTCGAATAGCCACGCAATTGAAGGAATAGCCAGAAAACAAAGAGAAAGTAGGCTACGGCAACGTAGAATGAAACAGAAAATGTCATCAAATTTTCTAAAGAATGTACCACCAAAGCCGAATAGCCAAGCAATTGAAGGAAGAGCTAGAAAACAAAGAGAAAGGAGGCAACGGCTACTTAGAATGAAACACAAAATGTCATCAAACTTTCTAAAGAATGCACCACCAAAGTCGAATAACCACGCAACTTACAACCACTTGTCTACGATCAAACCAAAGAACAAGAGGCGTCAAAGTATATCTAGAAATCTGAAACATGTAAATCAAATATCATTGAAAGCAGTAACCAAGGATTGGTTTAAAGGTAAATTCATGGAAACTAGTTGGGGTGAACAAATTGTCGGAACGAAGGAATATACATCGACAGAGGCTGTGTCTATTGATTGTTTTGATGTATTGGATAGTACGGATGAGAAGCATATTATAGCGGTTGATGAATCAGAACCATCGTTGCAAATCTTTGCAAAAGTGTTCAGAGACAAAGCAAAACAACACTTGGCTCGATCCTCCAGGATCGAAACTACAAGACGATTTTCGAAAGAAATTGTTGAAGCTAAACCTGAAGTTGTAAGAGGATCAAAATGTACTAGTATAAATGCCGGGTATGCTGTTCTTGGTATTTGACCAAATCACAACAACAGTCAGAATGGTGTGTATGTTTTCGAAAAAATGTGGAGCAACACACAATAGATGAGCTGGAAAGGGAAGCGGCGCACATTGTGGAGCAAATGCAGGAAAGTTTACGTCATCCTTTCGCTAAATTTTTGTACTGTGAAACGGCCGTGATGAAAAAGGTTGTTCAGCAAACAACAATCACTTCAATTGGTGATCACGCTACTGCATTCTGTATAGGAAAGGATTATCATTCCAAATGCCATGTCGATGAGGACTATTACTACACTCATTTGACAGTAATTGGTCCGGAGCATGTAAGTCGTGACGAAGTCATTTATTACTTTGTCTTCCCAATGTACCATATCAAAGTTCCATTGAAATTAGGGGATACATTGCTTTTTAACCCGTTGGTATTGCATAGCTGTTTGAATCCTAAATACGAAGGATGTTATATTATGAGCGCCTATGTATCGCGCAAAACTGTACTAAGAGCTAATCCTCTATTATAAATGTTAATTCAGGCTAGTGGTGGTTTTCGGAACCTATTATCAGGTCCATTTTTGTCAGACGTGGTTACCGAATTCGTTGTAGGCTAGACCGGCCGGGGCTAGTCCAGCCTACGGTAGACCAGATGAAGCTAGTTCAGCCTAGGGTAGACCGGCCTAGGGTAGTCCAGACTAGGGTAGACCGGCCTAGGGTAGTCCAGACTACGGTAGTCCAGACTACGGTAGACCAGCCTAGGGTAGTCCAGCGTAGACCTGCCGGGGCTAGTCCAGCCTACGGTAGACCAGATGAAGCTAGTTCAGCCTAGGGTAGACCGGCCTAGGGTAGTCCAGACTAGGGTAGTCCAGACTACTAGGGTAGTCCAGCGTAGACCTGCCGGGGCTAGTCCAGCCTACGGTAGACCAGATTAAGCTACTAGTTCAGCCTAGGGTAGACCGGATAGTCCAGTGTAGACCTGCCGGGGCTGGTCCAGCCTAGTATGGTAGACCAGATGAAGCTAGTTCAGCATAGGGTAGACCGGCCTAGGGTAGTCCAGACTAGGGTAGTCCAGCGTACGCCATTCCGTTAGTCATGGTTTCTCCGAACCTAGTACGAGGTCCATTTATGTCAGATGTGGTTATCGGAACCTATTATCAGGTCCATTTATGCTAGTCGTTGTGTTGGAACCTATTATCAGGTCCATTTCTGTCAGACGTGGTTTGCGAATTCGTTGTAGGCTAGACCTGACGGGGCTAGTCCAGCCTACGGTAGACCAGGTGAAGCTAGTTCAGCTTAGGGTAGACCGGCCTAGGGTAGTCCAGACTAGGGTAGTCCAGCGTTGGTCATTCCGTTAGTCATGGTTTCCGAACCTAGTATGCTGGTCGTTGTTTTGGAACCTATTATCAGGTCCATTTCTGTCAGACGTGGTTTTCGAAACCATTCACGGCTAGACAGGCCTGGACTAGTCCAGCATACGTTAATTCGGCTGTAGCTAGTAGTTTAGCCTACTACGCTACACCGGCATAGTGTAGTTCAGAATAGGAGGGTAGTCTAGCCTAGGCTAGTTCAGCTTAGGCTTGTCAAATCTAGTAGGCTAGTCCAGCCTACGCTTGTCCAGTCTGGTCCAGTCAGGTTGCCATTGATGCTGTTGTTCTTGTTCTTGTTATCGTGCCTTCGTCTGCCAGTCGTGGTTGTCAAAACCTATTGTCAGGTCCAATTATGACAGTCGTGCTAATAAGAACCTATTGTCAGGTCCAATTATGCCATTCGTGCTATTCAGAACCTATTGTCAGGTCCAATTATGTCAGTCGTGCTATTCAGAACCTATTGTCAGGTCCATATTTTGGTGTTCTTAACACACAACGGCAAAGTATGAGTGGCAATCCTATTATTTTCCTCTTTCCCTTCCGACATATTACCTACCCACCTTAATCAAATTAAATGAATGCCGGGTCGAATCATGTCATCAACAAAACCAAACAACAACAACAACAGCAATGTTCCGCGGAGCATTCTATCGCAACGAAAACAAAATAGCGCATCTACCAGTGTGTCCGGTCTTGTCTCAAACCCAAAAGTAGTTGTTGTGAAGTGTCATACAAGAAGATTATCCAAGCATGTGTCTTCCAATAAGAAACGGAAAAATTCAACACAACATTACATGGATCCAGCCACCTTTGCAGAAGTAATAAAGATCCACAAAGAGGACATGGCACACTCGCAAAAGCATTCCAAAAACAAAGTCTCCAACCATAAGAATAAGGAGGCCTGGAATTTGTTTTGGAAACAAGCTGCAACACCGCAATCAGCGTTCAAGATGAAGGATTGGAGGATTTATGACTGAAGGGGACTGAAAAGAATTCACCGTGTAACGCGTATTCGAATGAAAAGTCATAAGGGCAATAACCTTATCCTTAAGGTTATTCCTGAGTGAATGACCGGAAATGACTTTTCATGTGGATTGGCTCTTAGCGAGAGCTTCCCCATCAGCTCACTCTTCGAAGAATTAACAACTCTAAAACACTATCATGCCCTAAAATCTATGTACAACCTAGTACTAATTCTACGTAATAAGGTACAAATACGGTGATATTCCAATGGGAATATCACAGTGAATTACACGGTAATACGATACCAAGAAAGACCGATCGAAGATGGTTTTTCGTGTGCTTTGTGTCTTATTTTACATGTGTTTTGTATGCTTAAAATTACACGATACGACGAGTAATTTACCGACGAGTAATTAACCTGTCAATCGACAAAGGCAAGGACGATCGAATTGTAACAAAGGTCTTACTCACTAAATCAATCGACCAAAAGGACGATTGCAATTTGTTTGTTTGTTACGACACACTTTTTATAGTTTATCAGACCCACAGCACTCTCTACAAGCTGTGGAGGACCCAATGGCGTTTAACGAAACGCAGTTGAGCTCGAAGACCAGACGAATCCGGATTAGCCTGATCAGCTACCGGCATCAACCCTCAAGGATGTAAAAGGGGCGGTTGCTTGTGGAGCCCTGGAATAGACCAACACCAGGGCGGCCTCCCTTGAAAGAAGAGGCCTAAGACTCGAACCAAGGTGGTGGCTCCACCGGGATACGAGATCCAGCAAAACAAGCAAGGGAAAAGACACTGGACGATTCAGCTGAACGAATCGCCCAGGTTGGCATCAGTTGAAAGGAATCAATATCCAATCTGAGAACACTGATCTTTCACTGAAAACAAGAACGATGTGAGCCAGAAGATTGAGCCTGAAGTATTCTGTGGTGAAACAGATTGGAAGTAACAGATTGCAAAGAGCATCTGCCCGGAAGGAACAGATTGCAAAGAGCATCTGCCCGCGAGAACGAAAAATCGAAAGATATGAGAACACCAAATCGCGAAAGATCGAAAGATCCAATACGGAAAAGAGAACACTAAATTCTCAGGAAACAATCTTTCAACCTTCCACCACAGAAATACAGATTGAGCAAAATCCCAAGAAAAGATAGGAAAGCTCACAATCTTGATTTGCAACAAAAGCAAAAGCTAACACAAATACAGACAAACGGAACGAAAACTCGATCCGAACACAAAAGTATAACGAAACAGGAACGAAAATTCGATCCGGATAAATACAGAACGACAGTCACGATTAATACCCATCTCTCACATCCAAACCCCGATTACCCTCTCTCTCCACATACCACCTCCGAATATCCTAAAACGAATATCCCGAAACGAATATTTCGAACCTTCCCTACGAATCGACCATCCATACTCCATCACAAAATATAATTCGAAACTTCGTTTGAAATATTGCACTCCACCATGGTACGAACCAGAGCGCACGAAAATAGTGATATAGAAGAAACAAAAATGGAGGTGGATCAAGATCCGAGTGGCCCTGATGGAGAAGAGGACGAGGATTCCGAAAAGTACCCAGATAGTGAAGAGGAGTTCGATGCAAGGATCATGAGAGTAATGGAAAGGGCAATGACTGATCCAGAAACAAACTCAACTTGGAAAAGAGTCATCGACAAGGAAGTAAAGAGAAGGATCAGAAAGATACAAGATGCTGTGGAGCAACACAGAAATCCAAATAACGTCAATCAGGGCGATAGTGATAGCGATAACAGCAATGAAGATGAGAACCAACAAGACGTCGACCTAAGGGCTGAACGACACGGAAGGAGATCATCCCAACCAAAAATAAAAATCAGGGGATTCAACAGTGGAAGATTTCTGAATCCAGAACAGCTTGCCTTTAGAAGCAGCTTGATGGATTTTGGTATCAACTATGAATCAGCTGAAGAAATTATGAGGGGAGGGATGTCTAATATCCGCGAAATTACAGACCTCAACAAGGAAAGCATCAAATCATTCATGCACGGATTGAAATCTATCAGTCCGGACTGTCCTAATCCAAAAAGTATCCACTATGGTAACAGGCTATCATCGAGGCTCCTAACTTGGGCAAACTGGGCCCGGTATCAACCATTGATTGGAGTCAAGCCAAGGGCTATCGACTGGAACGCAAACCCAAACAACCTGGAACTGCAGCAATTCAGAATCAAGATGATGGAATCAAGTGTGAAATCACAGGAAAAGGCAACTCCACCCGAGCTAAAGGATCTAACAAAATTCAGGGAATGGGAGGAAGGATTCCGACAAAACCTGAGGTACAGATTCAACTCTGAGGGATTCCCAATCTTATATGTCATAAGACCCCAAGAAAAGGAAGAAGTTACTGATGAAGCTAGGGCTGGAACAGTCGGACAAAGTACGACAGATGCTTATCCAACTTGGAGTGATTACAATGAAAGATGTGGCGTCCTATCAGGTCATCAGTACGATGAAGACAACAATGTTGTCTGGAGGTTGCTATGTGACGCAACAAGAAAGGGTCCTGGTTGGGAATATGTTGCGCATTTTCAAAACACTGCACTGAATTCTGGCAATGCCAGAAACGCTTTCATTTCTCTCATGCAACATGCTTACACTGATACCAATATCACTATGGTTCTGAATAAGACATATCAGGATATGAAAGAATCACACTACACTGGAGATTCCAAGGGATATGACTGGAACAAGCACAAGCGCAACTGGACTGCTTTTCATGGAACAATTCTGAGATTTGAAAAGAATCATAATGAAAGGAGGTTTGTTTGGGATTTTATCAATTCAATCAGTGATGAGCGACTTGATGCTGCAAAAGCAGATGCAATTGATGAGAGCAAAGACTATCGTGACAACTTCAATGAATGTTTGATTCTATTCACCAATCGTCTTGGATTGAAAAAGCTTGCAACCGGGAAGAGTAAAAGAGGTTCCAGAAGTTTGTATTCTATGGGCACAACCAGCAACAAAAAGCAAAAGACAACTGGAACCTTTACAGGAAAAGTTGAGTGCAAGCCTTACCCAACAAGTGTTTATAAAACAATGTCAAAAGAACAGCGCCAGGAGCTTTACCAAATGAGACAGGCTAAAAAGAAAAGAAATTGGTGGAGTTGTTAGTTGAATGTTAAACACTAACCCTAATCCTAAGAGTTGACAACGTAACCTTGTAGACGGAGTTTATGTGGGGGGGGTTTGGGGGGGGGAAAATACGTAGAAATATTAAAAAAATCTGTTTTTAACAAGTAGACTTGGTACAAACGCTACGACTAAAAATCATTAAAAACAGTACCCAAATAATTATTTACGGAAATGAGATGCTTCTTCTAAAAGCAATAGTAATATCTAGTGGCGCGCGCTCATTTTTATGGTAGCAAACTCTCATTTTTTTGGTTGCAAGTAACCATAAGATTTAACCTGAATAAAGAAAAAAATCATACGATTAAAATCTGTCTTAGATCAAGTTGGTCGTCACGTCATTGTCATTGTCGTCAAATTAATTTTCGTTTCTCCCCTAAGCTACGAACGCAAAGCCGTTCAACAAAATCGATACCGCCTCCTCATTGCGGACATTTTGGTACCAGTTTGGTCTCCTAGCTCCCAATATTCAGGGAGATATCAATTTTTTACTGTCACCATTCTTGGTTTCATTGACGATGACGACGGCAATGACAACGACGACTGAAATTAATTTTCGTTGCTCCCCTAAGCTACGAACGCAAAGCCGTTTGACATAATCGATACCACCTTGTCATTGCGGACATTTTGGTACCAGTTTGGTCTACTATCTCCCAATACTCAGGGAGATATCAAGTTTTTACTGTCACCATTGTTCTTGTTCTTGGTTCATTGTTGTTGATTCTTTGTTTGCTTGCTTCTTTTGTTTGAAGTCGATCGAACGAGCGCGCGAATGCACGAATGAGACACGAGTGAATGAATGAGACATGAATGAGACGCGAGTGAATGAATGAGACGCGAATGAGTCTCGGGACCGATCGTACGAGTCATATTGCTTCTGCAGGAATGGACTAACATGATTGGAGATGGGAATGGAAGTGGGAATGAGAATTTACCACTTACCGATTCCGGTTCTCCTTCTTACTAAAAATAGGGCTTTATGTACCGGACATACAGGGCGCAAGGTAATCTATACAGCCCATTGGTACAAAGGACACGTGCAGCATCGAAGTATTAGCGGGTCGATGCCGATTATTAGTGATTTAGTGTGTGCATTGGAGTATTAGCAGTCCGATGCACCAATATGGTGATTTTAGTAAAAGAGCAATTTTTCTGCTCACAATTTCAAGTAACAATTTCATGTAATAACCAAACAAGTTAAACTACCAAATACCGACTGTTCACCTCCATATTTTCAGAGCCCTCCAAACATCTTTTTCCATTACCGGTACGAAAACAAAAAGTGGAAAAAGAAGCAAGCAAGAGATCTAATCGTGAGATGGAGACTCAAATAATATTACTTTTGAAAACTCCTGCAAAAAAAAGAGGCTTATCTAAACACCCCGAAAAAAACCTTGGAGAACCAGATGTTTTTAATGGAATTAAAATAACAGCTTTTTACCTGATTCTTCTGGCTATGCCTGCGCGCGCACGCGCGCGCATGCCAGCCGCGGATAAGGGACAGATAATAAAAACAAAAATAGGGGTAAAGGACGGACCAAAAAACGGAAAAAGGACAGACCATAAAAAAGGAAAAAGGACAGACCATAAAAACGGAAAAAGGACAGACCATAAAAACGGAAAAAGCACAGACCATAAAAACGGAAAAAGGACAGACCATCAAGTACATGCCAAGCAGTACAAGTACTACTACAGGTACGGTACTACTACCAGTAGTAATGCAAGTACCACATAGACAGTACACACTAATTTGCAATTAACAAATAGAAATTCAGATATTTTGTGTGATTGAACCATGAATATTGTTCCTGTTATGGATGAGATGAATCATGAAAGAAACAGAAGTGAGTTATCTGTCATAGTTTGTCTGTCACCACCTAATTAGTGCATTGAGGAACTGGATTTGGAGGGAAAATACACACTAATTTGCAATTAACAAATAGAAATTCAGATATTTTGTGTGATTGAACCATGAATATTGTTCCTGTTATGGATGAGATGAATCATGAAAGAAACAGAAGTGAGTTATCTGTCATAGTTTGTCTGTCACCACCTAATTAGTGCATACACATTGAGGAACTGGATTTGGAGGGAAAATACACACTAATTTGCAATTAAAAAGTAGAAATTCAGATATTTTGTGTGATTGAACCATGAATATTGTTCCTGTTATGGATGAGATGAATCATGAAAGAAACAGAAGTGAGTTATCTGTCATAGTTTGTGTGTCACCACCTAATTAGTGCATTGGGGTACTGGATTTGGAGAAAAAATACACACTAATTTGCAATTAAAAAATAGAAATTCAGATATTTAGTGTGATTGAACCATGAATATTGTTCCTGTTATGGACGAGATGAATCATGAAAGAAACAGAAGTGAGTTATCTGTCATAGTTTGTGTGTCACCACCTAATTAGTGCATTGGGGTACTGGATTTGGAGAAAAAATACACACTAATTTGCAATTAAAAAGTAGAAATTCAGATATTTTGTGTGATTGAACCATGAATATTGTTCCTGTTATGGATGAGATGAATCATGAAAGAAACAGAAGTGAGTTATCTGTCATAGTTTGTGTGTCACCACCTAATTAGTGCATTGGGGTACTGGATTTGGAGAAAAAATACACACTAATTTGCAATTAAAAAATAGAAATTCAGATATTTAGTGTGATTGAACCATGAATATTGTTCCTGTTATGGACGAGATGAATCATGAAAGAAACAGAAGTGAGTTATCTGTCATAGTTTGTGTGTCACCACCTAATTAGTGCATTGGGGTACTGGATTTGGAGAAAAAATACACACTAATTTGCAATTAAAAAGTAGAAATTCAGATATTTTGTGTGATTGAACCATGAATATTGTTCCTGTTATGGATGAGATGAATCATGAAAGAAACAGAAGTGAGTTATCTGTCATAGTTTGTCTGTCACCACCTAATCAGTGCATTGGAGTACTGGATTTGGAGAAAAAATACACACTAATTTGCAATTAAAAAATAGAAATTCAGATATTTAGTGTGATTGAACCATGAATATTGTTCCTGTTATGGACGAGATGAATCATGAAAGAAACAGAAGTGAGTTATCTGTCATAGTTTGTGTGTCACCACCTAATTAGTGCATTGGGGTACTGGATTTGGAGAAAAAATACACACTAATTTGCAATTAAAAAGTAGAAATTCAGATATTTTGTGTGATTGAACCATGAATATTGTTCATGTTGTGGATGAGATGAATCATGAAAGAAACAGAAGTGAGTTATCTGTCATAGTTTGTGTGTCACCACCTAATCAGTGCATTGGGGTACTGGATTTGGAGAAAAAATACACACTAATTTGCAATTAAAAAATAGAAAATCAGATATTTTGTGTGATTGAACCATGAATATTGTTCCTGTTATGGATGAGATGAATCATGAAAGAAACAGAAGTGAGTTATCTGTCATAGTTTGTCTGTCACCACCTAATTAGTGCATTTGGGTACTAAGAATTTTCAACACCAAAAAGGTTACATGGGGAGACCAATCTTGCTACTGCCATAACTTTGCTTCCAGAGGGAGTTAGAAGGTTCTACAGGTACCAGCGCCCATCTACATGCATTGTTGTCGACGTTTGAGCTATCTATCGATTCAAACGATTGGCAGGGGGGCTCTCGCTAGCAAAATTCGTGTAAATTGTGTAAGCATTTTCAACAACAAAATGTCGCCTGGGAATACCAAGCTTCACTTGATTCGTAGTATAGATCACTTGGTAAGATCGGTATGAACGTATGTAGCTTGCTTGCTTGTACTAGTTTTCAACTGCGCATTTTAAAGGAAAATCTTGCGCGAATGACGTCACTTGATTGGTAGTATAGATTGATTGGTAAAATAAGTATGAAGGTAGCTAACTACAGTATGAGTGTGTACTGGATTGGGGGGCGGGGGGGGGGGGGGGGGGGGGGACTAATATTTTAAAAAAAGTTTCCTTAACATTCACCCCCTCAAAAGTGAAGTATGACTCAAGCATAGTATGTAGTATGAGTATGTACTGGATCTAAGAACAAATCTTTTGAAACTGAGTTATATTTTGGTCGGGGATTGGCAGGATTTGCACTGTCTTCAAGTTTGGTGGGTTTTTTGGTTGATGATTGAGTTAATTTTAGGTTGGGAATGGGCAGGATTTGCACTGTCTTCAAATCTTGTGAGTTTTTGGGTTTATGACTGAGTTATAGTTTGGTCGGGGATTGGCATGATTTGCACTGTCTTCAAGACTGGTGGGTTTTTGGGTTGATGTCTGAGTTATAGTTTGGTTGGGGATTGGCAGGATTTGCACTGTCTTCAAATCTGGTGGGTTTTTTTGTGTTGATGACTGAGTTATAGTTTGGTCGGGGATTGGCAAGATTTGCACTGTCTTCAAATCTGGTGGGTTTTTGGGTTGGTGACTGAGTTATAGTTTGGTCGGGGATTGGTAGGATTTGCACTGTCTTCAAATTTGGTGAGTTTTTGGGTTGATGTATGAGTTATATTTTGATCAGGGATTGGCAAGATTTGCACTGTCTTCAAATCTGGTGAGTTTTTGGAAAGATGACTGAGTTATATTCTGGTCGGGGACTGGCAGGATTTGCACTGTCTTCAAATCTGGTGGGTTTTTTTTGGGTTGATGACTGAGTTATAGTTTGGTTGGGGATTGGCAAGATTTGCACTGTCCTCAAATCTGGTGTGTTTTTTGGATGATGATTGAGTTCATTTTAGGTTGGGGATGGGCAGGATTTGCACTGTCTTCAAATATGGCGAGTTTTTTGATTGATGACTGACTTATATTTTGGTCGCAGATTGGCAAGACTTGCACTGTCTTCAAATCTGGTGAGTTTTTGGGTTGATGACTGACTTATATTTTCGTCGGGGATTGACAGGATTTGCACTGTCTTCAAATCTGGTGAGTTTTTGGGTTGATGACTGCTGAGTTATAGTTTGGTCGGGGATTGGCAAGATTTGCACTGTATTCGAATCTGGTGAGTTTTTGGGTTGATGACTGACTTATATTTTGGTCGCGGATTGGCAAGATTTGCACTGTCTTCAAATCTGGTGAGTTTTTGGGTTGAGGATTGAGTTAATTTTAGGTTGGGGATTGGCAAGATTTGCACTGTCTTCAAATCTGGTGGGTTTTTGGGTTGATGACTGAGTTATAGTTTGGTTGGGGATGGGCAGGATTTGCACTGTCTCCAAGTTTGGTGGGGTTTTGGGTTGACCACTGAGTTATAGTTTGGTCGGGGATTGGCAGGATTTGCACTGTCTTCAAGTTTGGTGGGTTTTTTGGTTGATGATTGAGTTAATTTTAGGTTGGGAATGGGCAGGATTTGCACTGTCTTCAAATCTTGTGAGTTTTTGGGTTGATGACTGAGTTATAGTTTGGTCGGGGATTGGCATGATTTGCACTGTCTTCAAGACTGGTGGGTTTTTGGGTTGATGATTGAGTTATAGTTTGGTTGGGGATTGGCAAGATTTGTACTCTCTTCAAATCCGGTGGGTTTTTTGGTTGATGATTGAGTTCATTTTAGGTTGGGGATGGGCAGGATTTGCACTGTCTTCAAATCTGTTGGGTTTTTGGGTTGATGATTGAGTTCATTTTAGGTTGGGGATGGGCAGGATTTGCACTGTCTTCAAATATGGTGAGTTTTTGGATTGATGACTGACTTATATTTTGGTCGCAGATTGGCAAGATTTGCACTGTTTTCGAATCTGGTGAGTTTTTGGGTTGATGACTGACTTATATTTTGGTCGCAGATTGGCAAAATTTGCACTGTCTTCACATCTGTTGAGTTTTTGGATTGAGGATTGAGTTAATTTTAGGTTGGGGATTGGCAAGATTTGCACTTTCTTCAACTCTGGTGAGTTTTTGGGTTGATGACTGAGTTATAGTTTGGTTGGGGATTGGCAGGATTTGCACTGTCTTCAAGTCTTGTGAGTTTTTGGGTTGATGACTGAGTTATAGTTTGGTCGGGGATTGGAATGATTTGTACTCTCTTCAAATCTGGTGGGTTTTTTGATTGATGATTGAGTGAATTTTAGGTTGGGGATGGGCAGGATTTGCACTGTCTTCAAGTTTGGTGGGTCTTTGGGTTGACGATTGAGTTAATTTAAGGTTGGGGATGGGCAGGATTTGCACTGTGTTCAAATCTGGTGGGTTTTTTGATTGATGATTGAGTTAATTTAAGGTTGGGGATGGGCATGAGTTGCACTGTCTTCAAATCTGGTGGGTTTTTGGGTTGATGGCTGAGTTTTAATTTGCTTCGGGATTGGCGAAATTTGCACTGTCCTCAATTCTGGTGAGTTTTTGGGTTGATGACTGAGTTATAGTTTGGTCGGGGATTGGCAGGATTTGCACTGTCTCCAAATCTGTTGGGTTTTTTTATTGATGATTGAGTTAATTTAAGGTTGGGGATGGGCAGGATTTGCACTGTGTTCAAATCTGGTGGGTTTTTTGATTGATGATTGAGTTAATATAAGGTTGGGGATGGGCATGATTTGCGCTGTCTTCAAATCTGGTCGGTTTTTGGGTTGATGACTGAGTTATAGTTTAGTCGGGGATTGGCAGGATTTGCACTGTCTTCAAATCTGTTGGGTTTTTGGGTTGATGATTGAGTTAATTTAAGGTTGGGGATGGGCAGGATTTACACTGTCTTCAAATCTGGTGGGTTTTTGGGTTGATGATTGAGTTAATTTAAGGTTGGGGATTGGCAGGATTTGCACCGTCTTCAAATCTGGTGGGTTTTTTGATTGATGATTGAGTTAATTTTAGGTTGGGGATTGGCAGGATTTATACAGTCTTCAAATCTGGTGGGTTTTTTGATTGACGATTGAGTTAATTTAAGGTTGGGGATGGGCAGGATTTGCACCGTCTTCAAATCTGGTGGGTTTTTTTATTGATGATTGAGTTAATTTAAGGTTGGGGATGGGCAGGATCTGCACTGTCTTCGAATCTGGTGGGTTTTTGGGTTGATGACAGAGTTAATTTAAGGTTGGGGATTGGCAGGATTTGCACTGTCTTCAAATCTGGTGGGTTTTTTGATTGATGATTGAGTTAATTTAAGGTTGGGGATTGGCAGGATTTACACTGTCTTCAAATCTGGTGGGTTTTTTTATTGATGATTGAGTTAATTTAAGGTTGGGGATGGGCAGGATTTGCACTGTGTTCAAATCTGGTGGGTTTTTTGATTGATGATTGAGTTAATTTAAGGTTGGGGATGGGCAGGATTTACACTGTCTTCGAATCTGGTGGGTTTTTTGATTGATGATTGAGTTAATTTAAGGTTGGGGATGGGCATGAGTTGCACTGTCTTCAAATCTGGTGGGTTTTTGGGTTGATGGGTGAGTTTTAATTTCCTTGGGGATTGGCGAAATTTGCACTGTCCTCAATTCTGGTGAGTTTTTGGGTTGATGACTGAGTTATAGTTTGGTTGGGGATTGGCAGGATTTGCACTGTCTCCAAATCTTTTGGGTTTTTTGATTGATGATTGAGTTAATTTTAGGTTGGGGATTGGCAGGATTTATACAGTCTTCAAATCTGGTGGGTTTTTTGATTGACGATTGAGTTAATTTAAGGTTGGGGATGGGCAGGATTTGCACCGTCTTCAAATCTGGTGGGTTTTTTTATTGATGATTGAGTTAATTTAAGGTTGGGGATGGGCAGGATTTGCACTGTGTTCAAATCTGGTGGGTTTTTTGATTGATGATTGAGTTAATTTAAGGTTGGGGATGGGCATGATTTGCGCTGTCTTCAACTCTGGTCGGTTTTTGGGTTGATGACTGAGTTATAGTTTAGTCAAGGATTGGCAGGATTTGCACTGTCTTCAAATCTGGTGGGTTTTTTTATTGATGATTGAGTTAATTTAAGGTTGGGGATTGGCAGGATTTACACTGTCTTCAAATCTGGTGGGTTTTTGGGTTGATGATTGAGTTAATTTAAGGTTGGGGATTGGCAGGATTTGCACTGTCTTCAAATCTGGTGGGTTTTTTGATTGATGATTGAGTTAATTTTAGGTTGGGGATTGGCAGGATTTATACAGTCTTCAAATCTGGTGGGTTTTTTGATTGACGATTGAGTTAATTTAAGGTTGGGGATGGGCAGGATTTGCACCGTCTTCAAATCTGGTGGGTTTTTTATTGATGATTGGGTTAATTTAAGGTTGGGGATGGGCAGGATCTGCACTGTCTTCGAATCTGGTGGGTTTTTTGATTGATGATTGAGTTAATTTAAGGTTGGGGATGGGCAGGATTTGCACTGTCTTCAAATCTGGTGGGTTTTTTGATTGAGGATTGAGTTAATTTAAGGTTGGGGATGGGCAGGATTTGCACCGTCTTCAAATCTGTTGGGGTTTTTGATTGATGATTGAGTTAATTTAAGGTTGGGGATGGGCAGGATTTGCACTGTCTTCAAATCTGGTGGGTTTTTTTTATTGATGATTGAGTTAATTTTAGGTTGGGGATTGGCAGGATTTGCACTGTCTTCAAATCTGGTGGGTTTTTTGATTGAGGATTGAGTTAATTTAAGGTTGGGGATGGGCAGGATTTGCACCGTCTTCAAATCTGTTGGGTTTTTTGATTGATGATTGAGTTAATTTAAGGTTGGGGATGGGCAGGATCTGCACTGTCTTCGAATCTGGTGGGTTTTTGGGTTGATGACAGAGTTATAGTTTAGTCAAGGATTGGCAGGATTTGCACTGTCTTCAAGTTTGGTGGGTCTTTGGGTTGACGATTGAGTTAATTTAAGGTTGGGGATTGGCAGGATTTGCACTGTCTTCAAATCTGGTGGGTTTTTTGATTGATGATTGAGTTAATTTTAGGTTGGGGATTGGCAGGATTTATACAGTCTTCAAATCTGGTGGGTTTTTTTTATTGATGATTGAGTTAATTTTAGGTTGGGGATTGGCAGGATTTATACAGTCTTCAAATCTGGTGGGGTTTTTGATTGATGACTGAGTTATAGTTAAGTCAAGGATTGGCAGGATTTTCACTGTCTTCAAGTCTGGTGGGTTTTTGGGTTGATGATTGAGTTAATTTAAGGTTGGGGATGGGCAGGATTTGCACTGTCTTCAAATCTGGTGGGTTTTTTTATTGATGATTGAGTTAATTTTAGGTTGGGGATGGGCAGGATCTGCACTGTCTTCGAATCTGGTGGGTTTTTGGGTTGATGACAGAGTTATAGTTTAGTCAAGGATTGGCAGGATTTATACAGTCTTCAAATCTGGTGGGTTTTTTGATTGACGATTGAGTTAATTTAAGGTTGGGGATGGGCAGGATTTGCACCGTCTTCAAATCTGGTGGGTTTTTTTATTGATGATTGAGTTAATTTAAGGTTGGGGATGGGCAGGATCTGCACTGTCTTCGAATCTGGTGGGTTTTTGGGTTGATGACAGAGTTAATTTAAGGTTGGGGATTGGCAGGATTTGCACTGTCTTCAAATCTGGTGGGTTTTTTGATTGATGATTGAGTTAATTTAAGGTTGGGGATTGGCAGGATTTACACTGTCTTCAAATCTGGTGGGTTTTTTGATTGATGATTGAGTTAATTTTAGGTTGGGGATGGGCAGGATTTGCACTGTGTTCAAATCTGGTCGGTTTTTGGGTTGATGATTGAGTTAATTTAAGGTTGGGGATTGGCAGGATTTGCGCTGTCTTCAAATCTGGTCGGTTTTTGGGTTGATGACTGAGTTATAGTTTAGTCGGGGATTGGCAGGATTTACACTGTCTTCAAATCTGGTGGGTTTTTGGGTTGATGATTGAGTTAATTTAAGGTTGGGGATGGGCAGGATTTGCACTGTCTTCAAATCTGGTGGGTTTTTTTATTGATGATTGAGTTAATTTTAGGTTGGGGATTGGCAGGATTTGCACTGTCTTCAAATATGGTGGGTTTTTTGATTGATGATTGAGTTAATTTAAGGTTGGGGATGGGCAGGATTTGCACCGTCTTCAAATCTGGTGGGTTTTTTGATTGATGATTGAGTTAATTAAAGGTTGGGGATGGGCAGGATTTACACTGTCTTCAAATCTGGTGGGTTTTTTTATTGATGATTGAGTTAATTTAAGGTTGGGGATGGGCAGGATTTGCACTGTCTTCAAATCTGGTGGGTTTTTTGATTGATGATTGAGTTAATTTAAGGTTGGGGATGGGCAGGATTTACACTGTCTTCAAATCTGGTGGGTTTTTTGATTGATGATTGAGTTAATTTAAGGTTGGGGATGGGCATGATTTGCGCTGTCTTCAAATCTGGTCGGTTTTTGGGTTGATGACTGAGTTATAGTTTAGTCGGGGATTGGCAGGATTTACACTGTCTTCAAATCTGGTGGGTTTTTGGGTTGATGATTGAGTTAATTTAAGGTTGGGGATGGGCAGGATTTTCACTGTCTTCAAATCTGGTGGGTTTTTTGATTGATGATTGAGTTAATTTTAGGTTGGGAATTGGCAGGATTTATACTGTCTTCAAATCTGGTGGGTTTTTTGATTGATGATTGAGTTAATTTAAGGTTGGGGATGGGCAGGATTTGCACCGTCTTCAAATCTGGTGGGTTTTTTGATTGATGATTGAGTTAATTTAAGGTTGGGGATGGGCAGGATCTGCACTGTCTTCAAATCTGGTGGGTTTTTGGGTTGATGACTGAGTTATAGTTTAGTCAAGGTTTGGCAGGATTTGCACTGTCTTCAAATCTGGTGGGTTTTTTGATTGATGATTGAGTTAATTTTAGGTTGGGGATTGGCAGGATCTGCACTGTCTTCGAATCTGGTGGGTTTTTTGATTGATGATTGAGTAAATTTAAGGTTGGGGATGGGCAGGATTTGCACCGTCTTCAAATCTGGTGGGTTTATGGGTTGATGACAGTGTTTCAATTTGCTTGGGGATTGGCAAAATTTGCACTGTCTTCAATTCTGGTGAGTTTTTGGGTTGATGACTGAGTTATAGTTTGGTCAGGGATTGACATGATTTGCACTGTCTTCAAATCTGGTGGGTTTTTGGGTTGATGACTGAGTTATAGTTTGGTCGAGGAATTGCAGAATTTGCACTGTCTTCAAATCTGGTGAGTTTTTGGATTGATGATTGAGTTAATTTTAGGTTGGGGATGGGCAGGATTTGCACTGTCTTCAAATTTGGTGGGTCTTTGGGTTGATGATTGAGTTAATTTAAGGTTGGGGATGGGCAGGATTTGCACTGTGTTCAAATCTGGTGGGTTTTTGGGTTGATGACTGAGTTATTGTTTTGTTGGGGATTGGCAAGATGTGCACTGTCTTCAAATCTGGTGGGTTTTTGAGTTGATGACAGAGTAATAGTTTGGTCTGGGATTGGCAGGTTTTGCACCGTCTTCAAATCTGGTGAGTTTTTTGGTTGATGAATGAGTTATAGTTTGGTAAGGGATTGGCAAGATTTACACTGTCTTCAAATCTTGTGAGTTTTTTGGTTGATGACTGAGTTATAGTTTGGTAAGGGATTGGCAAGATTTGCACTGTCTTCAAATCTTGTGAGTTTTTGGGTTGATGACTGAATTATAGTTTGGTCAGGGATTGGCAGGATTTGCACTGTCTTCAAGTCTTGTGAGTTTTTGGGTTGATGACTGAGTTATAGTTTGGTCGGGTATTGGCATGATTTGTAATCTCTTCAAATCTGGTGGGTTTTTTGATTGATGATTGAGTTAATTTTAGGTTGGGGATGGGCAGGATTTGCACTGTCTTCAAGTTTGGTGAGTCTTTGGGTTGATGATTGAGTTAATTTAAGGTTGGGGATGGGCAGGATTTGCACTGTCTTCAAATCTGGTGGGTTTATGGGTTGATGACCGCGTTATAGTTTGGTTGAGGATTGGCAAGATTTTCACTGTCTTCAAATCTGCTGGGTTTTTGGATTGATGACTGAGTTATATGTTGGTCAGGGATTGGCAAGATTTGCACTGTCTTCAAGTCTGGTGAGTTTTTGGGTTGATGACTGAGTTATAGTTTGGTTGGGGATTGGCAGGATTTGCACTGTCTTCAAGTTTGTTGGGTTTTTGGGTTGATGATTGAGTTCATTTTAGGTTGGGGATGGGCAGGATTTGCACTGCCTTCAAATCTGGTGAGTTTTTGGGTTGATGACTGAGATAGTTTGGTCAAGGATTGGCAGAATTTGCAAAGTCTTCAAATCTGGTGGGTTTTTGGGTTGATGACTGAGTTATAGTTTGGTAAGGGATTGGCATGATTTGCACTGTCTTCAAATCTGGTGGGTTTTTTGATTGATGATTGAGTTAATTTAAGGTTGGGGATGGGCAGGATTTGCACTGTCTTCAAATCTGGTGGGTTTATGGGTTGATGACCGAATTAGTTTGGTTAAGGATTTGCAAGATTTTCACTGTCTTCAAATCTGGTGGGTTTTTGGATTGATGACTGAGTTATATGTTGGTCGGGGATTGGCATGATTTGCACTCTCTTCAAATCTGGTGAGTTTTTGGGTTGATGAGTGAGTTAATATTAGGTTGGGGATGGTCAGGATTTGCACTGTCTTCAAATAATTGGTATGATTGAGAAGAACATAGACAGCTTGCTTGTAGATCTGGTAGCTCGTAATTACCGGTAGCTCCTACAACTTGTTTGTTCGAATGTAACCCCACCCCTATGAATGTAGATACCTTGCTGATAGCTTACACATAAATTTGGTTGGTTGGCTAATTGTAGAATTGGTTCTGGTAAGAATTGGTGGTACAGATCAGAACACCTTTGGTAAATCTGATCTTACTTGATGCACACGCGTTATCGTACGAGTACTTCTTACCATAACTTTACTGACACATACTTACAATACATACAGTAACTACCTATTCAACAACTCCACAGGGCCCCTGCAAAGCACTAATCTCAAGGCTGCTGAGACTAAAAAGAAAGAAACTGAAAATGAAGGCGCGGGTGACAGTTTTGGATCAAAATCTAAGAAATGACATAATAACCGGACACTATCACTAGAACACAAATTGTTAAAAATGGTGAGCCGGTCATTATACCAGATGAATGTTCCTGTAGGTTTTGATGATGGGGAAAATGAAGAAGGATATTGTGAGTTAGACTCACATGCAGATACTACCGCAGCAGGAAGCAATATGGTATTGCTGAATCCTGATCAAATCACAACACACGTTGATGTTGCACCTTTTTCTGAAGAATACAAGCCCATCAAGAAAATACCCATTGGAAGCTGTGCTACTGCATGGACGAATCCAACATCAGGCCAAGTATATATCATAGTGTTCCATCAAGCACTGTACTTTGGGGACAAATTGAAAAACAGCCTGATATGCCCAAATCAAGTGAGGGACTGCAATTTCAACTCTGTTGAAGAGACACCTCGCCAATTTGATTCAAGATCCAAGCATGGAATTACAATTCAAACTCCACTGGAGGATGATGATCCGAAGAAAGTTTTTATCAAACTGAGTATGAGAAACGTGATCTCATATTTCCCCACAAGAAATCCCACAAGAATGGAACTTGATGAATGCCAACATTTAATTGCAACAAATGATACACCGTGGGATCCACATTCACTGAAGTTCAGAATGGCTGAGCTAGCCATTGACAATGGAGATCCAATTCCAGGGGACCAATTCAGCCTTCAAGCTATGTCGACCGAAGAGGACCAAGCAATGGACGAAAGTTCTGTTGTAACAGAACCTGCTAGTAATGTTACAGATAACCTCCCCAAGAAAAGCTTAGGACAAGAACGGCATCCAAGTGTCATGCAGCAATGCAAACTGATGAGGGTCCATCAAGTATCCACAAGGAGAATGCTAACTGAATGCCAGATTGCAACAGATGGGAACATTGCTCATCGGATTTCTTCAGTAAGGAATATTTCAAGCGCGCGAAGGGTAGACCAATTTTTGTTTGATGATACAGAATTTGACTTTATGGAAGCTCCTGAAGCAGAATCAAAACAGGCCCCTAGCTTGCAAGAAATTGGCAATACACTAGAAAGAAGGTCTCTTGACAGAAGAAATCAATGGGGGCCATCAGTGATAACAATTGAAGGTCCAAACAAAGTTGACTGTGAACGCCTAGCCAAAACTTGGAACATTAGTTTTAAGAAAGCTGAGCAGACATTGAAAGTCACGACGCAGAAGGCACTCAGGAATTTGCAATCACCATTGATGAAGCGGCTGCCTACTCAGCGCTTCAGGAACAAGAGAGTCGCACAAGGAACCTGGTACACTGATACATGGCATGCAAGAACCACGAGTATTATGAGGCAAGAAAAATGTGCACAGATCTTTACAAATGGAAATGGGTTTGAAGTATTTATACCAATACAGGACAAATCACAAGCCCACCAAGGACTGAAGACATTCATTCATGAAATTGGAATTCCAGAGCATTTGATTTCTGATGGTGCGCCAGAACAAGGATCCCCAAGAACCTACAAAACACACTGGAATTCAATTGTAAAGCGCAACCATATCCATCAGACATTCATCCAGCCACATTGCCCATTCCAAAATCGGGCAGAACAAGCAATTGGCCATCTTGGTAGTGCAATCACAACCAAGTCTGCAAAGAAGAAGTCACCGAGAAGATTATGGTCATTTTGTGGTGAACTATGTGCTAATATCAGGCAGCGAACAGCCTCCAACAACCCTTCTTCAATGGGGAGAACCCCATTTGAATTGGTCCATGGCTATAGACCGGATATTACATTATACACTTCATCAGAATGGTATGATTTTGTGTTTTATTATGAAAAAGGTGATTCTTCCACCCGAGGTGTTGAAAGGCTGGCGCGATGGTTGGGCCCCTGTGGAAATAGGGTAGGTGGGGGGGATTGTTTTTGGCTCCTGACCGAATCAGCAATACCAATATCTACAAATTCAATAAGACCCGTCAAGGAATTTGAATGGCGGGACAGAGATATCCTCAGAAGAATGGAAGCAATTGACAAATCAATTGAATCCAAGATTGGAGATGAAGTAAAGGATAGCGCATCATTCTTCCAGGAAAACTACCCAGAGCCCCAAATACAGCTATTTGAGAATCAACCAGTAAAAACACCGGATATGAAACTTGAAATGGCTGAGCCAGAAGCATCGGTAGAAGATGTTGATGAACCAGATGAATATCTGGGAAATGAAGTGATCATTGAAAGAGGTGATGAAAGACTCAGGTGCGTTGTCAAGGACAGGGTTCGCGACTTGCAAAACAGACCGATAGGAATCAGAAATGAGAATCCCATACTAGACACGAGGCTGTATAAATTGCAACTACCCGATGGTACAATGGAGGAATACACGGCAAATATAGTGGCAGAAAGTCTGTATAGTTCTGTTGATGATGACGGACGGATGTTCACTTTACTGGATGAGCTCATTGACCATGAAAAAGACAACACTGCTTTAAGTGATGAGGAAGCAACAACTATAGCAAAAAATGGCAGGAAAACCCATAAACCTACAACTAGGGGTTGGAGAATTTTAGCCAGTTGGAAAGATGGCACTGAATCTTGGTGTAAACTAAGTGATGTGAAAGAGTCATTTCCAGTGCAATTGGCTGAATATGCTATCAACAATAATCTTGAAAAAACACCAGCTTTCCGATGGTGGGTGCACAAAATTTTGAGGAGGAAGAATCGAATCCTTAAAGCGGCCAAAACAGCAAAGTATTGGTTGAAGACTCACAAATATGGAGTTGAATTGCCACATTCAATCAAACAAGCGCTGGCTATTGATAAGAAAACAGGGACCGACCACTGGGAAAGAGCAATTCATAAGGAAATGACAAATAATATGGCAGCGTTTGAATTTTCTGATGATGATGTTATTCCAGTTGGCCATAAACAGATAACAACCCACATGATTTTTGACATCAAGCTTGGATCCCTAACAAGGAAGGCCAGGTTGGTAGGGGACGGTCACAAAGTCCCTGCAGTGGCCAAAGAAAATACTTATTCATCGGTTCCCAGTCGAGACTCAGTAAGAATATTCTTTCTGCTGGCAGTGCTGAATGATTTGAAGGTTCTCTCAGCTGATATTCAAAATGCATATTTGACAGCCCCGATTAAAGAGAAATACTTCCTAAAAGCGAGAGAAGAAGATGGTTTTCCACCTCACCTTGCAGGAAGACCTTGCAAGATTGTCCGCGCATTGTATGGACTGCCGGTTGCTGGTGCATCTTTCAGGTCATACCTCACCCAGCATTGAGAGATCTTGGATATTCACCTTGCAAGGCAGATCCGGATGTGCACTTAAGAATTGAAACCAGGAAAGATGGATCCAGATACTGGGCAATGCTCATTGCATACATAGATGATATCTTATGTTCTGGCGAAGATCCAAAGTTCCAGCTTGAAAACATTGAACGAAAGTTCAAATTGAAGGATGATACTATTGAAGAGCCAACTCTGTATTTGGGAGCTGATATTGGGAAATTCTACTTTGAAGGTGATTCAAAGCCAAGATGGTCATTATCAAGCACTAAGTACACAGCGAAAGCTGTTGCAGCAGTCGAACAAGAGTTAGGAACTGAAAAATATGGCTACAAGTATCTACCAAAATCAGCATCCAGTCCACTGTCACATGATTACCGACCGGAAATTGATATATCAGAAGAATTGAACCCTGAATTGCAAAATTACTATCAAGGTTTAATTGGAGTTCTCAGGTGGATTTGTGAATTAGGAAGACTTGACATAGTAATGCCAGTCTCACTGATGTCAAGGTATTTGGCACAGGCAAGGATCGGGCATTTGAATCAATTATTTCATATATTTGCATATTTGAAAAAGTACAACAGGTCAAAATTGGTTTTTGATGATACTGTACCAAAAGTTGACGAGAGTAAATTTCAAAAATGTGACTGGTCTGAATTTTATCCTGGTGCCGCTGAAGTCATACCAGCAGATATGCCTGAAGCTTTGGGAAAGCATGTAACAATGAGCTGTTTTGTTGACGCTGACCATGCCGGATGCAAGGCGACGAGAAGGTCTCATACTGGTGTTATTATCTTCATTAATAATGCACCGATCATTTGGTTTTCCAAAAGACAAACAACAGTTGAGACATCAACTTTTGGATCTGAAATCATTGCTTTGAAAATTGCAATCGAATTGGTTGAAGGTCTAAGGTACAAGTTGAGAATGATGGGTGTTCCAATTGATGGGAGCACAAATGTGTATTGTGATAATGATTCTGTTGTCACAAATGTTACACGACCTGAAAGCCCATGTAAGAAGAAGCACAACAGCATTGCATACCACAAAGCTCGTGAATCTATTGCAGCAGGAATTATCAGAGTTGCAAAGGAACCAGGTTCAACAAATATTGCTGATTTGTTTACAAAGCTAATGAGTGGCGCTGTTTTCCGGGAACATTGTTCTCGTTGCATGTGGTAAGAGATTTAATAAAAGAAAAATCAATCGTTCGATGGAATGTTCGATCGATCGTTCGATCGAAGTAACAAGTTGATTTTATGTTCGATCTGCAATGAGCATTTCGAAAATGGATAATTTGATCCATGAATACAATATATCAAACTGGCAAGGATCAGGGCAAAATGCCATGATACAAGCCAGAATGAAAGGCAAAACGCCGCCCCATTTCTTTTGATAGGGCCTCTGATGGTAGACTGAATACAGTTTGGTATTCAACACGACTCACGATGAATAGATTAAGTCAAAAGATCCAAACGCTTAACGATTGGATTTACGACTGAAGGGGACTGAAAAGAATCCACCGTGTAACGCGTATTCGTACGTACTAAGCGGGCGTATAGCACGAAAAGTCATAAGGGCAAATAACCTTATTTGTAAGGTTATTTATCAATGAATAATCGTCGGCGCTTTTATGTGGATTGCCTCTTAGCGGGATTTTTCCTCTCAGCTCACTCTTCGAAGAATTAACAACTCTAAAACACTATCATGCCCTAAAATCTATGTACAACCTAGTACTAATTCTACGTAATAAGGTACAAATACGGTGATATTCCAATGGGAATATCACAGTGAATTACACGGTAATACGATACCAAGAAAGACCGATCGAAGATGGTTTTTCGTGTGCTTTGTGTCTTATTTTACATGTGTTTTGTATGCTTAAAATTACACGATACGACGAGTAATTTACCGACGAGTAATTAACCTGTCAATCGACAAAGGCAAGGACGATCGAATTGTAACAAAGGTCTTACTCACTAAATCAATCGACCAAAAGGACGATTGCGATTTGTTTGTTTGTTACGACACACTTTTTATACTAGTTCAGCTTAGGCTTGTCAAATCTAGTAGGCTAGTCCAGCCTACGCTTGTCCAGTCTGGCCCAGTCAGGTTGCCATTGATGCTGTTGTTCTTGTTCTTGTTATCGTGCCTTCGTCTGTCAGTCGTGGTTGTCAAAACCTATTGTCAGGTCCAATTATGACAGTCGTGCTAATAAGAACCTATTGTCAGGTCCAATTATGCCATTCGTGCTATTCAGAACCTATTGTCAGGTCCAATTATGTCAGTCGTGCTATTCAGAACCTATTGTCAGGTCCATATTTTGGTGTTCTTAACACACAACGGCAAAGTATGAGTGGCAATCCTATTATTTTCCTCTTTCCTTTCCGACATATTACCTACCCACCTTAATCAAATTAAATGAATGCCGGGTCGAATCATGTCATCAACAAAACCAAACAACAACAACAACAGCAATGTTCCGCGGAGCATTCTATCGCAACGAAAACAAAATAGCGCATCTACCAGTGTGTCCGGTCTTGTCTCAAACCCAAAAGTAGTTGTTGTGAAGTGTCATACAAGAAGATTATCCAAGCATGTGTCTTCCAATAAGAAACGGAAAAAATTCAACACAACATTACATGGATCCAGCCACCTTTGCAGAAGTAATAAAGATCCACAAAGAGGACATGGCACACTCGCAAAAGCATTCCAAAAACAAAGTCTCCAACCATAAGAATAAGGAGGCCTGGAATTTGTTTTGGAAACAAGCTGCAACACCGCAATCAGCGTTCAAGATGAAGGTATTGAAGCCAAGGTTTCAATTGGATTCTGTGGAGTACTGCGAAAGAAGTAATGAGCTCAATCACGGCGACGTAAACAACAAGCTTAACCCATTCTTATATCATTTTGAAACTGGGTTCGATGTCTTATGTGCAAAAAACGGCCACTTGGTACTCACCATACTTAATGGATGCAACAATATCAACAATGTGAGAGCAAGACTAAACAGCCAAAAAGGGCATTTCAACGAGGTAGAAGGTTTGGAGATTTGGGAAGAATGCTTAAAGTATGTAATAGAGGAACTATTGCCTTTCTCGGAGGAAGGCGACACTGGTTGCGTTGACCACGTGTGGGCTTTGGGTATCACTATGGCGTATGTATTATGCAGTTATCCGGCATTGAAATCAACAGATGACATAAAGTGCTACAACAACTTGGGTATTGGACGACCAGTACAATCTGGAGAACGAGAGAGGCTTGAACTGAATGGTCATACTTTCCCACCAAAGCAATGGTTTAAACTGACGCTGGAAGCCAGAAAACACATAAAGGAATGCATACATTATCACCCAGGTAACCGTCCCTGTCTGTCAAGCATTGGGTTCAACAAGTGGTGCACAACAACTGAAGAGGCAATCATTGAAAAGTACCGTAGAATGTACATCGAAGAAAGCGATGACATAAAGGAACTAAAGAAAGAACCCGAGAACAACGAGATTAAAGACAATTGGAATTCATTTATGAAGAGAGCGACAAAACAATCTAAGAGTAAAAAACAAAAACTCAAACAATTTGCAAACAAACAGAAAAGGGAGAAAGAAGATGGAAACGAGAGAAGCATTGTGCAATGGCTCCATCTTTACGAAAAAGGTTGGAAATCACCTGAAGATTTGGAGGAGTACAACAACTATCCCGTCCCGCATGGTGCATGGGGACGTGTGAAATAGTACTAATAAGCTTCATGGCAAAACCTAATCCTACATATGAATACACATTTTTTGTTGCTAACCAGTAAAAAAAACTTATTTGCATTTATTTTTTAACCGAATTGACAGTCGGAGTGACCTTCGAATTGTTTTTGTCGGAACATTAGGTACTGCTGCAACATTCCTTTTACGTTTCTTTACACATTCTGCAGTATGCTCCTTTCCCTTTGATGATGTACTAAACTCAACGTTCAACAAAGTTGTAGGTGATTTAGTGTCCTTCAAATTATTCCCGGGTGTAATCTTTGGTGCTCCCGTTGAATCGCCTTTTGGATTATCCTCCTCATTAAAAGTTTTCTCGTCCTTTGACACAGTGTCTACCAGATACCTATTATCCACCGTTATATCCGATGTTTCTGGAGATTGTGACTCTGTTGACATCGACTCTGGCGTGGTCGTCTTGGAACCTGTTGACATCGATTCTGTCGTAGTCATCTTTGAACCTGTTGGCTCTGTTACTGTAGGACATGTCTTGTGGGTGGGAGTCTTGGAATCTGTCAGCTCTGTTTCTATTTGATGTTCCAAATTCTGTCCACCTTGATTTTTCTGAAATGAATGAACTGGTTTCCGATTTACCAACACATCCACTTTGGTAATTCCGGACTTGGATTTCTTAGCAGAGTTAGTTGTAGATGATTTTGTTTTGTACGACGTTGAAACTTTAGTTGCCGACTTCCCTTCAGTATCCTCTGTTGTGTGTTTTTCTGTGTTTTCGGTCCATACGTCTATCAAGTCGGAACTATCACCACCATAATCATGTGTTAACACATCAGTAATCTTCCCCTCTACACCCTCTATACCTAATTGGTTATACTTCTGCCTGAGTACCTTTATGAAATTTGCATACTCTTTTCGGAATTCGACAGGGCACATAGCAGAAACAAATGAACAGAATTCATTTCTGATTGCAGTTGCAGATAGAACCGCCGATGTTTCATCATGTTCTTTGTCAAGTTCGTATAAGAGTTTACTGCCATGTTGTGATATCCAGCACACGTAGAAGCAGACAAACACTCCGCAGTTGATTGAGTCTTTTTTGTGTTGGAAAAGAGGAAAAACACATCTCAAGATATTGAATTTTTTGTATTACTGGATTGGTTTGGTCGGTATCGGTAGAGAAGAAATCGGATAAAAGCAGTACTTCCTTCTCTGAAGGAAACTTGCTCTTGGGAACCATGGGATCTAATTGGATAGCCAAATATTGTCCATTGGATCCACGGAACACAAGATTCACTGCCCAGTGTGATCCACCTGAATTAATAGGGAGAATGAACAATCTTCTTTTGGGGGTGATGGTGAAGTCAAAATTAATTGATTTCCTATATTCTTCCTTGTCACTTGATAAATACTGGTAGAACATCGGGTAAAATATATGTACCGCCGGTGATGCAGACATAGACATCATGAAGCACCAAAGCAAAATAGTGTAGTCGCTCAACCATGCAGCAGCCATATCTCCAGGGGCCGACAAATGTAAAGACCGATAATCTTCAACAAAAGATTCATAGCTATCCCACGACGTTTTTGGCACACCAGTAGCAAAAGATCTGTTGTATAGTGTTAGGTAATTTCTCGCTCTATCTTCCTTGAATATATCAACAAACATTGGCCATGACTTTCTAGCAACCTTTTCAATCACAAGCTGAGATATAGGTAGACCCAAAAACCTGGAGGAAAAACTCCGGGTTTTGTTGAGTTTGTTCGCATGTTTCTGCCTATGAAGAAAAACACCGAAGCAGTGAGCAAGTTCTTTATCAATCAAAACAGGATCCAACCCTTGGTTTTCAGAGTATTCGTCATGACGATTATTGAAAAATGATAAAATTGCAGACAGGCCTGCTAGGTCACACTGAAAATATATCCACATCAGTGTCCTTTCATCTGGTTGCAGAAGATATAGTTCCTCAGAGTACCCACCGGAAGAGTAACATATTGAATAACAGTTCAAACCAGTTTCAGCTGAAGAATGGTAGGCAATGTCAACATTGCTTTTCAAGGCATGACCTATCACAAGCGACATTAAAATCTTTTCAGCTTGTGGTAGTGTGATTTCAAGCCTTTGATCACCCTTGATGGAGGTACCTAACCGTAGAACGCATTTGTCAACAATCGCCAATCCTTGTTTATACTCATAGAGGTCAACATTGTTGTAAAAAGTCCGACTATCAATTTCAAATTGTGGTTTCTCTATCTTGTCTGTTGCACTTTGGACATATTCTGACTGAATTATAGTAACACTGAACCCATATATTTCTGTAGTTACGTCCACAAGACAATTACTGCCAAGACGTGATTCGATAAAAGAAGGTCGAATTGTTTTGGGCAAAAAGGGACCTGACCATTTATCATTCATAGATTCTTCCAAGTCTTTAAAGAAATTTTTGGAAACCTTTCCTACCATTGACATAAGACTGAAGTCCAATCCACCAACCTTGGTTCTTTCTGGTTTGGGGCGGCTCCAGTCAATCTTACAATTGTACATAGGTATCCGTATATCAGGATCTGCTGGGTGAACAATCAGGAAAACATTCTTGTCCGTTTTCTGAATTACAAACGTAGCTTGTTTCTTATCTCGGCATTCTATTGTCAAAGTTTCTGTAACGTCGCATTGATGTGTTATCTCTCCATTAGCAGGGCTACCATTACTTTGTATGTATTGGAAATGATTGGAACTCCGAGTGAACGTTATAGGGCCTGTATCCATTCCTGGTCGAGGCGACGGAGGAGGACTCTCATAATCTGTAATGTATTCGGATGAGTTTGTGCTCACCTCATCTGTTTGTGGGGAGGGGCGAGATCGTTCCTCCATGCGGTATAACTCAGCATAGGCAATTTCTCGTTCAATATTGTGTTTTGTGTTAATAAGTTGACGCTGTTCCCAAAAGCTTTGTTTTTCCTCCACGGATGAAAATTGACCGAGACAATCAGAACAGAAAGATACGTCAAGTTCCTCTAGCTCGATTTTAAGTTGCCGGTCTTCTTTTTCGGTGATTGGGGGTTGGTTAAAACCACGATGGCAAATAACACAAGTAGAGGATGGGCGGTGAATCATCTTACCAGCGCATCTCCGACAGAATCCATATTCGTCGGAGCAAAATTGATCAATACGGCCATGGAAATAGGATTTGCAATCCTTATTACGGCACCTTTTTTTACGTCGTTAGACCATATTGTTCGGTCGCCAAAATAACAGCGAGACCCACTGGCACATAGCAAAGCACCTTTTTGGCAGTTATTGAAATCGGAATTGGATGCTTTGCAGTATTGACTTATATGGACAGATGGATTCTTCAGTTTGGATCCCATGATGTCTTCTCTGACTGTAGAAGGATTATCAGTTATGATGAACTTGCCACGTTTTACATTGGATTCTGAACGATGAACGACATCACAAAACTTATCTTGGGACAAGGCACCACTCACTAACTCCCTGAGACAAAATTTGCTCATATTCGATCTGTAGCGGATATCGAGAACAAAAAGAAGTGCTCTCAGCTCTTTGGTTGTCACGAGTTTAGAGTCTGCGAGCAATGGTATTCGCTCTGATAGGGTTCTTGTGTCGATAATCGGTTGGGGGTTTGTGCCTTTTTTCTTTGAGTTCCGCCGGGGAAGTTTGATACTGTTCCTTTTAGTGTCAACCATAGGACGTCTTTTGTGCTTGGGTTTGTGTGTGTCCTGCTTGTTCAAAGATGCTGGGCCTGAGGAATCGTCTGCAAAAAGATTATGGATACTTGTTGGAGTAATGTATTTCTCAAGTATAATAGACAGTGACAAGGACACTTGGTAGCAAACCTTATTCACCTGACTAGGTAGTTCCTCTTCAGTATTTGTAGTCAGGGAAGAGAAAGAAAGTCTTTTCATTTCATCAAATAAACATATACTTGAATCAACTTCAGGATGAAGAGTTGATAAGAGATATGTTTTACAATCCAACTTTGACCATTGACGTGTGGTTGGGTAGTTGTCCTTGTTTAGAACGTGAACAATGAGACTCTCTGTGTACTTATTCAGTAAAAGGATATCATTTGGAGTACACTTTGGATGGTAGATTGGTAATTCCTTCAAACGCCTGGGATACACCGTTATTAAATTCCAAAGAAACCTCGTACCTGCAGAATCCAAATATGTGAAGACCGGAAAATAGATTATGTTGGGACAAAAGGATTTGCCCTCATCATATTCTAATACATAATTAATCTTGTAGGATGGTTTCACAATACCACAACAGATGGTGTTGTGGCAAAAGAAACGGGGTCTAACAGAATTGGGCGGAATACTCTGATGATTGAATAGATCAACAATAACATTCAGAGTGATCGGTGTCATGATATCTTGTTGGTTGTCGAGTAATCCACGAACGGTAGTTGATAATTGGGGGGCCTCTTGAATGGAAACACTTCTATGGCCAACAACAATGCTTTCCAAGACTTCCTTTATTTTGTTCTTTTCTGAACCGTAAGACTTGCCGAGTACAACTGAAATAGTGTGTATCATTTTCGCACAATCTTTTTGTTTTAGTGCAGGCTCGGGAACAACAACATTGGGTGCGGATGCGAGTGATTGGGTAGGATTGGAGCCCTGTGCATTAGTGGTCAGTACAGACCTATGGGCAGAATGCTTTCGTGGAAATATAGGAGGGGGCAAACTATCGTCTGACTCACTATCAGTAAACACCAAGCGTGATTCAGTAGGAGGTACCAGATTTAGAGACATTGGTTTAGATGGGATTGATGGCGTTTGATTACTCTCGTCACAATCACTTCCCATTATTGCAAGAATGGCACCTTCGGTAGATTGAGACATATGGGATTCATGCGGGTCCAGTAGGTATGTCTGCGTCAAATCTTCTCCTACTGGTTGGGATAACTTTGGTGACTCATTGTCAATAGAAGGAGTACAATTTTGGTGGGGTTTAATACCAACAAGCGATTTGGCGGCCATTTTGATATCATCTGTATTGGCAGATAAATTGACCGAAGCAACATCAGCCGATTCGGCACACAAACGGATTTCATCTAACGTGAGCGAAGGACTAGAACAATCATGGGAAGGAACTGAACACAAATCATTAGATCTGGTACCCAATTGAATGTCATCTAACGTTGGCAGGTGTGCGGTGAAACTGGTGAATTAACAGAACCATACAACCTCCGTGAGAGGGTGTGGGTTCCGGGCTTGTCTGGAGGGGGACATCCATCGCCAAGATTTGACGGTGAGTTTAAATCAGGCTTTTCGGAGAATCGAAAGTCAACGTTGAAAGAAGATAAATCAACACCAAGTAGCGTTGAGGCAAATCTGTCCGTGATACTGTTCAGTGAAAAAGTAAGACATTCTTGGTCCTGAAGAATAATACCACCACCATCCATAGAGTCACCAAAGTTACTTTCATCAAAGAAGAATTGGTCGTATTTGTTGAGCAAAATGCTGTTGCGCAATCCATTAGACCGACTAGTGGAATTGGTCTGGAGGGAGAAGGGTTGGACGTCAAATGGAAAAGAATCTGGATTTGGGGAGTAACGGAGATCTTGGCCTGAAATGCTGACATGATAAATGATGAAATCACCAGGCTTAATATCCGATAGTGGACAAAAGTTAGATGTTGCTCGGTTCGTTAATCCAGTCTGATTGGGGTTGATATTTTTAGCTTGTCCAATGTTTTGATACCAGACCTGTCCAGATTACCGTCAACCGTGTTTTGATGATGGATATGTTCCCGGTCAATTTTAGTCTGTTTCTTGAGATGATAAGGACGATTGATTTGAGCACCGGAAGTATAAGTCGAGGCTCTCCTATTCCGAGGACGACGACTGGAGTTACGGAAAGTTGTTAACTCTCCTTTGGAAGTTATACGTTTTCCTTTTGAATTGGTGGAATCCAAATAGCGAGGTGCGGGCAGCATGTGTATCGGGCAATAAAGGTTCTGTGTGTCAATTGTTGTTGGCAAATGCAATTCCAATAACGTAGAAGTGGAATTGAATGGATTGGACTGCGTACAGGGCGGAATAGCCTCGTTGATGAGCTGACGTGAACATAGGGACAAACAGGACTCGTGGTAAACCAAACCTTCCACCAACCCAGGTACGGGAATAGTCAAAGGTAAAGGCCAATATGGATGTCTTTTGGCAAAGTCAAAAATGATGGGAAAACATGCGCAAATAGAAGACCTCATCTGCGTGAATTCAACATGTCGGGTGCAGGAAGTAGTGAAGTTAAGAATATTGCGGGCGGTCATAATATCTTGCTCAAACTCATGCCGGTTTCTATCCGGATATTTGTAATTGGTGGAGTTGTTAGTTGAACGTTAAACACTAACCCTAATCCTAAGAGTTGACAACGTAACCTTCTAGACGGAGTTTATTGGGGGGTTTGGGGGGGGAAATATGTAGAAATATTTAAAAAATCTGTTTTTAACAAGTAGACTTGGTACAAACGCTACGACTAAAAATCATTAAAAACAGGACCCAAATAATTATTTACGGAAATGAGATGCTTTGTCTAAAAGCAATAGTAATATCTAGTGGCGCGCGCTCATTTTTATGGTAGCGAACTCTCATTTTTATGGTTGCACGTAACCATAAGATTTAACCTGAATACAGATAAAAATCATACGATTCTCATCGTCGTCATCATCGGCCCGTCGTTTCTCATACGAATCGAATTTTATGAGAGAGTTGGTGAGAAATACAATCGGACTTTTTAGATTTGGTACAATTTGTACATGAATGAGTCGGACTTGATGTACTTACAGCTATCTACTCTCATACGAATCGAATTTATTCGATCGAAAAAGACGCAAAGGAAAGATACCTCAATTTCACTTAGGTTCCCTCCGTTTCGGGAATGCCAATTTTTGCAGGAGTTGATCTCAAGAACCAGACATCGCCTGGTAATTCTGAAAATATCCCCAAACAGCTGAAAGTCTCTATTGTTACGAGTTTGCTTCAGAATGACCATGCAATGTCTGGTTCTCCAGATCAACTCCTGCAAAAAAAAGAGGCTTATCTAAACACCCCCCAAAAAACTTTGGAGAACCAGATGTTTTTAATGTGATTAAAATAACAGCTTTTTACCTGATTCTTCTGGCTATGCCTGCGCGCGCACGCGCGCGCATGCCAGCTGCGGATAAGGGACAGACCATAAAAACAAAAAAAGGGTAAAGGACGGACCAAAAAAACGGAAAAAGCACAGACCATAAAAAAGGAAAAAGGACAGACCATAAAAAAGGAAAATGGACAGACCATAAAAACGGAAAAAGGACAGACCATCAAGTACATGCCAAGCAGTACAAGTACTACTACAGGTACTACTACCAGTAGTAATGCAAGTACCACATAGACAGTACACACTAATTTGCAATTAAAAATTAGAAAATCAGATATTTTGTGTGATTGAACCATGAATATTGTTCCTGTTATGGATGAGATGAATCATGAAAGAAACAAAAGTGAGTTATCTGTCATAGTTTGTGTGTCACCACCTAATGAGTGCATTTGGGTACTGGATTTGGAGAAAAAATACACACTAATTTGCAATTAAAAAATAGAAAATCAGATATTTTGTGTGATTGAACCATGAATATTGTTCCTGTTATGGATGAGATGAATCATGAAAGAAACAGAAGTGAGTTATCTGTCATAGTTTGTGTGTCACCCCCTAATTAGTGCATTTGGGTACTAAGAATTTTCAACACCAAAAAGGTTTCATGGGGAGACCAATCTTGCTACTGCCATAACTTTGCTTCCAGAGGGAGTTAGAAGGTTCTACAGGTACCAGCGCCCACGAACGATTCAATCGTAAACCCGAGGTGCGACAAAGATCAGTAGCGGTGCGCTTGTAATTGGTGGAGTTGTTAGTTGAACGTTAAACACTAACCCTAAGAGTTAACAACGTAGCCTTCTAGACGGAGTTTATGAGGGGGTTTGGGGGGGGGGGGGAAATACGTTTGCACTGTCATCATATCTGGTGGGTTTTGGGGTTGACAATTAAATTATATTTTGGTGAGGGACTGGGAAGATTTGCACTGTGTTCAAATCTGGTGGGTTTTTGGGTTGATGACTGAGTTATATTTTGGTGGGGGAATGGGCAAGATTTGCACTGTGTTCAAATCTGGTGGGTTTTTGGGTTGATGACTGAGTTATATTTTGGTTGGGGACTGGAAAGATTTGCACTGTGTTCAAATCTGGTGGGTTTTTGGTTGATGATGGAGTTATATTTTGGTTAAGGATTGGCAGGATTTGCACTGTGTTCAAATCTGGTGGGCTTTTGGGTTGATGACTGAGATAGATTTTGGTTGGGGATGGGCAAGATTTGCACTGTGATCAAATCTGGTGGGTTTTTGGGTTGATGACTGAGTTATATTTTGGTCAGGGACTGGCAGTATTTGCACTGTGCTCAAATCTAGTTGGTTTTTGGGTTGACGATTGAATTATATTTTTGTTAGCGACTGGAAAGATTTGCACAGTGTTCAAATCTGGTTGGTTTTTGGGTTGATGACTGAGTAATATTTTGGTTGGGGACTGGCAGGATTTGCACTGTGTTCAAATCTAGTTGGTTTTTGGGTTGACGATTGAATTATATTTTTGTTAGCGACTGGAAAGATTTGCACAGTGTTCAAATCTGGTTGGTTTTTGGGTTGATGACTGAGTTATATTTGGTGGGGGATGGGCAAGATTTGCACTGTGTTCAAATCTGGTGGGTTTTAGGGTTGATGGCTGAGTTATATTTTGGTCGGGGATTGGCAGGATTTGCACTGTGTTCAAATCTGGTTGGTTTTTGGGTTGAGGATTGAATTATATTTTGGTTAGGGACTGGAAAGATTTGCAGCGTGTTCAAATCTGGTGGGTTTTTGGGTTGATGACTAAGTTATATTTTGGTGGGGGATGGGCAAGATTTGCACTGTGTTCAAATCTGGTGGGTTTTTGGGTTGATGACTGAGTTATATTTTGGTCAGGGACTGGCAGGATTTGCACTGTGTTCAAATCTGGTGGGTTTTTGGGTTGACAATTGAATTATATTTTTGTCGGGTATTGGCAAGATTTGCACTGTGCTCAGATCTGGTGGGTTTTTTTGTTGATGACTGAGTAATATTTTGGTTGGGGACTGGCAGGATTTGCACTGTGTTAAAATCTGGTGGGTTTTTGGGTTGACGATTGAATTATATTTTGGTTAGGGACTGGAAAGATTTGCACTGTGCTCAAATCTGGTGGGTTTTTGGGTTGATGACTGAATTATATTTTGGTTAGGGAGTGGAAAGATTTGCACTGTGTTTAAATCTGGTTGGTTTTTGGGTTGATGACTGAGTTATATTTGGTGGGGGATGGGCAAGATTTGCACTGTGTTCAAATGTGGTGGGTTTTTGGGTTGATGGCTGAGTTATATTTTGGTTAGGGACTGGCAGGATTTGCACTGTGTTCAAATCTGGTCGGTTTTTGGGTTGAGGATTGAGTTATATTTTGGTTAGGGACTGGAAAGATTTGCAGTGTGTTCAAATCTGGTTTGTTTTTGGGTTGATGACTGAGTTATATTTTGGTGGGGGATCGGCAGGATTTGCATTGTGTTCAAATCTGGTGGGTTTTTGGGTTGATGACTGAGTTCTATTTTGGTTGGGGACTGGAAAGATTTGCACTGTGTTCAAATCTGGTGGGGTTTTGGGTTGACGATTGAATTATCTTTTACTAGTAGAAATTGTACGCGTTATTGTATGAGTACTTCTTACCATAACTTTACTGACACATATTTACAATACATACAATAACTACGTACTCAACAACTCCATAGGGCCCCTGCAAAGCACTAATTCGAACAATGATTCCATTTGAAAACAATTCGATGGGTTGTTGAGTCGTATTCACGCTTCAAAACAACAGAAACACCATCTACTCCGTAATGATTTTCAACAAACGAAGGTTCGGCTTCAGGAACATATGTAACCACATCGGCTTCTTTGCTGTTGAAATGATTTATCATTTGTCCAATGGAAGATAAGATTGATTGTTGAGTAGATTTAGCGGCACATTGAATACCAACCTTTGACATAAGCTTGGAAACATAATCATTATACAGAGAAGCAAAGGCGACATTGGTCCAGTGAGGAGGTTTTCTACGTTTGTTTGAGGCTAGGAGTTGGCCAGCAACAGTTTCGGCTAAATTGGTGCGTTTGAAACCCATGCAGAGGGATCTTTTACTTGGATCCGATGGAGAAAATTTCCGGTAACGGAATTTGAGAGCGAAATCTTTTGCAATCAAAGATGCGGCGTTGATCATTGATTGTTCAACATGGGAATTGGATTGGAAAAGAGAATGAAGCTCTTTTAAGAAAAAGAATTGCCCGGCAACAATACGGGAATTGGCTTGGTGTATATTTTCGTCAAAGCCCTCACTGTTGGCGAAAACAGTCCAAAGCTTTGGATCATACTTCAAAAGGTACAAAATGACATTGGCACAATGCTTAGTAAGAGGATTGTTGTTGAGATCGAGTAGGGCGGAATATAAACTGATAAGATTTTGGAAGAAGGAATCGCTGGATGTTGAATCGGACAAAGCAAGCATGTATCGAGTAATCGTTTGTTGAGAGGAAGCAACCCAAGTGTTGTAGGATTCAACCCCTTCACTACCACCGGATTTGTAGTTAGTAAATAAACGGTCGTGTTTGGATCTAACAGATCTTGTGAGATGTTGGAGACACAACGACACCAAAAAGGAGATTCCAAATTGATGAAAAAAGGCTTCGAATGTAGCTACTAATGGACCTTGGCCGGTGAAAAATGTATACAAGTCAACGGGGGTGCCATGTTTCCAACAACACTGTATAACCCAAGATAATTCAGAAGTCTTTTCCGCAGGAATGATAGCCCACGCAAGAGGTATTGTGTGGCCGTAACTAGTCTTGGTTACAAGAACAAAACATACACCATCATAATTATGTTCTTTGTAATGGAAGCAATCACCGACAAACACTAGAGTAGTTAATTTCCCAAAATATTTCCTTGAAGCGATTGGGGTAGCAACAAAACATCTATAACCAATTTTCAGTGTCAGTCTGAACAATAACAGTGGCTTCAGGATTCTTTAAGGCAAATGCCTGCATCCAGGTTGAGTGGGTGCATGATTGTTGATTGGGTAAAGATTTGAGCATGTATTCAAAACACGCATTTCGAGATCGACGTAGCATCTTTTTAACCTGCCTCGGTTTGGAAGTGGAAGTGAGACCAGATACTAGAAACCAAGAATACAGAATTTTTTGGGAAGTGTCATCGGGAGATGGGCTATTCATCATACATTCAGACATAAATTGCTGGAATGGAGGGAAATGAGTTAAATAAATTTGTTCCTTTATCGAGGGTAACGTCTGATGGAGACAACAATGTTGATCGAAAGTTGGGAAAAGAGTTTCGTCCAACCACCAAAAAGTAGAATCAGAATCCGTCCGGTTCTTCTGAGTCTGGAAAGGTGCTTCATGACTTGAACAGACAACTCTGATCTCAAGATCGCAACACACACACTTAAAAGAACGATTGGCACGGTGGGAGCGGTAGTTTGTTCTATGAAAGGTGGTGATCTTAAATCCCCACTGATTGAAGCAGTATGCTCCGAGAGAGTCGAGCAAATTGTCTGTGGAGGAGGAAAAAACCGGAGGCCGATTGCGGAATTGCTGTAATGACATGGGCGACCATGACTTAACGGGTTTATGATCGGAAGTCGACAAATTGATCATCGGAAACTTTGCTCATTGCAGAAAAGGATACGCCGGGAAATAGAATGAGTAATAACCGGTGTACCATGAATGAATGATAGGATGTGAATCGGGGAAAAAGTACGGTACAAAGTACAGAAAAATAAACGGACCGACGATGAAAGGGGGGGGGGGGGGGTGAGAAATATAGACTAAAAAATTTACCAGCTAAAACAGACATTTGACCGAAATTAATGATAGCGATAAAACGTTACAAAAATAAAATACATGGGTGGAACAAATATAAGCCAGAAACAATTACGGATAGGATTGCGTAGGAAAGGAGGCAGGGGAACCTATCACCAGGCTCAAAGGTGAGGATACTACTTTTTTAAACCGACACTGAGGTCCAGCAGAACATAAACAGCAGGTAAAATACCTGCGGTCAGGCCCAGTAGCAATAATCGCTAAATGGGCCGAGGCTGACGCAAATTTTAAAAACCTATTTTCAGGCTCTTGCCCAGTTGACCGGTATCCCTGTGTTATTGGTGTTGTGCTGGTATGTAGGGATGTCTAAACCGGTCATAGATCATGTGCAATTTGTCATAAGACAGAGAACACATGATATGACCTAAATGTCTGGATACTTGAAGTCATTTTTATCTCTGGAGGAGTATGAGTAACTTTTCAAGTGTAGAATGGATATAATTCCTGTAGAACGTACGTAAGTACAGTACGTGTATTTTTGACCGACAGCACACCCCTTGATTCAACACTTAGTGAAGGAGTGTTGAATTACAAGTCGGTTCTCCATCTTGTAGAACTCTAAAAAACTTAAGCATATTCTTGGATATCGAATCAGGAGATCGTAATGGTAGAATCGAAAGATTGATTGATATTGCGTAACGGAGAAGCATGAGACATCAATGAGGAAGGAGAGGTGCTTGAGTATGTAGTGGTCGCGAAATCGATGAGAAGGTTAATCGGAGACGATTGATTGATGGTAGAAGAGTTATCAATCGGAATTGAAAAGAAGATTAGATCAGGGAATCAAAATCGTCGAAGGATGATAGCACGGAGTTGAAGCCGTGTGTATTGGTTGAGCTTGAGTACCGATTGAGTCGAAGGAATTGATCATAGTGGAATCCAAAATCGGAGGGAAGAAGAGATGTGCTTGGATGAAGCGTATTGGATATCACAGATGGGATAAAGAGTCGTCGAAGAGGAGGAATTGGCTTGTCGTTCACAATTGTACCGTAGAATCAAATATTGGTGCTGATCTTAGGAAGAAATGGAACATTGATAATCGATTCGAATGTGGAGTAGAAGAAGGGATCCACAGTCGACAGAGGGATCGACCATAGTACAAATCAAATCAAATTGGAGACAAGACAGAATATTGATGCGTATCCTGGAAAGGAGATTGGGGAATCTCAATCGGCTCATAAAAACTCGATCAGTAGAGACCGAATATTGACGTAGATTGGAGAATCCGAATCGATTCATAGAAGCTTGATTGTAGATAGTCCTAGATTCAATTGTGGAATCATATCAAAGAGAAGAAGAGATTGCAGAGTCAAATGTCGACGAAGGGGACAAATACTGGGATCCATCAGTGCCAAGCGTAGTGTAAAAGTCAAACGTTGAAAATTGCTCGCTTCAACGTTGATGGAGAGGGGAGACGGATCCTGGAAGAGTTACCAATTGTAGTCGAGGGATTGATGGTAGGTTTAAGAATCGAATCAAACGCGGAGAAGAAGGATTGATTATATGACGAATCGTGGAAGGCGCTTGATCGTAGATTGATGGATCTTGGAATGAAGCGTATATTGGGCGTTGAATACACTTGATAGATTGTAGGGATCAATATGGTCGTATATCAGATCGTAGAACCAAGTCGTAGGAGTCGAGTGATCGGCATCGAAGACGATTGATTGATCGTAGGGGAATTACCAAAAGTAATTGATGAGTGATGGATATGGACATATTGAACTCTTGTATATCGATTAGATGTGGTGCCGTAGAGACAAAAGGAATGTCTTTGAAGAGGAGAACGACGGATCAACTGTTGAATCAAACGTTGATGGAGAGGAGATTGGCTCATAGCCGTAGATGCAGGATCGAATGTATCGTTCGATCGGTGGATCGAAAGGTAGAGTGGAGAGTCAGAATTGTCAAGTTAAGTCGTTGGAAAGTCCAATCGGTATAGGTCATATGTAAATTAAGCGTTGCAGTGTATCTTTGTCATGATACTGGAACGTTCATTTATCATCATTGCAGCACGTTAAGGAAATTTCTTGAATTCGCTTGTGGTGGGGTTACATGAACCGGCTACACACCCCTTGATTCAACACAGAGTGAGGGAGTGTTGAATTATTTGTTGGTTCATTGATTTGGTTTCAGTGGGATCCTTGTCGCGTGCGGGGAGCATAAGTAAAGTGGTGGAGGCTTATGATGAAAGCGCGTTCAAATTAAGCGTCATGCAGTTGTTCAATGCACACCCCTTGATTCAGATGGACACCCCTCGATTCCATACTTATGGAAATGAATTTTATGGTTCAATTGAATTCCATGATTGTGAACGATACAAAACCGTAGGGCAAATTCCATGGTTCTAAATTGATCCAATGCACACCCCTGGGTTCAACACGTATGGAATCGAATTCTATGGTTGGAGAAACACAAGGAGGCGTAGAATTGGATCAAGAAACCGTTTGATCATAGATCGTGATCATAGATCGAATCGTAGAAATCGATCAAGCATCAAAGATATCAATTTGTCGGTATCAAATCGATCGCTGCGAGCTGTAGGGTGGAATCGAATTGGTCCAGAGGGCGCCAGTCTAATGAAATCCCATGGTTGTGGATTATACGGAGAAGCCTTAGGGCGTAGGAGATACACCCCCTGATGCACAAGCAGGGGAGAAGTATGTATGGGCGGGAGGCACTCCAAAAAGGGGAAGTGAGCAAGGTGCCAGTTGTAGTGTCCATTCGTTCTTGGATATCGTATCAAGAAGAATTGGCGGACGATCGAAGAATCGCCCAAGGAACGGGAGAGAAAAAATCGAGTGGTTGTGACGATGTCGATGAGAATGAACCTTGGTCAACAATCGAGGGAGAGTGGAAGTGAGGTGTGAATTGTAGAATGAAACCAAGTAGCAGTCAGTCGATAGTGTCATAAAACCAATTCATAGACAAGATATGAGCATGTAGGTGGTACAGCTTGATCTTGAGAGCATCGCGGTGGCGTTTGGTGATGCAGAAGACAGTTTGATTTGAAATCAAGTATATCTCGCAACGAAGGTGAGATGAATATGTGCTGTGTTCTGCAAATGTGAGAATGCAGCTGGGAAGGATAGTGCCCTCGTGAAGTGCCTTGGGCAATGCGAGTTGCATGGATGGCTTGAGAGGGACGGAGGCCGGTTTTGGCAAGCGATGGAACACCACAGTTTCGCTCTGAGGGTTAAATGTCCATCGAAAATTGGCTGGTTCATAAGGTGGAGCAGAATGATGACCAAATCTAGTCTGTGCAGATGGTGAGACAGATGGTGCGGTCACAATGGAAGACTTCTCCTGACGTTGAACAGGAGGACTTGAAGATGTGACACATAGGAGGGAGTCAGAGCGGACGCGGCGGAATGAGACCAATTCACTTTGGGCAGAATATGTCCAGGTCCAGGTGTAATGGGGAGCTTTGACGGAGGGAGTATCGGCAATTGGACCAACTGGTTGAAGGGGACCCAGGTTGGCAGTCACCGGAGGAATGCGTGCTGTGATATTGATGTGCGTGCGTTGGAGAGGGACGGCCTTTGGTTGGTGTATTTTTGCTGTGGTAAATTGGCAAATCTGGCCCTGGATGCATTGGGAGTTGTATCTACTACCGTTGTAGCTTTGCGGGGGTTGCCTTTTTTAGGGGAACTGTAGATGTTGGTGTCATAGACCTCGGCAAAATGTATTGCATCCCAATCTGGTTTGAATCCCCAGTGTGTTGCTCTGATTTCTATGAGGATGGTGGCTTGTCCATTTTCGATGGCTAGTTCTCCTGCCTTGTCCATCGAGTGTTTGCTTCGGAGGCTCTTTGTGGATTGGTTTGGGGCGACATACCAGAAAGTGGCATCAGTAAAAAGCCTGGATATGTGTCCTTTGTTGACTGCAGTTCGTTCTTTGGAGGGGAGGATATCCATGATTGCGGTGACAATGATTTCCCTGAGCATGGTGACCGGATCCGGAGCCAGTGTTTTGGGTCCTTCTGCATCATCGTCTGTGATGAATAGGCCGTCCGTGTACTCTAGATTGTGAGCGAATTATTTTTTGAAGTCTTCATGTTTGTGGGCATTGCCCTTGGTGTTGAATGTTCCAAATTGGATTGCAATATCCCGGATATTTTTCCAGTCAAATTCAGTTGCCGGCATGGTATGGTAATATTGTCGATTGATTTGGTTGGAGGGAGAACGGGATTTGTGTGTGTTAGATGAATTACTGTGTAGGTCGTTATCCTAAAACAATCATCGGTGGCTGTCGAAAGAGAGTTGGAACAATCCGCGGAGAATCAATCGATGTTTGGTGTAGGTCGTGGCGTCGATGGCAGTATTATCGATTTAATGTGGGAAGAATTAACCGAAGAAATATCGACCGTCGGAGAAGACTGTCAAATATTCAAAGCGGAGGAGATAATGAAAGATTGGAAGGGAGTCGCTCAACAGCAGGCTCACAACAATCTGGATTAGAGCGGAGGGAGATGGGAAGGGAGTCGCTCAACAGCAGGCTCACAATGATCTCGATTAGATCTGAGGGATTCCTTTAGTGGATTTTATCCGCGTCAGAAGGAGATAATCGTCGGCTTTGAAGTTGTCGTCGGCGTTATCAGTGATTGAAGCAACTATCGTAGGATGAGTTGCAGTCTCTTGTGGTTTGAAGTGGTGCTTAGCACAATCAAATGGGCGTCGATGGTCCTTGATGGGGAGGATGGACGCGGAAGGATAATATGGATGGGTGATTGCAATCGGCGTGTCCGTTGCAATAGGCGTTTGTTAAAGACGGCAATGGTCTTTATCTTTTAACTGTAATCGTAATCGTTCGATCGTCGTCCTTAGATGTGTATTACAGAAGGAGATTCTTGGTAGAATGATCTGTAGATACACCCCTTGAGACGTATGCTTGGTCGTGTATTACAGAAGAAAATTCTTGGTAGAAGGATCTGTAGATACACCCCTTGATGCACGAGCAAGGAGGAGAAAGAGAGGAAGAGGCGGGGGGGAGGTCTATTGATACAGCCCGGCGATGCGAGTCCCGTACCAAGTATACTCTGGCTGTAACCGACAGTGGAGGTGCTGTACGGGGCGAAGATAGGTAGCTTAAGGTATCCACTTGTTAGTGGAAGGTATAAGGGCTCTATAACCTGTTGTTACTCTAAAAATCGACCGTAAGGTATAGGATAATTGAAATTTAAAGAGATATGAGCTCAAGGTGAGGCTCTTAGTTTTGCTATGCTATTCTTGTAGTTGACCGGTATCCCTGTGTTATTGGTGTTGTACCGGTATGTAGGGATGTCTAAACCGGTCATAGATCATGTGCAATTCGTCATAAGACAGAGAACACATGATATGACCTAAATGTCTGGATACTTGAAGTCATTTTTATCTCTGGAGGAGTATAAGTAACTTTTCAAGTGTAGAATGGATATAATTGGTGGAGTTGTTAGTTGAACGTTAAACACTAACCCTAATCCTAAGAGTTGACAACGTAACCTTCTAGACGGAGTTTATGTGGGGGGGGTTTGGGGGGGGGAAAATACCTAGAAATATTAAAAAAATCTGTTTTTAACAAGTAGACTTGGTACAAACGCTACGACTAAAAATCATTAAAAACAGTACCCAAATAATTATTTACGGAAATGAGATGCTTCTTCTAAAAGCAATAGTAATATCTAGTGGCGCGCGCTCATTTTTATGGTAGCAAACTCTCATTTTTTTGGTTGCAAGTAACCATAAGATTTAACCTGAATAAAGAAAAAAATCATACGATTAAAATCTGTCTTAGATCAAGTTGGTCGTCACGTCATTGTCATTGTCGTCAACCTTGCGGAAATTAATTTTCGTTTCTCCCCTAAGCTACGAACGCAAAGCCGTTCAACAAAATCGATACCGCCTCCTCATTGCGGACATTTTGGTACCAGTTTGGTCTCCTAGCTCCCAATATTCAGGGAGATATCAATTTTTTACTGTCACCATTCTTGGTTTCATTGACGATGACGGCAATGACAACGACGACTGAAATTAATTTTCGTTGCTCCCCTAAGCTACGAACGCAAAGCCGTTTGACATAATCGATACCACCTTGTCATTGCGGACATTTTGGTACCAGTTTGGTCTACTATCTCCCAATACTCAGGGAGATATCAAGTTTTTACTGTCACCATTGTTCTTGTTCTTGGTTCATTGTTGTTGATTCTTTGTTTGCTTGCTTCTTTTGTTTGAAGTCGATCGAACGAGCGCGCGCGAATGCACGAATGAGACACGAGTGAATGAATGAGACACGAATGAGACGCGAGTGAATGAATGAGACGCGAATGAGTCTCGGGACCGATCGTACGAGTCATATTGCTTCTGCAGGAATGGACTAACATGATTGGAGATGGGAATGGAAGTGGGAATGAGAATTTACCACTTACCGATTCCGGTTCTCCTTCTTACTAAAAATAGGGCTTTATGTACCGGACATACAGGGCGCAAGGTAATCTATACAGCCCATTGGTACAAAGGACACGTGCAGCATCGAAGTATTAGCGGGTCGATGCCGATTATTAGTGATTTAGTGTGTGCATTGGAGTATTAGCAGTCCGATGCACCAATATGGTGATTTTAGTAAAAGAGCAATTTTTCTGCTCACAATTTCAAGTAACAATTTCATGTAATAACCAAACAAGTTAAACTACCAAATACCGACTGTTCACCTCCATATTTTCAGAGCCCTCCAAACATCTTTTTCCATTACCGGTACGAAAACAAAAAGTGGAAAAAGAAGCAAGCAAGAGATCTAATCGTGAGATGGAGACTCAAATAATATTACTTTTGAAAACTCCTGCAAAAAAAAGAGGCTTATCTAAACACCCCAAAAAAAACCTTGGAGAACCAGATGTTTTTAATGGAATTAAAATAACAGCTTTTTACCTGATTCTTCTGGCTATGCCTGCGCGCGCACGCGCGCGCATGCCAGCCGCGGATAAGGGACAGACAATAAAAACAAAAATAGGGGTAAAGGACGGACCAAAAAACGGAAAAAGGACAGACCATAAAAAAGGAAAAAGGACAGACCATAAAAACGGAAAAAGGACAGACCATAAAAACGGAAAAAGCACAGACCATAAAAACGGAAAAAGGACAGACCATCAAGTACATGCCAAGCAGTACAAGTACTACTACAGGTACGGTACTACTACCAGTAGTAATGCAAGTACCACATAGACAGTACACACTAATTTGCAATTAACAAATAGAAATTCAGATATTTTGTGTGATTGAACCATGAATATTGTTCCTGTTATGGATGAGATGAATCATGAAAGAAACAGAAGTGAGTTATCTGTCATAGTTTGTCTGTCACCACCTAATTAGTGCATTGAGGAACTGGATTTGGAGGGAAAATACACACTAATTTGCAATAAAAAAATAGAAAATCACATATTTTGTGTGATTGAACCATGAATATTGTTCCTGTTATGGATGAGATGAATCATGAAAGAAACAGAAGTGAGTTATCTGTCATAGTTTGTGTGTCACCACCTAATTAGTGCATTGGGGTACTGGATTTGGAGAAAAAATACACACTAATTTGCAATTAACAAATAGAAAATCACATATTTTGTGTGATTGAACCATGAATATTGTTCCTGTTATGGATGAGATGAATCATGAAAGAAACAGAAGTGAATTATCTGTCATAGTTTGTGTGTCACCACCTAATTAGTGCATTGGGGTACTGGATTTGGAGGAAAAATACACACTAATTTGCAATTAACAAATAGAAATTCAGATATTTTGTGTGATTGAACCATGAATATTGTTCCTGTTATGGATGAGATGAATCATGAAAGAAACAGAAGTGAGTTATCTGTCATAGTTTGTCTGTCACCACCTAATTAGTGCATTGGAGTACTGGATTTGGAGGGAAAATACACACTAATTTGCAATTAAAAAATAGAAATTCAGATATTTAGTGTGATTGAACCATGAATATTGTTCCTGTTATGGATGAGATGAATCATGAAAGAAACAGAAGTGAGTTATCTGTCATAGTTTGTCTGTCACCACCTAATTAGTGCATTGGGGTACTGGATTTGGAGAAAAAATACACACTAATTTGCAATTAAAAAGTAGAAATTCAGATATTTTGTGTGATTGAACCATGAATATTGTTCCTGTTGTGGATGAGATGAATCATGAAAGAAACAGAAGTGAGTTATCTGTCATAGTTTGTGTGTCACCACCTAATCAGTGCATTGGGGTACTGGATTTGGAGAAAAAATACACACTAATTTGCAATTAAAAAATAGAAAATCAGATATTTTGTGTGATTGAACCATGAATATTGTTCCTGTTATGGATGAGATGAATCATGAAAGAAACAGAAGTGAGTTATCTGTCATAGTTTGTCTGTCACCACCTAATTAGTGCATTTGGGTACTAAGAATTTTCAACACCAAAAAGGTTACATGGGGAGACCAATCTTGCTACTGCCATAACTTTGCTTCCAGAGGGAGTTAGAAGGTTCTACAGGTACCAGCGCCCATCTACATGCATTGTTGTCGACGTTTGAGCTATCTATCGATTCAAACGATTGGCAGGGGGGCTCTCGCTAGCAAAATTCGTGTAAATTGTGTAAGCATTTTCAACAACAAAATGTCGCCTGGGAATACCAAGCTTCACTTGATTTGTAGTATAGATCACTTGGTAAGATCGGTATGAACGTATGTAGCTTGCTTGCTTGTACTAGTTTTCAACTGCGCATTTTAAAGGAAAATCTCGCGCGAATGACGTCACTTGATTGGTAGTATAGATTGATTGGTAAAATAAGTATGAAGGTAGCTAACTACAGTATGAGTGTGTACTGGATTGGGGGGCGGGGGGGGGGGGGGGGGGGGGGACTAATATTTTAAAAAAAGTTTCCTTAACATTCACCCCCTCAAAAGTGAAGTATGACTCAAGCATGGTATGTAGTATGAGTATGTACTGGATCTAAGAACAAATCTTTTGAAACTGAGTTATATTTTGGTCGGGGATTGGCAGGATTTGCACTGTCTTCAAGTTTGGTGGGTTTTTTGGTTGATGATTGAGTTAATTTTAGGTTGGGAATGGGCAGGATTTGCACTGTCTTCAAATCTTGTGAGTTTTTGGGTTGATGACTGAGTTATAGTTTGGTCGGGGATTGGCATGATTTGCACTGTCTTCAAGACTGGTGGGATTTTGGGTTGATGTCTGAGTTATAGTTTGGTTGGGGATTGGCAGGATTTGCACTGTCTTCAAATCTGGTGGGTTCATGGGTTGATAACCGAGTTATAGTTTGGTTGGGGATTGGCAAGATTTTCACTGTCTTCAAATCTGCTGGGTTTTTGGATTGATGACTGACTTATATGTTGGTTGGGGATTGGCATGATTTGCACTGTCTTCAAATCTGGTGAGTTTTTGGGTTGATGACTGAGTTATAGTTTGGTCGGGGATTGGCAGGATTTGCACTGTCTCCAAATCTGGTGGGTTTTTTGATTGATGATTGAGTTAATTTTAGGTTGGGGATTGGCAGGATTTACACTGTCTTCAAATCTGGTGGGTTTTTTGATTGATGACAGAGTTAATTTAAGGTTGGGGATTGGCAGGATTTGCAATGTCTTCAAATCTGGTGGGTTTTTTGATTGATGATTGAGTTAATTTAAGGTTGGGGATTGGCAGGATTTACACTGTCTTCAAATCTGGTGGGTTTTTTGATTGATGATTGAGTTTATTTAAGGTTGGGGATGGGCATGAGTTGCACTGTCTTCAAATCTGGTGGGTTTTTGGGTTGATGGCTGAGTTTTAATTTGCTTGGGGATTGGCGAAATTTGCACTGTCTTCAATTCTGGTGAGTTTTTGGGTTGATGACTGAGTTATAGTTTAGTCAAGGATTGGCAGGATTTATACTGTCTTCAAATCTGGTGGGTTTTTTGATTGACGATTGAGTTAATTTAAGGTTGGGGATGGGCATGAGTTGCACTGTCTTCAAATCTGGTGGGTTTTTGGGTTGATGGCTGAGTTTTAATTTGCTTGGGGATTGGCGAAATTTGCACTGTCCTCAATTCTGGTGGGTTTTTGGGTTGATGACTGAGTTATAGTTTGGTCGGGGATTGGCAGGATTTGCACTGTCTCCAAATCTGGTGGGTTTTTTGATTGACGATTGAGTTAATTTTAGGTTGGGGATGGGCAGGATTTGCACCGTCTTCAAATCTGGTGGGTTTTTTTATTGATGATTGAGTTAATTTAAGGTTGGGGATGGGCAGGATCTGCACTGTCTTCGAATCTGGTGGATTTTTGGGTTGATGACAGAGTTAATTTAAGGTTGGGGATTGGCAGGATTTGCACTGTCTTCAAATGTGGTGGGTTTTTTGATTGATGATTGAGTTAATTTAAGGTTGGGGATTGGCAGGATTTGCACTGTCTTCAAATCTGGTGGGTTTTTTTATTGATGATTGAGTTAATTTAAGGTTGGGGATGGGCAGGATTTGCACTGTGTTCAAATCTGGTGGGTTTTTTGATTGATGATTGAGTAAATTTAAGGTTGGGGATGGGCATGATTTGCGCTGTCTTCAAATCTGGTGGGTTTTTGGGTTGATGACTGAGTTATAGTTTAGTTGGGGATTGGCAGGATTTACACTGTCTTCAAATCTGGTGGGTTTTTTGGTTGATGATTGAGTTAATTTAAGGTTGGGGATGGGCAGGATTTGCACCGTCTTTAAATCTGGTGGGTTTTTTTTATTGATGATTGAGTTAATTTTAGGTTGGGGATTGGCAAGATTTTCACTGTCTTCGAATATGGTGGGTTTTTTGGTTGATGATTGAGTTAATTTAAGGTTGGGGATGGGCAGGATTTGCACCGTCTTCAAATCTGGTGGGTTTTTTGATTGATGATTGAGTTAATTTAAGGTTGGGGATGGGCAGGATCTGCACTGTCTTCAAATCTGGTGGGTTTTTGGGTTGATGACAGAGTTAATTTAAGGTTGGGGATTGGCAGGATTTGCACTGTCTTCAAATCCGGTGGGTTTTTTGATTGATGATTGAGTTAATTTTAGGTTGGGGATTGGCAGGATTTACACTGTCTTCAAATCTGGTGGGTTTTGTGATTGATGATTGAGTAAATTTAAGGTTGGGGATGGGCATGATTTGCACTGTCTTCAAATCTGGTCGGTTTTTGGGTTGATGACTGAGTTATAGTTTAGTCGGGGATTGGCAGGATTTACACTGTCTTCAAATCTGGTGGGTTTTTGGGTTGATGATTGATTTAATTTAAGGTTGGGGATGGGCAGGATTTTCACTGTCTTCAAATCTGGTGGGTTTTTTGATTGATGATTGAGTTAATTTTAGGTTGGGGATTGGCAAGTTTATACTGTCTTCAAATCTGGTGGGTTTTTTGATTGATGATTGAGTTAATTTAAGGTTGGGGATGGGCAGGATTTGCACCGTCTTCAAATCTGGTGGGTTTTTTGATTGATGATTGAGTTAATTTAAGGTTGGGGATGGGCAGGATCTGCACTGTCTTCAAATCTGGTGGGTTTTTGGGTTGATGACAGAGTTAATTTAAGGTTGGGGATGGGCAGGATTTGCACTATCTTCAAATCTGGTGGGTTTTTTGATTGATGATTGAGTTAATTTTAGGTTGGGGATTGGCAGGATCTGCACTGTCTTCAAATCTGGTGGGTTTTTTGATTGATGATTGAGTAAATTTAAGGTTGGGGATGGGCAGGATTTGCACCGTCTTCAAATCTGGTGGGTTTATGGGTTGATGACAGTGTTTCAATTTGCTTGGGGATTGGCAAAATTTGCACTGTCTTCAATTCTGGTGAGTTTTTGGGTTGATGACTGAGTTATAGTTTGGTCAGGGATTGACATGATTTGCACTGTCTTCAAATCTGGTGGGTTTTTGGGTTGATGGTTGAGTAAATTTTAGGTTGGGGATGGGCAGGATCTGCACTGTCTTCAAATCTGGTGGGTTTTTGGGTTGATGACAGAGTTAATTTAAGGTTGGGGATTGGCAGGATTTGCACTGTCTTCAAATCTGGTGGGTTTTTTGATTGATGATTGAGTTAATTTTAGGTTGGGGATTGGCAGGATCTGCACTGTCTTCAAATCTGGTGGGTTTTTTGATTGATGATTGTGTTAATTTAAGGTTGGGGATTGGCAGGATTTACACTGTCTTCAAATCTGGTGGGTTTTTTGATTGATGATTCAGTAAATTTAAGGTTGGGGATGGGCAGGATTTGCACCGATTTCAAATCTGGTGGGTTTATGGGTTGATGACAGTGTTTCAATTTGCTTGGGGATTGGCAAAATTTGCACTGTCTTCAATTCTGGTGAGTTTTTGGGTTGATGACTGAGTTATAGTTTGGTCAGGGATTGGCAGGATTTGCACTGTCTTCAAGTCTTGTGAGTTTTTGGGTTGATGACTGAGTTATAGTTTGGTTGGGGATTGGCATGATTTGTAATCTCTTCAAATCTGGTGGGTTTTTTGATTGATGATTGAGTTAATTTTAGGTTGGGGATGGGCAGGATTTGCACTGTCTTCAAGTTTGGTGAGTCTTTGGGTTGATGATTGAGTTAATTTAAGGTTGGGGATGGGCAGGATTTGCACTGTCTTCAAATCTGGTGGGTTTATGGGTTGATGACCGCGTTATAGTTTGGTTGAGGATTGGCAAGATTTTCACTGTCTTCAAATCTGCTGGGTTTTTGGATTGATGACTGAGTTATATGTTGGTCAGGGATTGGCAAGATTTGCACTGTCTTCAAATCTGGTGAGTTTTTGGGTTGATGACTGAGTTATAGTTTGGTTGAGGATTGGCAAGATTTTCACTGTCTTCAAATCTGCTGGGTTTTTGGATTGATGACTGAGTTATATGTTGGTCAGGGATTGGCAAGATTTGCACTGTCTTCAAATCTGGTGAGTTTTTGGGTTGATGACTGAGTTATAGTTTGGTTGGGGATTGGCAGGATTTGCACTGTCTTCAAGTTTGTTGGGTTTTTGGGTTGATGATTGAGTTCATTTTAGGTTGGGGATGGGCAGGATTTTTACTGTCTTCAAATCTGGTGAGTTTTTGGGTTGATGACTGAGATAGTTTGGTCAAGGATTGGCAGAATTTGCAAAGTCTTCAAATCTGGTGGGTTTTTGGGTTGATGACTGAGTTATAGTTTGGTAAGGGATTGGCATGATTTGCACTGTCTTCAAATCTGGTGGGTTTTTTGATTGATGATTGAGTTAATTTAAGGTTGGGGATGGGCAGGATTTGCACTATCTTCAAATCTGGTGGGTTTATGGGTTGATGACCGAATTAGTTTGGTTAAGGATTTGCAAGATTTTCACTGTCTTCAAATCTGGTTTCAAATCTGGTGGGTTTTTGGGTTGATGACTGAGTTATAGTTTGGCGGGGGATTGGCAAGATTTGCACTGTCTTCAAATCTGGTGAGTTTTTGGGTTGATGACTGAGATAGTTTGGTCGAGGATTGGCAGAATTTGCACAGTCTTTAAATCTGGTGGGTTTTTGGGTCGATGACTGAGTTATAGTTTGGCCGGGGATTGGCAAGATTTGCACTGTCTTCAAATCTGGTGAGTTTTTGGGTTGATGACTGAGTTATAGTTTGGTTGGGGATTGGCAAGATTTGCACTGTCTTCAAATCTGGTGGTTTTTTTGGTTGATGATTGAGTTCGTTTTAGGTTGGGGATGGGCAGGATTTTTACTGTCTTCAAGTTTGGTGGGTTTATGGGTTGATGACTGAGGTATAGTATGGTCGGGGATTTGCAGGATTTGTAGTGTCTTCAAATCTGGTTGATTTATGGGTTGATGATTGATTTAATTTTAGGTTTGGGATGGGCAGGATTTGCACTGTCTTCAAATCTGGTGGGTTTATGGGTTGATGACTGAGTTATAGTTTGGTTGGGGATTGGCAGGATTTGCACTGTCTTTAAATCTGGTGGGTTTTTGGGTTGATGGTTGAGTAAATTTTAGGTTGGGGATGGGCAGGATTTGCACTGTATTCAAACCTGGTTAGTTTTTGGGTTGATGACTAAGTTATAGTTTGGTCGGGGATTGGCAGGATTTGCACTGTCTTCAAATCTGGTGAGTTTTTGGGTTGATGAGTGAGTTAATATTAGGTTGGGGATGGTCAGGATTTGCACTGTCTTCAAATAATTGGTATGATTGAGAAGAACATAGACAGCTTGCTTGTAGATCTGGTAGCTCGTAATTACCGGTAGCTCCTACAACTTGCTTGTTCGAATGTAACCCCACCCCTATGAATGTAGATACCTTGCTGATAGCTTACACATAAATTTGGTTGGTTGGCTAATTGTAGAATTGGTTCTGGTAAGAATTGGTGGTACAGATCAGAACACCTTTGGTAAATCTGATCTTACTTGATGCACACGCGTTATCGTACGAGTACTTCTTACCATAACTTTACTGACACATACTTACAATACATACAGTAACTACCTATTCAACAACTCCACAGGGCCCCTGCAAAGCACTAATTCCTGTAGAACGTAAGTAAGTACAGTACGTGTATTTTTGACCAACAGCACTATGACAGATGACTCACTCGTCCAAGAACTGTTTCTCTACCCCCCGCGGGCTGTATTTTTAAAATTTTTGACCCTATTTTTAAAATTTCCTATCTTTTTAGGTCGCGTGTCTACTAAAATACCTTGCGTGTTGCGCCCTTCTCCTTTCCAGACAATATCTCATTGATCCCTATCTGGATCATCACCTAAAACTCACTCTCAACTTGGTGGAATAAAAATAATCAATTAAATAACATTTTCAGGGTTAGGGATATCATAAAGTTGCCGTGATGAACAATATTTTGTGTCAAACTTCTTCCGCACAAATGATTTTCTCTCATCTTCGCAACATGCTGTTAACTGCACTTAGTAACACACTGAGTACAAAATACCACAATAAATACACAGTACAAAAACCATGTACAAGTCTACAGGTAATGAACATGTGTGTGCTCCGTACACTGAAATCTCTTCAAAAAAAGAACAAGTGAAAAGACCCTGCAAACACAGCAGAAAAACTCTCAAAGACATTATTTATTTTTGATAGGAATTCCGATCATCAAAATCACCAATGTCATTAACTTCCATTTTGACGACCCTGCAACGACCCTTCTGTTTCTCCTTCACTAGAACAGACCATGAAGGTTCACCACCATACAAATAGTACAAAATGACACCAACTCAAATACCTACACATTAATCTACTTCATTTTCAAACGGGAAGGGTATTCAAACGGCAAAGACAACAACCACTATGAGCCCTACTCCGACCCATATCTTTCCCCTTGGATAAAGGAGAGAATGGAGACAGACATGTACAACCCCTACCAGGTTTGAACGCCAGCATGTTACTATATAAGCAGAAACTCCAAATCCGTTTTTTCAACACAGAAAACACACACACACACACTCCAAATAACGAGCAGATATCTCCATACTGGAGTCACCGACAGCAATGATATTGCAGGGATCTCTTCATTATATCAAGAAGGACGAGGCCTGCAAGTTTCGTATTGATCCAGTCAGCGGATTAGAAGGAACAGACTCAACATAGCAGAGTAACAAATTTGGTTGTATTTCAAGGAAGCAACCCAAATAACGGCGACAGCAGATATCTCTATAACAACGACACCAACAGCAACGATATTGCAGGGGCCTCTTCATTACATATATAAGAACACGCCGCCCAAGTTTCGAATTGATTGACCTAGCGGATCAGAAGAATCGAACCGGTGAAGCAGAGGGGCAAAATTTGGCTATATTTCAAGGAAGCAACCCAAAAAACAGTCACAGCAGATATCTCTGGACCAACGGCACCAACAGCAATGATATTGCAGGGTCCTCTTCATTACATATATAAGAACACGCCGCCCAAGTTTCGAATCGATTGATCCAGCGGATCAGAAAAAAACGACTCAACATGGATGGGAAAGATGATGGGCAAAATGTGGCTAAAAAATGGGCCTCCAATATTAAATTCCTTTCGTGACCAGAAGTACCAAAGTTACCAAAGGGTAGATTTCCTATGCGCATGAATCAATGAGTCCCGTATTCATCTAAATAATCGATTCCCACGGCATATCGGTTCCCACGGCGCATCGATTCCCACCGCGCATAAACGGTGAGCAATCCCTGTCTTACGATATTGCCATTGTTCTTCGGTGAGCAAACTCTGATTTCATAAAATATCACACGAGCTACGGGAGCAATTCCTGACCTTAATGATAAACATTTCATGGAGTCTTCCTAACGGAACAAGAGAAGAAAACCGTTGACATGTGATTCTCACACAATACATATACATGCATACAAATATATATGGTCAACGACTAATACATGCACGGAAATAATCAGCGAGTAATCTCAGCATTACGCAACAGCAGTTGCAACGTATTCATCTCAATAAAAGAGATATCTTGCATTTCGGCAAGATTTCACTTTATCTCATACTTTTAACATTCAACTGATTTATATCCCAAAATTCACACTAGTTGCTACCAACTACCTGTAATCTACATACTAAGATCTGTCTCGCTGCAATCTGAATAAGTCACAGCAAGAGGAGATCTGGCGTTTCCCTAGTCTCGCCTGTAGTCCGATTATCCGTTGCCAAAAGTATCCAACCACAATTGTCACGCGTAGAGTACAATCGTTCGTCTACTAACACACTAACACAGCGTTGCTGTTCGTCAGAAGTCCTTGAATCAGACTCTCAACGAATCGGATTCAGAAGGAAAATAATAGATTAACAGTCGCAAGCTCTAAGAAGGCTTGCACACAAGAAGGAACAGGAACGGAATTGAACATAATCCCTACGCTGGCATATGCACGTCGCACATCGCACAAGAAGCAGTTCCCATTCTCAGTTACCACGCACTTCTTTCCAAGGCTCCGAACCACCACAGATGCCGAACATACCATTGATGCCCGGCAATGCACTCGGAGGCGAAGAGAAGAATGACGCCGAAGTCACCACTATGGAACGCTTTCCCAGCTTCGATGCTGATATGAGAAAGATACTCATATCATTACTCAACGTAACAAGTGAGATTACTAGCAAGTTGTGCCTAGCTCTCAAAGAAGGCGGATTATGCGAGTGGAAGTCGTTCCTCGACGCACTTATTGAACCGGATTTTGCACGCGAACTTACCTATATGGAGCAAGGATTGGCAACGCATATCCCTCGATCCATCCAAAGGAGCATAGAAGCACTTGCGGATTTCGCTATCGACCTACAAGAAGAAGGTGTCGACCTAGGAGAAGACGAGAAGGACTGGAAAGATGTAAAGTCATATACATACAGGGAATTCCAGGCATTCCGCGGAGAGCGTGCCCAACGCTTACGTAACGAATCTGTTCTGAACCCACCACCTCCTCCGGCGGGAAGTAACAAAAAGTCCCCTCAGCAGGTAAAGTACGAATCATGGTGCCGAAAAGCACGAGATGAAAAGTCCTTTACACCCCTCACGAATGACTCGAGATTCGAACACTGGCTCGTCGGTTTCAAAGCTAAACTCGAGGCATATGACATCAATACAGAGACATTCCTCGATGAAACTTGGCCTCCAGCCACGCTTGTGGGTTACACCCGTGATCTCTACGTCAAACAATGTGCCTTCTTCTGGGTACTAATGTTGGAAGTCTTCAAGAGTGACCTTTCTGCATCATGTGTACACAGTCATTCTACCACTCGTGATGGACGCAAGGCCTACTTCGACTTCGTAAACCTTCATAGCCAATCAAAAGCAAAGGTATACGACAACTCGACCCAGCTACAAGCGTTGCTCAAGTTGAACCTCAACAATTGGAAGGAATCCAAAGTGAAATTCATCACACATTGGTTTGATGAATTGAATCACCTCAACAAGCTCCGTCCTCCCAACAAGCCCCTCGAGTACCATACCGTAAAATCAGCATTGTGTCAGGCATGCTATTCCAGCTTCCAGCTAAGCGAACAGTTTGCCAAAGTCAAGGATCCAGGTGGGACGAATAGCACCGTAACGGATGCAGTTGCCGAAGCCGCTGCTATCCACGATCTTAAAATCACGCTTTTACTCAAAGCAACTCGACTTGATTCCCAGTCTGCGATGTCTGCTCCTCGGTCGACCGTACGTGCACACGTTCATGATTTCTCTTCTGACTCGATCCAAAACCATGATGACTATGCTCTCCCCATCGAATTTGAAGGAGACTATCAAGATTATGCTGTGTTCAAGGCTGGACGTACCCCTGACCCTACCACAAGGTTGCCTACAAACATATGGAAGGCCTTGTCACGTCAGGACATGAAGAGTTGGCTCAGTTTTTCTCCGGAAGGCAAGAAAATCGTGGTTGCCTCATTGCGACACGACTTACTTAACACTAACCAACCTGACCCCAACAGTGTCAAACCCATTACACGAAAGGCATACCAACATGAACACTCGGTATCTTTTCAAGAAGACGATACTTCGACCAAGGATGAGCATGCCAATTCCGCAGCAGACCTACATCCTGCTGTAGAGAATGATCGTAGAGGCGTTTTCCATGCATCTCTAGGTGTATACAAATCCATGACCTCCTCGTCTAAGGACCAGCGACCTCTCAAGTCTTCCGTGTCACCTGCGCATCCAGCTCGATTCCTTTCAAACAACCCTGACATTCAGTACAAAAGGGACGGTGACACCCAAATACCTGTCGGAACACCATCGTATTCCGCCAATTTTCACCAGTGGTATACTCCCGAGGATGATCTCACCTTTCCTAATGATGGTCCCGTAACGTCATACACATACCGTATACACAAAACTACGGTTACTAGCCCTGGTTTTGCCATGGTCGATCGCGGCGCAAATGGCTGCATCATCGGTAATGATGCATGTCTCATCTCCAAGGATATTCCACCACGATATGTTAACGTCACCGGCATTAACAATCATCAGGTACAAAACATTCCCATTGCTACATGCGGAGCATATTCCATGTCGAACAGAGGCCCCGTCATTCTTATTTTCAATGAATGTGCCTATACAGGACGACATCCTTCTATATTGTCATCCGGCCAGATGGAAGCATATTTTTCCACTGTAGACGACACGTCCATCAAAGCAGGCGGAGGACAGGTCATCACCACCTCCGATGGCTATGCACTGCCTCTTAGCATACGACACGGCTTACCATACCTTGCGATGCGAAAGTATACGACTGTCAAATTTGACACGCTACCACATGTTATCATGACGTCCGATAAACATTGGGACCCATCTGTTCTCGATACCACGATCAGTGCAAAGGATGAACAATTTCTCCAGAAATATCCTCCACAACCACAGCAACTCCCTTATGCCGATTACGACGAATATGGGAACCCACGCTGCCTTGAAGGATTCGATATATCTGTTTCTCCCGGGTCCTCCACGGTCACATCCCTCAGCTCGTATTCCAGCCATTCCACCCGATCTCCCTTTCTTCCAATTGATGATCATAAGAACAACGATCGCTCCTTTTGGCTTACTTCCACTGACTACGCTCATCAAGAACGTCTCGCATGCTGCGCGCCAACCGCAGTCTCTGGAACAGTCACTGCGTTTCCGACAGATTGTACAGCCAGTGACACTACACGCATTGCAGCTACGCCCCGCGAAAGATACCCCAACGAACATGACTACTTATCCCTGAAACCTTTCTTTTGTTGGGTTTCCACCGATCGCATCAAAGCTACGTTTGAAAACTCAACCCAATACGGTTCATTAGCGGTTAGCCCTGATGGTAACATTTTCAAACGGTTTCATTCCCCTCAACCGGCCATGAACGTTCGCCCCTTCAATGACGATGTTATGTCCGATGCAGTCTATTCAGATGTCCCAGCAATTGATGGTGGATCCAAGATTGCTCAGATCTTCTTTGGCCGCAAATCACATATTATTCACGTTGAAGAAATGCGTACCACCGGCGATTTCCTACCCTGCTTTCAGAACTTTGTTCGAAAATGGGGCAGGCCCATCCGCCTCCTTTGCGACCACGGTAACTATCAATCAAGTAAGAAAGTCATGGATTACCTCAAAATGTTATGGATTGGACTCTGGCAAAGTGAACCATACCATCAACACCAGAATCAATTCGAACGACGATACCAAACGTTCAAACGCATTGTCATGAAAAGAATTCACCGTGTAACGCGTACTGTACGAAAAGTCATAAGGGCAAATAACCTTATTCGTAAGGTTATTTAACTTGAGTGAATAATCGTCGGCGTTTCATGTGGTTTGTCTCTTTACCAAATTTCCCCATCAGCTCACTCTTCGAAGAATTAACAACTCTAAAACACTATCATGCCCTAAAATCTATGTACAACCTAGTACTAATTCTACGTAATAAGGTACAAATACTGTGATATTCCAATGAGAATATCACGGTGAATTACACGGTAATACGATACTAACAAAAGACCGATCGAAGATGGTTTTGCGTGTGCTTTGTGTCTTAAGAATTACATGTGTTTTGTATGCTTGAAATTACACGATGCGACGAGTAATTTACCGACGAGTAATTAACCTGTCGTCCGCTAAGTCCGACTGCATCTAAGATGATTACTCTTACTCACTAAACCAATCGATCGTAAGAACGATTGCGTTTATTTGTTTGTCATGACACACTTTCTTTACGGAACCAACGGATCGGAACCCAAGAATTGGAAACAACGAATCGGCACGGCAAATCTTTAGTCTTCTTCTCTGTAGGTGCGGGGAATTTTCCCGGTTGGTGATAATTACGAATCGGTTGGCGTGTACATTATATTATTGTTGTTATTATTTACTCTATGTACTACATCAATAGATACTCACCCATTTTGTTCAATTATCATATATTTGAATAGGATCGTCGGCAAAGGCAACACAACGCGAATCGCTCCTCCTCCACCGGCGTTCCTTGTGATGTACGCAATTAGTTTCTTGGAGGTTTCGTTGTCCATTCACACTATTTTTGCGCTCACGTTGTCCTCTTTCATCCGTGCGTAGCACGCCGTAAATCCATGTAGGAGGTCTTCGCTCTTGCGTGACTGGATGGGTTCCACGTCAATATAGTTGGAATCGTAGTCGTACATGAGGAATACGTACTGGTGCCCACGGCGTGACGTGACTGGGCATCTCCCCGGTAGGTCCCACGCAATGAGTTCCTTTGGTTCGTCTTTGGCTCGTGGCCCTGCGTGGTTGGTTGGTTGCTTTTCATATGTGGAAACTATGTCCACGCAGACGTTATGTATCTTCTCCCGGTCGACTCGGGGCGGCTCTGTATCAGCTGTCGGTCTGTTCTTTGCCTGCTTCGGTTTGCGCGTGCTTTGAATACCTTGTCGAACCATTTGTAGGTGTCCCATAGTTGTTTCTTCTGTGAGTGGGAGGTATTGGTTGACACGTTGTACAGTGAGACCCGGCCACGTGGCAAATGAGCCGCGTTCGATGGCGCGGATCCACGTCTCTTTCGTGGTAGAATCGTATTAGCTTGGGGATGGCTTGAATCTGGTATGCCCCTGCCCCCGTGTGTATTGGATATTCGTTTTCGGTATCGTGTTGGTCGGCGCTGGTTGCGCTGGTTGCGTTTTCGTATTCGTTTTGCGGGGGGGGGGGGGGGGGGGGGGGGGGTCTGTCACCCTTGGCGGTTTAGCCGTCCCCGGTGGAGGGTCGGGTTGATGGAGGGGAACCATGTATAGATTCCTTAGGGGGTCACATTGACCGGTGAGTATGATTTGTTGGGTGGGCCCGATAACGGTCACGTCGTCCTTAGAGAACTCTACCTGGCACCCGTGATTGCATAATTTAGATACGGAGACCAAAGGCAATTCGACTTCATCGAATTTGTGGCACCCGCGAGGGCCAATGGGGAGACGAGGTAAGTCTAACAGATCCGTCGCTGTGGAGCGCATCTTGCTCCCATTAGCGCAACCTACTGTCAGCTCACCCGGCGTCTCTTGATGTGCCCCCCCTTGGTACGTCAATGGGACAAAGTGGTCTGTGGCCGCCAAATCCAGGGCCCCATACCCCGGTGGGGGCCGGATATGGAACGCGACGTCGTGTGCAAATGTAACTGTACGCGGTGTCCGAGGGAGGATATCACGCGAGGGATCACGTAGGATACTGAGCAATGTAGAACCATGATTACTAGATTTATGTATACTACTACTGTGGTCCCTCCCACGCCGTCAGGATCGGAGGGGGGCCTCGAACACTCCACGCCCATCGCCATTGGGATTGGGTCCATTCCACTTCATCCACCTGTCGTTGTTTCTGGTGGATCCTCCCATCTGGTTGTCGTAGGAGGCTCCCTCCTGGTGGGCGGCCTTGTTCCTCCTGTTGAAGCAATCTCGTCCGGTATGTGAGAGGTTGACATCGCAAGAGTGGCAGTAATATTTGTATTGTTTCCACTCGTGGGCAAGTGGGCATCCTGGCCTGGGCTGCCTGGGGCGACTGGCGTCCGCTGCCTTAAGACGATTGACGTCTGTTTGTAGGGATGCCATGGCTGTTTCCCACTGGTTGTTAAATTCCTTCTGAAACTGGCTGTTGAGCTGATTCAATCCAAAGGCAAGGAAGAGCAACGGGAGCTTTAGCTGCAGGCCGGTTGAGGTGCCGGTCTGTTGTGGTCTAATATTTCTCTGATATCCACTACGACTGGATGCGAATCCAATCAGATCTATTCTGACTATCGACCAGTCGACGCAATCAGTTAGATCTTAGGCTTGTAGTTCTACAAATGAGACGCAAAGGAGGCGTCTGGTGCAAGGTTTAAGGTTGAATAATCAAATAATCTAAAAGAATAAGCGTGTTGGCTTGCTGGAGAGCAAGTTACCGCTTTAAAGCGTGCTGCCGCTAACAAATACAGCACGATACGAGTATTTTATACGGTAATATACCGTGTGTTACGAGAAAAATATCGTGTTGTCGCTAATACAACACGTATTTTGTGCAGCAGAAAGAAAAAAAGTTCGTGAGCACAAAGATCGAACCTCTGCTGTCTTTTCTTGAAAACAAAACACTTAACGAGATGACTAGCATATGCTAGTGCCTGCCGTGTGTTCTCTCTTGGATCTCTAAGTATCGATAATTCGATCGTACGAGTGACGACCATTTTGGCTCGCAAGGTTGAGCCATTTGGTCAATAATGAGACACTTGGCTCGCAAGACTGAGCCATATGGTAAATAATGAGATACCCGGCTCGCAAGATCGAGCCATTTGGTCACCAAAATGAGATATTTTGGCTCACAGATTGAGCCATTTGGGCCATAAGGTTAAACATTATGATTCGCGTACAAGCACCAAGCTGGACGCGTGTGGATAAAGAATGAGATGCCACTGTACCATTGTTACATACGGTTATGCTGGACATGAAAGGAATTTAATACTGGTGTGACATTGTCATCGTAGATGCCGCCGTCGCGGTCGACGCTGTGGTTTCGGACACATGGGAATAGATCTCTTGGCACACGTTGGCCAGCTCAAGTTGTTGTGTCTCGAGGTCAGTGAAACATTGGTCGTTGTGTATGTCCACCATGTTGGCCGTCGCAGTTTTGCTGTGGTATCCGCTGTACAACTCCTTTAGTCGTTGGCCCCAGAACTTTTTGTAGTGTATGAACTCGTCACCCTTGGCTATGGTTGTCCTGTGTTGTTTCCAGTCCTCATTAACCCTGTGGAGGGTAATTGGGTCGTGTTTGCTGCGCATGAATGCGTCCCGGGCATAATTGATCATTTGTGCTGAGGATACTTCTGCAGTTTCCGGGAGTAGATTGATCTGCCATTGATACTTAGTTGACTGTCTGAAGTACTCCTTGGGACCAATTGGGCTCAGCGTATATGATAGGGCATTCATTTTCTTCGAGAGCTCGCGGGTAAGCTGGTGCTGGGCATCAGTCGTACAGAGGTCAGCCTCCATGGTCTGGAATGCAGCTAGTACTGTGGTTCCCCTGGGGAATGCCTCGGAGCCCGGGTCTTTTAAGTCATCCAGCATGGCGGGGAACTTTTTGTCTGTGATGAGTAGTGCCTCTCTATCGTATTTGTTCCACTCCACATATAGCGCGCGTCTGCGTTTCCATAGTTTATACGTGTCCGAGGTGAGCTCTATTGAACTATCGAGTTCTTGTGGCTCCGTCGGTGCTGTGGGATATTGGGCTCCAGCGTCTCTTGCCTTGCATTGTTCCTCACTCTCCAACAGGAATGCATACCCACTTCCTTGTAGGTATTTGATGGATACTACTTCGGCCAATGCGTTGGCTAGGGTCTTTTTGAGCTCGTATACATCTACGCTCGTCGGTACCGAGATGGGCTTCAATTGGGTCTCATCCAGATGGTCCTTGACCCCGGTGTAATCCTTCTTCTTGACCATCTCTTCGTCGGTACTGTCTTTGTCGCTGCTGTCGTCTTGTCCGGTGTAGTCGTACAGTAGTTTGTTCTGTTGTTGTAACTGGGTCTGTCTCTCTCCAGTATACTCGAGTATATCCCGATTGTAGAGTTTGAGTTCCTTCAGTTGGTCTCTGAGGTCTCTAAGTTTGCGTGTACCGGTTACGTGGGATGTGTCTAGGCTGGTGTCCGGGGTAATTCCCCTGGTTGCGGGTTCTGTATTGATTTCTTCAGTTTGTGTTCCCTCTGGCATTGGGTAGTGTAATCTTATTGATAACTAATAAGACCAAAGTCGTAAACGTTGTTAGGTTATGTAGTTAGATTGTTATTTCGTTTTTGTTTTACGGTGTTGGAAAGAGTTATCAATAAGATTATGATCGGATTGTTTCTGGACCATATTGATCTCCCATTTACTAATTTGTCATGTCTTTGTGTGGAGATACGCGTATTGTATCGAGAGTTCGATTCCCATATTGTGTACCTCTGTTCAGTGCTTTAAGTATCGCTTGATACTCACCAGCGCTTATGTATAATTTACTTATCGTACTCATCTTGGAATCTCTTGGAATCGTACGTTACTTATCACGTATACGTAAATTCTACGTTTCGTATCACGTATTTTACGTATCACATATTTTACGTATCACGTAATTTACGTATCACGTATACGTAAATTGTACGTTTCGTATCACGTAATTTACGTATCACGTATGTAAATTGTACGTTTCGTATCACGTAAGTTACGTATCACGTAAACGTAAATTGTACGTATCGTATCACGTATCACGCTTGATTTAGTAATTCAATAGATTGGAATCGATTGTCGGATGAAAAGAATTCACCGTGTAACGCGTACTGTACGAAAAGTCATAAGGGCAAATAACCTTATTCGTAAGGTTATTTAACTTGAGTGAATAATCGTCGGCGTTTCATGTGGTTTGTCTCTTTACCAAATTTCCCCATCAGCTCACTCTTCGAAGAATTAACAACTCTAAAACACTATCATGCCCTAAAATCTATGTACAACCTAGTACTAATTCTACGTAATAAGGTACAAATACTGTGATATTCCAATGAGAATATCACGGTGAATTACACGGTAATACGATACTAACAAAAGACCGATCGAAGATGGTTTTGCGTGTGCTTTGTGTCTTAAGAATTACATGTGTTTTGTATGCTTGAAATTACACGATGCGACGAGTAATTTACCGACGAGTAATTAACCTGTCGTCCGCTAAGTCCGACTGCATCTAAGATGATTACTCTTACTCACTAAACCAATCGATCGTAAGAACGATTGCGTTTATTTGTTTGTCATGACACACTTTCTTTAGTTTATCAGACCCACAGCACTCTACAAGCTGTGGAGGACGGCGTTTCCACCGAAACGCAGTTGAGCTCGAAGACTAATCCGGACTAGCCTGATCAGCTACCGGCATCAACCCTCAAGGATGTAAAAGAGGCAGTTGCTTGTGGAGCCCTGGAATAGACCAACACCAGGGCGGCCTCCCTTGAAAGAAGAGGCCGAAGACTCGAACCAAGGTGGTGGCTCCACCGGGTTTCGAGATCCAGCAAAACAAGCAAGGGAAAAGAGACTGGACGATTCAGCTGAACGAATCGCCCAGGTTGGCATCAGTTGAAAGGAATCAATATCCGAGAACACTGATCTTTCACTGAAAACAAGAATGACGTGAGCCAGAAGATTGAGCCTCAAGTATTCTGTGGTGAAACAGATTGGAAGGAACAGATTGCAAAAAGCATCTGCCCGCAAGAAGGAACAGATTGCAAAGAGCGTCTGCCCGCACGAAAAACGAAAATCGAAAGATATAGAAATGAGAACACCAAATCTCGAAGATCGAAAGATCTCAAAGATCCAAAAGGAAAAAGAGAACACTAAATTCTCAGGAAACAATCTTACACCACAGAAATACAGAATGAGCAAAATCCCAAGAAAGGATAGGAAAGCTCACAATCTTGATTTGCAACAAAAGCAAAAGCTCACACAATACAAAACTAAACGGAACGAAAATTCGATCCGAATAGTCGAAAAGCATAGTCAGAAAGTATAAACAAAACCGGAACGAAAATTCGATCCGGATAAATACAGAACGACAGTCACCAACATTTACCATCCATATCTCACACCCAGAACTCTCGATTCGATTACATTCTCTCTCCACATACCACCATCGATTGAACATTCAATATTCCATCGAATATCATCTATTCTACTCCGAATAATCCGAAAACTCTCTTCAAAGTGACCATCCGACCATTAGAATACAAAATTCGCCACCATGGTACGAACTAGAGCGGACGACGACATGGAAGAAACAAAAATGGAGGTGGATGACGATGATTCAGACGATGACGATTTGGAAGAGAAATTGGAAGATAAAATCATGGAAGTCATGGAAAGGGCCTTTGAAGACCCAGAATCAAACTCAACCATGAAGAGAATCATCGATCAAGAAATAAAGAAAAGAGTCAGGGCAATGAGAGATGCAGAAAGAAAGGGTGCGAATCCAGATGATGAGGATGAAGGAAACGATGCTGACCAAAATGCAGAGAACGCAAGAGCTGAACGGCTGGGAAGAAGGTCATCCCAACTCAGGATAAAAATCAGGGGATTCAACAATGGTAGATTCCTGAACCCAGAACAGCTTGCTTTCAGGAGCAGCCTAATGGATTTTGGCATCAACTATGAATCAGCCGAGGAAATTATGAGGGGAGGGATGTCTAATATCCGAGAAATTACAGACCTCAACAAAGAAAGCATTAAATCGTTCATGCATGGACTGAAATCTATCAGTCCGGACTGTCCTAATCCGAAAAGTATCCACTATGGTAACAGATTATCATCGAGGCTCCTAACTTGGGCAAATTGGGCCCGGTATCAACCATTGATTGGAGTCAAGCCAATGGCTATCGACTGGAACGCAAACCCAAACAACTTGGAACTGCAGCAATTCAGAATCAAGATGATGGAATCAAGTGTGAAATCACAGGAAAAGGCAACTCCACCAGAGCTGAAGGATCTCACAAAATTCAGGGAATGGGAGGAAGGCTTCCGACAAAACTTGAGATACAGATTCAACTCTGAGGGTTTTCCAATCTTGTATGTCATAAGACCCCAAGAAAAGGAAGAAGTTACTGATGAAGCCAGGGCTGGAACAGTCGGGCAAAGTACAACAGATACTTATCCAACTTGGAGTGATTACAATGAAAGATGTGGTGTCCTGTCAGGTCCCCAGTATGATGAGGACAACAACGTCGTCTGGAGGTTGCTGTGCGATGCAACTAGAAAAGGTCCCGGTTGGGAATATGTGGCACATTTCCAGAACACTGCACTGAATTCTGGTAATGCCAGAAACGCTTTCATTTCTCTCATGCAACACGCTTACACTGATACCAATATCACTATGGTTCTGAATAAGACATATCAGGATATGAAAGATTCACACTACACTGGAGATTCCAAGGGTTATGACTGGAACAAGCACAAGCGAAATTGGACTGCTTTCCATGGAACGATTCTCAGATTTGAAAAGAATCATAATGAAAGAAGATTTGTCTGGGATTTTATCAATTCAATCAGTGACGAGCGACTTGATGCTGCAAAAGCAGATGCAATTGATGAGAGCAAAGACTATCGTGACAACTTCAATGAATGTTTGATTCTATTCACCAATCGACTTGGATTGAAAAAGCTTGCAACAGGGAAGCATAAAAGAGGTTCCAGAAGCGTGTATTCTGTGGGCACAACCAGCAACAAGAAGCAGAAAACAACTGGAACGTTTACAGGAAAAGTTGAATGCAAGCCCTATCCAACAAGTGTTTATAAAACAATGTCAAAAGAACAGCGCCAGGAGCTTTACCAGATGAGACAGGCTAAAAAGAAACGAAATCTCAAGGCTGCTGAGACTAAAAAGAAAGAAACTGAAAATGAAGGCGCTGGTGACAGTTTTGGATCAAAATCTAAGAAATGACATAATAACCGGACACTATCACTAGAACACAAATTGTTAAAAATGGTGAGCCGGTCATTATACCAGATGAATGTCCCTGTAGGTTTTGATGATGGGGAAAATGAAGAAGGATATTGTGAGTTAGACTCACATGCAGATACTACTGCAGCAGGAAGCAATATGGTATTGCTAAATCCTGATCAAATCACAACACACGTTGATGTTGCACCTTTTTCTGAAGAGTACAAGCCCATCAAGAAAATCCCCATTGGAAGCTGTGCGACTGCATGGACAAATCCAACATCAGGCCAAGTATATATCATAGTGTTCCATCAAGCACTGTACTTTGGGGACAAATTGAAAAACAGCTTGATATGCCCAAATCAAGTGAGGGACTGCAATTTCAACTCTGTTGAAGAAACACCTCGCCAATTTGATCCAAGATCCAAGCATGGAATTACAATTCAAACTCCACTGGAGGATGATGATCCGAGGAAAGTTTTTATCAAACTGAGTATGAGAAACGTGATCTCATATTTTCCCACAAGAAAGCCCACAAGAATGGAACTTGATGAATGTCAACATTTGATAGCAACAAATGATACCCCCTGGGATCCACATTCACTGAAGTTCAGGATGGCCGAGCTAGCCATTGACAATGGAGATCCAATTTCAGGGGACCAATTCAGCCTTCAAGCTATGTCAACAGAAGAGGACCAAGCAATGGAGGACAGTTCTGTTGTAACAGAACCTGCTAGTAATGTTACAAATAAACTTCCCAAGACCAGCTTAGGAAAAGAACGGCATCCAAGTGTCATGCAGCAATGCAAACTGATGAGGGTCCATCAAGTATCAACAAGGAGAATGCTAACTGAATGCCAGATTGCAACAGATGGAAATATTGCTCATCGGATTTCTTCAGTTAGGAATATTTCAAGCGCGCAAAGGGTAGACCAATTTTTGTTTGATGATACAGAATTTGACTTTATAGAAGCTCCTGAAGCAGAATCAAAACAGGCCCCTAGCTTGCAAGAAATTGACAACACACTTGAGAGAAGGTCTCTTGACAGAAGAAATCAATGGGGGCCATCAGTGATAACAATTGAAGGTCCAAACAAAGTTGACTGTGAACGCCTAGCCAAAACTTGGAACATTAGTTTCAAGAAAGCTGAACAGACACTGAAAGTCACAACGCAGAAGGCACTCAGGAATTTGCAATCACCATTGATGAAGCGACTTCCTACTCAGCGCTTCAGGAACAAGAGAGTCGCACAAGGAACCTGGTACACTGATACCTGGCATGCAAGAACCACGAGTATTATGAGGAAAGAAAAATGCGCACAGATCTTTACAAATGGAAATGGGTTTGAAGTATTTATACCAATACAGGACAAATCACAAGCTCATCAAGGATTGAAGACATTTATTCATGAAATTGGAATTCCAGAGCATTTGATTTCTGATGGTGCGCCAGAACAAGGATCCCCAAGAACCTACAAAACACACTGGAATTCAATTGTAAAGCGCAACCATATCCATCAGACATTCATCCAGCCACATTGCCCATTCCAAAATCGAGCAGAACAAGCAATTGGTCATCTTGGTAGCGCAATCACAACCAAGTCTGCAAAGAAGAAGTCACCGAGACGATTATGGTCATTTTGCGGTGAACTATGTGCAAACATAAGGCAGAGAACAGCATCAAACAACCCTTCTTCAATGGGGCGAACTCCATTTGAATTGGTCCATGGCTATAGGCCCGATATTACATTATACACTTCATCAGAATGGTATGATTTTGTGTTTTATTATGAAAAAGGTGATTCTTCCACCCGAGGTGTTGAAAGGCTGGCGCGATGGTTGGGTCCCTGTGGGAATAGGGTAGGTGGGGGGGATTGTTTTTGGCTACTGCCCGAGTCGGCAATACCAATATCTACAAATTCAATAAGGCCTGTAAAGGAATATGAATGGAGGGATAGAGATGTCCTAAGAAGAATGGAAGCGATCGACAAATCAATTGAATCCAAGATTGGAGATGAAGTCAAGGACAGCGCATCATTCTTCCAGGAAAACTACCCAGAGCCCCAAATAGAGCTATTTGAGAATCAACCAGTAAAAACACCGGATATGAAACTCGAAATGGCTGAGCCAGATGCATCAGTAGAAGATGTTGATGAACCAGATGAATATCTGGGAAATGAAGTGATCATTGAAAGAGGTGATGAAAGACTAAGGTGCATTGTCAAGGACAGGGTTCGCGACTTGCAAAACAGACCAATAGGAATCAGAAATGAGAACCCAATACTAGACACGAGGCTGTATAAATTGCAACTACCTGATGGCACCATGGAGGAATACACGGCAAATATTGTTGCAGAAAGCCTATACAGCTCTGTTGATGATGACGGGAGGATGTTCACTCTACTAGATGAGCTCATTGACCATGAATGCGACAACACTGCACTAACTGATGATGAAGCCACGACCATAGCAAAAAATGGCAGGAAAACGCATAAACCTACAACTAGAGGTTGGAGAATTTTAGCCAGTTGGAAAGATGGCACTGAATCCTGGTGTAAGTTAAGTGATGTGAAAGAATCATTTCCAGTGCAATTAGCCGAGTATGCAGTTAACAATAATCTTGAAAAATCACCAGCTTTCAGATGGTGGGTGCACAAAGTTTTGAGGAGGAAGGAACGAATCCTTAAAGCGGCCAAAACAGCAAAGTATTGGTTAAAGACTCACAAATATGGAGTTGAATTGCCACATTCAATCAAACAAGCGCTGGCTATTGATAAGAAAACGGGGACTGACCACTGGGAAAGAGCAATTCATAAGGAAATGACAAATAATATGGCAGCGTTTGAATTTTCTGATGATGATGTTATCCCAGTTGGCCATAAACAGATAACAACCCACATGATTTTTGACATCAAGCTTGGGTCCCTAACAAGGAAGGCCAGATTGGTAGGGGACGGTCACAAAGTCCCTGCAGTGGCCAAAGAAAATACTTATTCATCGGTTCCCAGTCGAGACTCAGTAAGAATATTCTTTCTGCTGGCAGCGCTGAATGATTTGAAGGTTCTCTCAGCTGATATTCAAAATGCATATTTGACAGCCCCGATTAAAGAGAAATACTTCCTAAAAGCGAGAGAAGAAGATGGTTTTCCACCTCACCTTGCAGGAAGACCTTGTAAGATTGTCCGGGCATTGTATGGACTGCCGGTTGCTGGTGCATCTTTCAGGTCATACCTCACCCAGCATTTGAGAGATCTTGGATATTCACCTTGCAAGGCAGATCCGGATGTGCACTTAAGAATTGAAACCAGGAAAGATGGATCCAGATACTGGGCAATGCTCATTGCATATGTAGATGATATCCTATGTTCTGGTGAAGATCCAAAGTTCCAGCTTGAAAACATTGAACGAAAGTTCAAATTGAAGGATGATACAATTGAAGAGCCAACTCTGTATTTGGGAGCTGATATTGGGAAATTCTACTTTGAAGGTGATTCAAAGCCAAGATGGTCATTATCAAGCACTAAGTACACAGCGAAAGCTGTTGCAGCAGTTGAACAAGAGTTAGGAACTGAAAAATATGGCTACAAGTATCTACCAAAATCAGCATCAAGTCCACTGTCACATGATTATCGACCGGAAATTGATATATCAGAAGAATTGAATCCTGAATTGCAAAATTACTATCAAGGTTTAATTGGAGTTCTCAGGTGGATTTGCGAATTAGGAAGACTTGACATAGTAATGCCAGTGTCACTGATGTCAAGGTATTTGGCACAGGCAAGGATCGGGCATTTGAATCAGTTGTTTCACATATTTGCATATTTGAAAAAGTACAACAGGTCAAAATTGGTTTTTGATGATACTGTACCAAGTGTTGATGAAAGTAAATTTCAAAAATGTGACTGGTCTGAATTTTATCCTGGTGCCGCTGAAGTCATACCAACAGATATGCCTGAAGCTTTGGGAAAACATGTGACAATGAGCTGTTTTGTCGATGCGGACCATGCTGGATGCAAGGCAACGAGAAGGTCTCATACTGGTGTTATTATCTTCATTAATAATGCACCGATCATTTGGTTTTCCAAAAGACAAACAACAGTTGAGACATCAACTTTTGGTTCTGAAATCATTGCTTTGAAAATTGCAATCGAATTGGTTGAAGGTCTAAGGTACAAGTTGAGAATGATGGGTGTCCCAATTGATGGGAGCACAAATGTGTATTGTGATAATGATTCAGTTGTTACAAATGTTACACGACCTGAAAGCCCATGTAAGAAAAAGCACAACAGCATTGCATATCACAAAGCTCGTGAATCTATTGCAGCAGGAATTATCAGAGTTGCAAAGGAACCAGGTTCAACAAATATTGCTGATTTGTTTACAAAGCTAATGAGTGGCGCTGTTTTCAGAGAACATTGTTCTCGTTGCATGTGGTAAGAGATTTGATAAAAATCAATCATTCGATGGAATGTTCGATCGATCGTTCGATTGAAGTAACAAGTTGATTTTTTTTAAGTTCGATCATGGAAACAAATCGATCTGCAATGAGCATTTCGAAAATGGATAATTTGATCCATGAATACAATATATCAAACTGGCAAGGATCAGGGCAAAATGCCATGATGTGAGCCAGAATGAAAGGCAAAACGCCACCCCATTTCTTTTTGATAGGGCCTCTGATGGTAGACTGGATACAGTTTGGTATTCAACTCACGATGAACATATTAAGCCATAGAATCCAGCCGCTTAACGGTTGGAGGATTTATGACTGAAGGGGACTGAAAAGAATTCACCGTGTAACGCGTACTGTACGAAAAGTCATAAGGGCAAATAACCTTATTCGTAAGGTTATTTAACTTGAGTGAATAATCGTCGGCGTTTCATGTGGTTTGTCTCTTTACCAAATTTCCCCATCAGCTCACTCTTCGAAGAATTAACAACTCTAAAACACTATCATGCCCTAAAATCTATGTACAACCTAGTACTAATTCTACGTAATAAGGTACAAATACTGTGATATTCCAATGAGAATATCACGGTGAATTACACGGTAATACGATACTAACAAAAGACCGATCGAAGATGGTTTTGCGTGTGCTTTGTGTCTTAAGAATTACATGTGTTTTGTATGCTTGAAATTACACGATGCGACGAGTAATTTACCGACGAGTAATTAACCTGTCGTCCGCTAAGTCCGACTGCATCTAAGATGATTACTCTTACTCACTAAATCAATCGATCGTAAGAACGATTGCGTTTATTTGTTTGTCATGACACACTTTCTTTAGTCAATCGCGTCATGGATCGTACCGGCACACCGCCACACATGTGGTTACTGTGCATGACATACGTCGCGGGTCTCCTCAATGTTGTCTCTGACCCTACGCTGTCCGATAAACAACCGATCTTCATTGCCACGGGTACAATTGGCGACATCAGCGCATACACCAGTTTCTTCTGGTTTGAACCTGTGTATTTCAAGACCAATGACTCTCCTTTCGGTACCAAATCTACCGAACGCCTCGGTCATTTCGTCGGCATCGCCGAACATGTTGGCAATGGACTCTGCTTTCGAATCTGGGATCCAGTTACCAACAAGTTACTAGACCGGTCCGGTGTTCGATCTGCTCTTACACCTGAGTCACGTAACAAACGCGCGGGCTTATTTACTGATGATGGTTTCATCAAATGGCGTAATGCAAAGGATTCCTTACCCCGTCTATACGCCACTGGAGAAGCTCCAGCTTTCAAACATGGGGAGCATACCAATCAGAATAAACTCATTGACGAGTCTACTAAACCAAACAGCTCAGTTTCCCCTAACGGTTCACCTGCTGATTCTGACACCGCCGATGACACCGTTCCATCTGCACCCAACAAACAAACAGATACCACGCTCCACGCATCTGGCACTCAACCAATTCTTCAACCACCCGCCCACCCCTCGTTACCGAGCTTTCTTTATACGAAGGTCGATGACAGCCCAAGCTGGTCACCTTCTCCACTCCCTAACAACTATGGGGAGAGTCTTGATGGTCCTCCTACGACACACATCTTCAGCAAGACATCCGACGGCGTCCTCCTTACTGAAGACGATTTTGACCCACCGGAATTAGCATACTTTGATGTTAGTGACGTCGTAACCCCACACACAAACCCAGCTACTCCTTCCGTAGACCCATCACAGGTAGTTGTTACCGACGAAGAAGGTAACGCACAGTTTGACGATGACGGTAAACCTATTACCATTCCTACGATCCCGATTGCCGATCTACAAGGACGATCCTTCCTTGTAACCAATCTCGATGGCACCCGGAAGCGTCTTACCATTGTCGATGTTGAAGACAGTCTGGAACGAAATAAAGACTTCATCAAGTTCAAGTGTAAACACTCCGATGACGAACTCAATGATATCATTGCATACAATGACGTCATGAATTACATACATCGTGATTCAACACAAGAAGACGGCAAACTCTGGTCGTTTCGCCGCATCCTAGGACACCAAGGTCCACTGGATAACAAGCATCCTCAATACAAAGGTTCCAAGTATAACCTCTGGATTGAATGGGAGAATATGGAACGCACATATGAACCTCTGGCCAACATTGCAGCCGACGACCCGGTCACCGTTGCAAAATATGGGAAAGACAACAACTTGCTTGATCTCCCGGGTTGGAAACGTCTCAGAAGAATCACCAACCTAGCCCGACGAACCAAGAAACTTGATCGACTCGTGCACCAAGCCAAACTACGTTCCTTCCGTACCACTCCGCAGTATCAATATGGATTCAAAGTTCCTCGTAGCCACGAAGAAGCCCTCCAATTTGATCAAGCCAACGGAAACACCAAATGGGAAGATGCCACCACTCTGGAAATGGCACAACTCAATGAATACAATACATTCATTGATAAAGGCGTATACAAGACAAGCTCCATTCCCACGGGATTCCAACAGATCAAGGTACACATGATATACGCTGTCAAACACGATGGAAGACACAAGGCTCGCCTCGTTGCTAACGGTAATCTCACTGAGGCCCCTATCCACAGTGTTTACGCAGGCGTCGTATCTCTTCGCGGTCTACGTATGTGCCTATTCCTAGCTGAACTCAACGATCTAGAAGCATGGGGCACCGACATAGGTAACGCATACTTAGAAGCAGTCACCTGCGAGAAAGTATGCATCAAGGCAGGTCCCGAATTCGGATCGTTGGAGGGTCACCTGTTGGTCATTTACAAAGCCCTATATGGTCTCAGGTCTTCAGGCAAGTGGTTTGGAGACTTACTCGCGGCTTGCCTCATCGAACTCGGCTTCGAAAGATCCCGCGCAGAACCGGAAATATTCCTCAAACCTGGAACGAACAAGCATGGTGAACGGGTATATGAGCTTATATGCACATATGTCGATGACCTATGTCTCTGCATGGCAGATCCCAATTCCTTCTTGAAGATATTGCAATCGTCACCATATAACTTCAAATTGAAGGGATCCGGACCTATGAACTTTCATTTAGGATGTGGATTTGAGCGCGACAAACATGGTGTTCTGTGCATGAATCCCATAAAGTTCATCGAAAAGATGGAAGCATCTTACGAACAAATGTTCGGATGCAAACCTAACACTAGGTTCCGATCACCCATCGCGGAAAATGATCATCCTGAATTGGACTCCTCAGCCTTTCTTGAAGAAACCGGTATACAGAAATATCAAAGTATGATCGGTTCATTGCAATGGATCATCGCTATTGGGCGTTTCGATGTACAAACAGCCGTGATGACGCTCTCAAGTTTCAGAGCTCAGCCACGAGATGGGCATCTCGAACGTGCTAAACGTATCTATGGATATATCTCCAAGTTTAGACATTTTAAAATCAGATTACGCGTGGAACCGCCCGATTTTATATTGACTAAACCCGACACCATCGACTGGTCCAACACCGTCTATGGGGAGCATTCTGAAGAGCTACCCGACGACGCTCCTGCACCGCTTGGAAAGACAGTAGTGTTAACACACTTCTATGATGCCAACCTCATGCATGATATTCTCAGTGGCAAGGCAGTTACCGGCATTCTTCATTTCGCGAACAAGACTCCCATGATGTGGTTCTCGAAGAAGCAGTCTACTACGGAAACAGCCACCTTTGGAGCTGAATTTGTTGCAGGAAGAACTTGCATCGAACAGATTGTCGATCTACGCCACTCATTCCGATACCTCGGAACACGAGTCCATGATATCTCATACTCCTGGGGTGACAACGAAAAGATGATCCAAACGTCGACATTTCCTTACGCAAGGTTGCATAAGCGTCATAACATTCTATCGTTTCACTACGTACGGAGCATGATAGCGAGAGGATTCATTTTAATGATGCACGTCCCAGGTAAGGATAACTGTGCAGACATTCTCACCAAGCATTGGAGTCACTCAGTTGTGTATCCACTGCTCAGGCCCATATTCCACTTCTGTGGTAATACTGGCGACCTTCTCCAAGATGATGGAAGCATCATGTAGAGCGTGATGACCCTTCACAAGGAGACATGGGGAGTATTAAATTCCTTTCGTGACCAGAAGTACCAAAGTTACCAAAGGGTAGATTTCCTATGCGCATGAATCAATGAGTCCCGTATTCATCTAAATAATCGATTCCCACGGCATATCGGTTCCCACGGCGCATCGATTCCCACCGCGCATAAACGGTGAGCAATCCCTGTCTTACGATATTGCCATTGTTCTTCGGTGAGCAAACTCTGATTTCATAAAATATCACACGAGCTACGGGAGCAATTCCTGACCTTAATGATAAACATTTCATGGAGTCTTCCTAACGGAACAAGAGAAGAAAACCGTTGACATGTGATTCTCACACAATACATATACATGCATACAAATATATATGGTCAACGACTAATACATGCACGGAAATAATCAGCGAGTAATCTCAGCATTACGCAACAGCAGTTGCAACGTATTCATCTCAATAAAAGAGATATCTTGCATTTCGGCAAGATTTCACTTTATCTCATACTTTTAACATTCAACTGATTTATATCCCAAAATTCACACTAGTTGCTACCAACTACCTGTAATCTACATACTAAGGTCTGTCTCGCTGCAATCTGAATAAGTCACAGCAAGAGGAGATCTGGCGTTTCCCTAGTCTCGCCTGTAGTCCGATTATCCGTTGCCGAAAGTATCCAACCACAATTGTCACGCGTAGAGTACAATCGTTCGTCTACTAACACACTAACACAGCGTTGCTGTTCGTCAGAAGTCCTTGAATCAGACTCTCAATGAATCGGATTCAGAAGGAAAATAATATCCAAGCCCCCGCCCAGTTGCTGTTGTTGCTCTGGCTCTGCGGCTCCATCCTTCCCGGTGGCTGTTGCTGTTGCTCTTGCTGTTGCTTGCTGTCGAATCGATGAGTCGTTGCCGTTGTCATTGCCGACGATCCTATTCGAATATATGATATGATAATTGAACAAAATGGGTGAGTATCTATTGATGTACTACATAGAGTAAATAATAACAACAGAATAATATGATAATGTACATGCCGACCAATTCGTAATTATCACCAATCCGGGAAAATTCGTCGCACCTACAGGGAAGAATCAATGGTTGCTTCTGATTTGATGGTTGCTTCCGATCCGTTGGTTTTGATTCGATGGTTTCGATTTGTTGTTTCCGATCCGGTCCTATGAAAATAAGAAGAAAACAGAGAGGAAATACATTATCAGTAATGCCGTTGGAGTGGAAGACCAATCAATTGCCGTTGCCGTTGCCTATCTCTCTCCTTCTTACCTTTGCTTGTTGTTCCGACGTTGTTCCGACAATCGTCCCGATGAAATTGTTGTTGTTGCAGATTTGCAGAATTCTTACTCCTCTGTCACGAAAAACAGTATCTTGTTCCTGTTGATATAGAGGCAAGGGACGATGCCGGTTCATTGCTTCTTTCAATACATCTATGTTTGTGTCGCGAATCTGAACAACAATATCTATCCAGCAATTTCCCTTTCTCATCCAATGCTAACTACTTCTTTTCCAGTACAAGGCTGTTATTTCGGACTAAAATATCTGACAACAGATCCTCCGGCTCTGTTAAAGAGGTTTCGGATCAAACGTTCTCGGACGGAGTGTTGATTGCAAGAACCAACACCCTAGTCAAATAAGTTGGATGTAAGATTATGAAGTGTTTTTTTGTTGCGAGGTAGAAAAAGTGATTTTTTTGTCCGGAGGTAGAGAAAAGCAAATTACTGTGTGTGTGTGTGAGAGAGATTTTTTTTTCGCAAGGTAGGAAAAATAATCATCGATCGATCGATCGTACGATACCATCTAGGATACTTCAACTTCTGTAGAACTCTACACATTTTTTGTACTAGTGTAGAAATCTACACGATTTTGTACTAGAAACTACCGGTACTGAATTTGCGTAGGTTTCCACTCCTGTAGAATTCTACATGTTTTTTGTACTAGACAGTTCCCGGTACTGAATTCACATAGGTTTCTACTCCTGTATAATTCTACATGTTTTTTGTACTAGACAATTCCCAGTACTGAATTCGCGTAGGGTTCTACTCCTGTAGAACTCTACACGATTTTGTAACAGACAATTACCAGTACTGAATTTGCGTAGGTTTCTATGCGAGTAGGATTATACACGATTTTGTACTATACTATTCCCGGTACTGAATTCGCGTAGGTTTCTACTCCTGTAGAATTCTATGCTATTTTGTACTAGATAGTTCCTGGTATTGAATACGTGTAGGTTTCTACGCCAGTAGATTTGTACACAATTTTCTTACCAGATAGTTACTGGTATTGAATTTGCGTAGGTTTCTACGCTAGAAGATTCGTACAGGCTTGTTGTACTACTAGATAGTTCCTGGTATTGAATCCCTGTAGGTTTCTATGCGAGTAGATTACTACACGCTTTTTGTACTAGATACATACTAGTATTGAATCCGCATAGGTTTCTATGCCAGTAGATTCCTACACACTTGTTGTACTAGAGAGTTCCTGGTATTGAATCCGTGTAGGTTTCTATGCCAGTAGATTACAAGACGCTTGTTGTACTAGATACATACTAGTATTGAATACGTGTAGGTTTCTACGCCCGTCCGAGAACTGTTTCTCTACCCCCCGCGGGCTATCGCGCGGTATTTTTACAATTCTCGACCCTATTTTTTAAATTTCCTATCTTTTTAGGTCGCGTGTCTACTAAAAAACCTCGCGCGTCGCACACCTTTACTTTCGAGACAATATCTCGTCACTCCTCAAATAAAATAACTATTTTAGGGTTAAGGATATCATATTCGTTTCGTGACAAGCACTATTTTGTGTACAACTTGTGCACGAATGACTTATTTCATTTTCTCAACATGTTGTCACCATACCGGTATAATGGGCTCCGACCCAAATCCTCCAACTCCAACTCAAATCCACTCAAAGTCGAATCCACCCCAGGCGGGCTATTGCACTCAAGGGTTTGGTTCCTGTTTAATGGCAGGAAGATCCGTTGTATTTTCAGAAGCTACACTGTCGGAATCACCACCAAAATCTGATTCGCTCTTCAATAACCCGCAACGTGGATTGAAGGTTACATTCGGAACGACTTGATGATTGCTAGTAAGATCAACGATTTCATTTTTAACATTTGGATGATTGCTTTTTCCTGCACGAATCTTACGAATCATTTTTTGGAGTCGAGCAGTCTCTTTCTTGTGATAAACAATCATTTTCCGGAGTTCTTGTTCAAGATCGGCTGGGTGTTCCTGAACCACCTTTTGTATTTTGTAAATTCCCTCCATGGTTGGTTCGACTGTTGATTGGAAGATTAGTATTAGTAGTATCAGTAGAGTAGATTATTATCTATTCGAAGATTAGTTAGTAGTAACACCTAACACGTTGGTATTTGTTTTGCTCGTCAGAAAGAAAATGAAATAATGAATTATAATGATGAAGTACTAGTCAAAATAATGTATTACTAGTATCTACTAGTAATAGCTCATGCAAAATAGCGTAGTTTGTTTTACCGGTACATGAAAGTTGGAATCAACTCGATCGCAATCAACAAAACATTTGTCCACGATTTCCATTTCGATAATCAACAACGCAATTGTCCACGATTTCCATTTCGATAATCAACAACGCAATTGTCCACGATTTCCATTTCGATTCACATTTCCGTGCACCTTATGGAAGAACTGATGTGCCCTGCCAACGAATGATTTGGAAGAACTGATGGGATTGACCCGTCCGGCGCTGTGTATTAAGCCCTCTTAAGGAGTTGACTGTACTGTACTGTTCACTACTAAACATATTGTACGAGGAATGTTGCAATCATCACTAAGTAGTAATGCATTTACTTTACGGACCATTTTTGCAATCGAAGTATGGTAGTAAGGAAATCTACCTGTACAAGAAAACACATCACACACAAAATAATATGCTTATTTAATTTTTTCCTTTCAACTATTCATCTTTTCGACCTCCGTCCTCTCGACCCATTCTACTGATATTTTCCTTCAAACAACTCCGCAACATCATGCCTCCTGTTATTAAAACCTCTCTTCTATTCTACTGCCGTGGTTGCTGGGATAAGAAAGGAAAAGAATCAAAGGAGTTTTTAGGATATAACTCCATTTCAAATGGTAACTTGAAATACGTCTCCACCGGCCTAAGAAAACATCTCTGGCATAGAGATACGTGCCGGGATTTTTACCATAGTCAGGGTCTAATTAAACGAAAGATCTATAACTTCTCCACCTCTATCAAAGTGCAGCCTACCTTGCCGTCTGTTCAACATTCTCCATCAGATTTTGGGATGACTATGACACAAAACGGTCCATCTGTTCCCCCTTCCTATCTCTCCCAGCACCACACCGTCACAAGTCAATCAGCCACGGGTCTTCATTCTGTTCTAAACCAACAGATTGTCCATGATGTCTTTTTACCGCCAATGGATCGGAACGCCATTGAATCTTACATGGCTGTTTCTGCTGTTCAAGATTAAGATGCATTCCCGCTGAATAATGATATCGACAATTCCGATGACGAGGATGACAATGACGATGACGTAAATGAAAATAACGACAACAATTCTACCAACAACATAGATTGTGGAGACAACAAAGAAGATCACACTAATCGTTCTGATGTTAACGTCGCTACTGCTCAGCCAGCCCATTCACCACCATCTTTTCATGAAATCATTAATCTGAACGAAAGAGAGGAGGCATTTCAAAGCCACACAAAACTACCGCCGCCCCATCATCTTCTTGCAGAATTGGAACTCATGAATTTAATGGCCAGACATAAATTGCCACTGAACACATTCAAATCAATTTTCCAGTGGGCAAAGAAAAGTCAAATGAGACCGGGTTTTGATTTTTGCAATGCCAAAATTAGATCTTGGAAAGCAATTTTTGACAATCTCCAATCCAATCTGGGTCTCTCTGATATGAAATTTCATCCTCATATACTGAATTGGTTACCTGATAACAAGCCCACTCAGGTGTATGTCCGTTCTTTTAAGGATGCCATTTATTCTCTTCTTTCTGACCAGCAGCTAATGAGAGAAGAAAACCTCTCCTTTCCCAACTATTCCACCCCTCTATCTCCCGACAATAATCCTGAGTTGAATCCTCATTCTGTAATCTCAGAATTGCATCACGGCTCGTGGTGGAAATCTTCTTGGAAAGAAATTTGCAATCCCAATTTGCAAGAAATTCTTGTTCCTATTATATTTTACATGGATGGCATATCTTTGGATGCACACGGACGACTTACGTTAACACCATTGAACATGACACTCGGTATTTTTAATGTGGAGACCCGTTCTCGACCTGAAGCATGGACAACTATTTACTTCCATCCCGACCCTGAATGGGAGTCAACCAGACACTCTTGTCCTGCCACTTCGAAGGAAAAAATTCAGAATCTTCACAATGGTTTGGAAGTAGCGTTTCGTTCCTTCAAAGCCGTGTGTAACAAAGACGGTGGTATTGAATGGAATTATCTTCCGTATGCAAATCAACAGTGGAAGGTAAAAATGAAATTTGCCATTGCCTATGTTATTGGCGACACAGAACTTCACGATAAATTGTGTGGAAAATATGGCTCCTTCAATAAGGGTGTCATGCGGATGTGCCGTCACTGCAACTGTTATTCTCCGAACATAAACATTCCTTCTGTTCAGCCTGCAACAAAGAAGTGGTCACCTGTTGATTTTCATTGTTTTCCCGGCACAGATCTAAACAATATCAATAAGAACTTCAAAAACAACTCTCATCACAACATCAGGAATGTATTTCATGATTTATGCTTTGGTACAAATCAGAACAACATTCATTTTGCAACTCCCGGTGAATGTTTGCGCATGCACCAGCTTGGCACTGCCAAACGGGCCGTCGAGTCAATTGAATTGTTGCTCCGCGGAAGTGTTCCATGTGTTTATGCCCCCAATTTGAATCACGGCATGGCTGTTGCTAACAGTATTGGCCATTTAGCACAACGGTACGGTGGTTTGTTATCACGCCAGTCTGATAGAGATTTTCCTCGCACCAAATTTGGGACTCAGCTTTTATCAACCACGAAGAAAGAAGGGCATGATTTCTCTGGAATGCTTATTTCTCTTCTGATCGCTATTGTTTCCAAACCTGGATCTGACATTATTGGTGACCATCGTTTTGTAAAGAAACAGATAGAGGTAATTCAGCTAATTCTATCAATGGAAGAATTTCTTAAACACGGTCGGATGAAATATGGTTCCTTAAAGAATCTCCCAAAAACAATTGTTAACTTGATCAATTGTATAAACTCAACATGTCACAGGAAAGGGATGGGAACAAAACTAATCAAGAATCACCTGTACTTTCACCTACCAGATTATATCTCTTTATGGGGAAGCCCTGCAGGCTGGGATAGTGCTCCCAATGAATCTCACCACAAAACTGAGATTAAAGCTCCTTCCAAGAACACGCAAGGTAATGCTGCATCACTAATCAATCAAACAGCCAATCGAAAGTCCAAGAAAATGATGCTAAGCCAGGCAACATATCACTACAACTTGAATCCGCCTGATCCTCCTCCAATTGAACGCCCTGATGGTGGCGGTTCTCATTTTCAAATAATGAGAACCGAGAATGGGGAATCAACAATGAAGTGGCTTCGTTCTACCAACAAAAGCAAACCATTTTTTCCTTCTGACATACTTGACTTTGTTTGTGATTCTGTGCTACCTTTATTGGAGAATCCCTCGCACATTTGTGGAGTTACAGAGCACAATCGTTTCGATGTTGCTTGTGGGTCTAATTTTATATTTCGCTCGCATCCTTCATATAGATCGGATAGTTCTCTGCTGAGCTCCGTCTGGATGGATTGGTGTTTGATGAATTTGGACTTTGATTTAAATAACAATCCCAAGCTCATACCGTGCCATCTGCTATGCTTTTTAACTGTACAGAGTTTGAAGCAGCCATACAGTAGTATTGGTGGCTATCCAATTGATACAAACGAAATGTATGCTGTGGCTCGTCGGTTTCAAGATGTGCCTAAGAAAACAGCTTCTGAATTTGTCCAACGTGGACGCCTGATGAATTCTCTGTACCTATTTCATGTCGACACTATCCATTCCGAGCTGGCAGTTGTTCCAGAGCAAGGACTTGATGGCTGTATTACCAATTGCGATTGGCTAGTGATATTGAATCGGATCTCATGGCTAGATTTTTTTGAAAGCAAAAATTCTGCTACACCACCGTCTTACAAATGTTTGTACAAGGCATGCACACTACAGGACGACATCTAGTTGGAACCATTTGAGATAGCATTGAATGATAACAAATCCAGTGATTCTCTATCTAGTTCAGAGAGCAAAAGATCGGACAGCAGTTCCAATTGAGTAGCAAGGGTGAATGTAACGGCTAACTTTCAATTATTGTTCAATATTACTATAGAGGGTTAGCTCTAAGCACAGTTTTGCGAGATACATATGCACTCATAATATAACACCCTTCAAATTTGGGATTCGAACAGCTATGTAATACTACTAATGGATTGAACAATAGAGTATCTCCCGACCTCAATGGAACTTTCACTCCATACGTGGGGAAGACAAAATAATAAATCACCTCATCAGCAGACACTTCCGCCGGAGCAATGACTGTCAAACGAGTGTAGTACATGTCATCGTCCACATGGCATCTAGAATGGTAGTTGCGACCGATCGAAAATGCTAATGCCTGCTGCCCAATTGCATTTAGCTTTGTACGAGACAGAATCTGAGACAACACATCCATTTCCTCTTCAACAAACGGTTCCACGTCAATTAAACTATGATGCATATGCTTCACAATTTCAACTGTTGTCTCTTCTAGCTCTAGTTTGATGCTGGGATCGACATGACTTTTGAAAACATACTCACCAATATTTGAATCCAATCTTTCTGGTCGAATTCCAATGATAGCATAATCATCATTGATACTGCCCCGCTTCACCCCTCTTCCAACGGTTGGTTTTGCTCCAACAATGGCAGGAGCAAACTGTCTCAACAATTCGATATTATTCTTGGAAGCGAGGTGTCGTTCCGCAAAATGGCGTGAAACTTTGGCAAAAATTCGCAATGATGGTTTAGAATGATCAAACGCAAGAATATGCTCATCCTTTGTACTATCCAATGTATTGTAGTTTTCGATTGACAAAGCCTGTTCCGGTTGATACTTCTTCTTTCCTCCTATCTTGCCACCCCAATCTGTCTCCATGTATTTCCCTTCCACCACAGTTGCTCGGTATTTTTTTTCAGCGCTATTGTACCGACGCCATCTTTGCAAGTTGAACGCCTATTCTTTTTCTTCTTCCTTGGTTTTATCAGAGACAAATTTGTATAAGTTTTGTGGCTTGTTGACACCGGTGCAGCAACCTTAAGAAAATTTGAAGACGTTTTCCATTGACTTCTGTATTCCTGTTGTCTCTTTGCTCTTTGTTTTTTGGCTCTTGCTGCAATGTTCTCTGGTGATCTTTTGAATCCCATTGTTGTTGGAGGAGACGAATTGCCGTTGTAAGATGACGACGAATCGATTTGCCGTTGGACCAGTGGAAGACCAATTGCCGTTGCTGTTGCCGACGATGCCGATGGATTGGTGTTGGATTGATTGGTGTTGCAGATTGATTGGTGTTGGATGGATTGGTGTTGCAGATCGATTGGTGTTGCTGTTGCGGATCGATTTCTGTTGCGGACCGATTGCTGTTGGATCGATTGGTGTTGCAGATTGATTGGTGTTGCCGACGATTGGTGTTGCAGATCGATTGGTATTGCGGATCGATTGGTGTTGCAGACCGATTGGTTTTGCAGATCAATTGGAGCGCCGGTGCCGGTGGAGGAGGAGCGTTTCTCTGATTCGTTTCCGGTTGCCGTTGGAGGAGGAGGAGAAGCGTGTCGCTGATTCGTTGCCAAGCGCCGGTGGAGGAGGAGCGTTTCGCTGATTCGTTGCCGCTTGCCGGTGGATGAGGAGCGCTTCGCTGATTCGTTGCCGCTTGCCGTTGCCGGTGGAGGAGTAGCGTTTCGCTGATTCGTTGCCGAGCGCCGGTGGAGGAGTAGCGTTTCGCTGATTCGTTGCCGAGCGCCGGTGGAGGAGGAGGAGGAGCGTTTCTATGCCGAAGATTCGCTGCGGAGCGCCTGTGGATTAGGATCGATTTGATGCCGGATCACCGGTGGAGGAGCTATTGGTTTGGATCGATTGGTGTTGGATCGATTCGTTTTGCAGATTGATTCGTGTTGGATTGATTGGATCGATTCGTTTTGCAGATCGATTGGTGTTGGAGCGATTCGTGTTGCAGATCGATTCGTGTTGCAGATCGATTGGTGTTGGATCGATTGGTGTTGGATCAATTCGTTTTGCAGATCGATTCGTGTTGCAGATTGATTGGTGTTGGATCGATTGGTGTTATCGTTTCCGGTTGCGGTGGGTTCGATCGTTTCCGGTTGCGGATATTGCTCTCGCTCCTGCCGCTTGCTGCTGTTGCATTCTCTGCTGCCGCTTGCTGCTGTTGCTCTCGCTGCTGCTGCTTGCTGCTGTTGCTCTCGCTGCCTCCGCTTTCTTGCGGATGTTGCTCTCGCTGCTGCCGCTTGCTGCTGTTGCTCTCGCTGCCTCCGCTTTCTTGCGGATGTTGCATTCGCTGCTGCCGCTTGCTGCTGTTGCTCTCGCTGCTTCCGCTTGCTGCTGTTGCTCTCGCTGCTGCCGCTTGCTGCTGTTGCTCTAGCTGCCGCTTTTTGCTGTTGCGGGCGTTGGTGGAGCGCCGGTGGAGGAGGAGGAGCGATTCGAAACAAGCAAGGATCGAGATGTGTTGGAGGTGCAGATGCCGATGCCGATGCGGATGACGATGCCGATGCGGATGACAATGCGGATGCCGAGCAAGGATACTAGACGGATTGTTACCGGTTGCTTCGATCACTTTGCGATTCGATCGTTCCCGGTTGCTTCTATTCAATCGTTTCCTTTTGCTTCTGATCGATCGTTCTCGGTTGCGGTTGTTGCTGTCGCTGTTGCTCTTGCTCTTGCTTTGCGATTCGATCGTTCGATTGGTGTTGCCGTTGCCGGGACGGCGTTGGTGTTGTCGTTGCCGTTGCCGGCGTTGGCGCCGGTGGAGGAGGAGGAGCGAATCTGCGGTTCGCCGAGTTGTTGCCGTTGCCGACGATCCTATTCAAATATATGATAATTGAACGAAATGGGTGAGTATCTATTGATGTAGTACATAGTAGAGTAAATAATAACAACAATAATATAATGTACACGCCAATCAATTTGTAATTATCACCAACCGGGAAAATTTCCCACACCTCAAGGAAAGATTTGACACACCAGGAAAGATTCACCGCACCTCGATCCGTTGATTCCGATCCGTTGATTCCAATCCGTTGATTCCGATCCGTTGGTTCCGATTTGTTGTTCCAATCCGGTCCTATGAAAATAAGAAGAAAAACAGAAGGGAGGAAATACATTGAGTATCAGCAATGCCGGAGGCAGTATAATCATTGTCTTTCTCTCGTTCTTACCTTTGCTTGTTCCGACGTTCCGTCGTTCCGACAATCGACCCGATGAAATTGTAGTTGCTGCCGTAGAATACTTCTTACTCCATGTCACGAAAAACAGTACCTTGTTCCTGTTGATATTAAATTCCTTTTGCACGTATGCGAAAACGACAGTACTCTAAATTACGTACGTACATTCCTACGTAACTTACAGTACTGCAGATGGAATGATACGACCATACGAATCGAAGTGCACCTTTAGCGTTTGGAATAATGAGACTCGAAGGTTACCTCTTTCTCTATGTGAGATTGGAATACGATCGAACCAGAGGTGCAATCGTCATTCTGACACCCAAATTTGATACTTAGTGATCAAACGACAGTCATTCTTACGACAGTCATTCCAACTTGGTTGCACGCGAATCATAATGTTTAACGTTATGGACCAAATGGCTCAATCTGTGAGCGGAATATCTCATTTTCTGACCAAATGGCTCGATCTTGCGAGCCAAGCATCTCATTATTGACCAAATGGCTCAGTCTTGCGAGCCAAAATGATCGTCACTCGTACGATCAAATTATTCGATACTTAGAGACCGAAGAAAGAACACGTGCCAGATACTGGCATCTGGCATGTTCGATACTCAGTACTCGAAGAAAGAACACACACTAGAGGTTCGCACATGCAATCTCTTGTTAAGTGTGCTGTGTTCAAGAAAAGACAGCAGAGGTTCGAAGCTCTGCTCACGAACCTGTCTTCTGCTGTACAAAATACGTGCTGTATTAGCGGCAACACGTACATTCGCGTGCTGTATTAGCGGCAGCACCGACCTTTAGAAGAGATACTTGCTCTCCAGCAAGGATCATCTCTCTATCTCTCATACTTTTAGATTATTTGATTATTCAACCTTAAACCTTGCATCGGACGCCCCTTTTTGCGTCCCATTGTAGAACTACAAGCCTAAGATCTAACTGATTGCGTCGGTTACCGATAGTCAGAATAGATCTGGTTGGATTAGCGTCCAATCGTAGTGGATATCAGAGAAATATTAGAACACAACAGACCGGCACCTCAACCGGCCTGCAGTTAAAGCTCCTGTTGCTCTTCTTTGCCTTTGGATTGAATCAGCTCAACAGCCAGTTTCAAAAGGAAATTAACAGATTAACAGTCGCAAGCTTGTTGAAGCTTGCAAAAGAAGAAGACGACGATTTTGGGATATTGAATTCGTTAGGGTTTGGGTTAGGGTTTAGGGTTAGGGTTTAGGGTTAGGGTTAGGGTGTAGGATTCGACGCGAGATGATTAATACACGCTTGTTCTACAAGATAAACACTAGTAGTGTATCAACATGGTACAGGGGGGTAAAGAACTTGCGAGAAGTCCACATATAAGAAAAAATAATTACTGAATTTGCGAACCAGATGTATGCTAGTGTTTTTCTACGTAGTTTGTCTATCAAAATGGCACACAAGATAATATTTTGGGTGTGAATCCAGAGCACAAACTGACTTATTGGGTAATGACTAGTACCAAATTATCCCGTCCAAACTATGAATACATTCATCATGACTCATCAAATGCATATTGGGAACAACTTTGTCACATAGAATGCCCAAAATTTTGTGGTTTGACTCTACAAATGGCAATCATGGGGGTATTATTGGTGCAATTCCAGGGCACCACAAACTAAATTAGTGGGTAATGACTCCAAAAGTATCTGGTCCAAGCCTTAAATTCATTCATCATGACTCATCAAATGCATATTGGGAACAACTTTGTCACACAGAATGCCCAAAATCTTAAGGTTTGACTCTCCAAATGGCAAACATGGGGGTATTATTGGTGCAATTCCAGGGCACAAACTAACTTATTGGGTAATGACTCAAAAAGTATCGGGTCCAAGCCATGAATACATTCATCATGACTCATCAAATTCATATTGGGAACAACTTTGTCACACAGAATGCCCAAAATGTTGTGGTTTGATTCTACAAATGGCAATCATGGGGGTATTATTGGTGCAATTCCAGGGCACAAAATAACTTATTGGGTAAGGACTCAAAAAGTATCGGGTCCAAGCCATGAATACATTCATCATGACTCATCAAATGCATATTGGGAACAACTTTGTCACATAGAATGCCCAAAATCTTAAGGTTTGACTCTCCAAATGGCAATCATGGGAGTATTATTGATGCAATTCCAGGGCACAAACTAACTTATTGGGTAATGACTCAAAAAATATCGGGTCCAAGCCATGAATACATTCATCATGACTCATCAAATGCATATTGGGAACAACTTTGTCACATAGAATGCCCAAAATGTTGTGGTTTGACTCTACAAATGGCAATCATGGGGGTATTATTGGTGCAATTCCAGGGCACAAACTAACTTATTGGGTAATGACTCAAAAAGTATCGGGTCCAAGCCATGAATACATTCATCATTACTCATTCAATGCATATTGTAAACGACTTTGTCACATAGAATGCCCAAAATCTTTAGGTTTGACTCTACAACTGGCAATCATGGGGGTATTTTTGGTGCAATTCCAGGGCACAAACTAACTTATTGGGTAAGGACTCAAAAAGTATCTGGTCCAAGCAATGAATACATTCATCATGACTCATCCAATGCATATTTGAAACAACTTTGTCACATAGAATGCCCAAAATCTTAAGGTTTGACTCTACAAATGGCAAACATGGGGGTATTTTTGGTGCTATTCCAGGGCACAAACTATTTTATTGGGTAATGACTCCAAAAGTATCTGGTCCAAGCCATGAATACATTCATCATGACTCATCCAATGCATATTGGGAACAACTTTGTCACACAGAATTCCCAAAATGTTGTGGTTTGACTCTCAAAATGGAAAAGATGAGGGTGTTTTTGGTGCAATTCCAGGGCACCACAAACTAACTTATTGGGTAATGACTCCAAAAGTATCTGGTCCAAGCCTTAAATTCATTCATCATGACTCATCAAATGCATATTGGGAACAACTTTGTCACAAAGAATGCCCAAAATCTTAAGGTTTGACCCTCCAAATGGCAAACATGGGGGTATTTGTGGTGCAATTCCAGGGCACAAACTACATTATTGGGTATTGACTCAAAAAGTATATAGACCAAGCCAGGAATACATTCATCATGACTCATCAAATTCATAATGGGAACAGCTTTGTCACGCAGAATTCCCAAAATTTGGTGGTTTGACTCTACAAATGGCAAAAATAGGGGTATTTTTGGTGCAATTCCAGGGGGGCACAAACTAATTTATTGGGTAATGACTCAAAAAGTATCTGGTCCAAGCCATGAATACATTCATCATGACTCATCAAATTCATATTGGGAACAACTTTGTCACATAGAATGCCCAAAATGTTGTGGTTTGACCCTCCAAATGGCAATCATGGGGGTATTATTGGTGCAATTCCAGGGCACAAACTAACTTATTGGGTAATGACTCAAAAAGTATCGGGTCCAAGCCATGAATACATTCATCATTACTCATTCAATGCATATTGTAAACAACTTTGTCACATAGAATGTCCAAAATCTTATGGTTTGACTCTACAAATGGCAATCATGGGGGTATTTTTGGTGCAATTCCAGGGCACAAATTAACTTATTGGGTAATGACTCCAAAAGTATCTGGTCCAAGCCATGAATACATTCATCATGACTCATCCAATGCATATTGGAAACGACTTTGTCACATAGAATGCCCAAAACCTTAAGGTTTGACTCTACAAATGGCAAACATGGGGGTATTTTTGGTGCAATTCCAGGGCACAAACTAACTTATTGGGTAAGGACTCAAAAAGTATCTGGTCCAAGCAATGAATACATTCATCATGACTCATCCAATGCATATTTGAAACAACTTTGTCACATAGAATGCCCAAAATCTTAAGGTTTGACTCTACAAATGGCAAACATGGGGGTATTTTTGGTGCTATTCCAGGGCACAAACTATTTTATTGGGTAATGACTCCAAAAGTATCTGGTCCAAGCCATGAATACATTCATCATGACTCATCAAATTCATAATGGGAACAACTTTGTCACACAGAATTCCCAAAATGTTGTGGTTTGACTCTACAAATGGCAAAAATAGGGGTATTTTTGGTGCAATTCCAGGGGGCGTCCGAGAACTGTTTCTCGACCCCCCGCGGGCTATCGCGCGGTATTTTTACAATTCTCGACCCTATTTTTTAAATTTCCTATCTTTTTAGGTCGCGTGTCTACTAAAATACCTCGCGCGTCGCACACCTTTACTTTTGAGACAATATCTCGTCACTCCTCAAATAAAATAACTATTTTAGGGTTAAGGATATCATATTCTGTTCGTGACAAGCACTATTTTGTGTAAAACTTGTGCACGAATGACTATTTTCATCGTCTCCTCCTCCTCCAACAACAACAACAACAACAACAACAACGGGGATTCGTCTCCTCCTCCTCCAACAACAACAACAACATAACAACAATTGGGATTACGATTCGTCTCCTCCATCCAGCAGCGAATCCGAATCCGCTCCCCTCATCCAACAGAGAAGCAATTTGTCTCCTCCTCCTCCTCCTACAACAACAACAACAACAACAACAACGGGGATTCGTCTCCTCCTTCTCCAACAACAACAGCAATTCGTCTCCTCCATGCAGCAGCGAATCCGCTCCCCTCATCCAACAGAGCAGCGATTTGTCTCCTCCTCCTCTAACAACAACAACAGGTGTTTGTCTCATCCTCCAACAACAACAACGGCAATTCGTCTCCTCCTCCAACAACAACAACAACAGGGATTCGTTTCCTCCATCCAGCAGCAAATCCGAATCCGCTCCCCTCATCCAACAGAGCAGCGATTCGTCTCCTCCTCCTCCTCCTCCAACAACAACAACAACAACGGGGACTCGTCTCCTCCTCCAACAACAACGGCGATTCATCTCCTCCATCCAGCAGCGAATCCGCTCCCCTCATCCAACAGAGCAGCGATTTGTCTCCTCCCCCAAGAGCAGGATTCGTCTCCTCCTCCTGCTCCTCCAACAACAACAACAACAACAACAACAACAGCAACAACAACGGCGATTCGTCTCCTCCATCCAGTAGCGAATCCGAATCCGCTCCCCTCATCCAACAGAGCAGCAATTCGTCTCCCCCCCCCCCCCCTAGCAGGATTCGTCTCCTCCTCCTCCAACAACAACAACAACGGGAATTCGTCTCCTCCTCCTCCTCCAACAACAACAACAACAACAGGGATTCGTCTCCTCCTCCTCCAACAACAACAACAACGGCGATTCGCCTCCTCCTCCTCCTCCTCCTCCTCCAACAACAACAGGGATTCGTCTCTTCCATCCAGCAGCGAATCCGCTCCCCTCATCCAACAGAGCAGCGATTCGTCTCTTCCCCCAAGAGCAGGGTTTGTCTCCTCTTCCTCCAACAACAACAACAACAACAGGGATTCGTCTCCTCCTCCTCCTACAACAACAACAACAACAACGGCGATTCGTCTCTTCCTCCAACAACAACAACAGGGATTCGTTTCCTTCTCCTTCTCCAACAACAACGGCGATTCGTCTCCTCCATCCAGCAGCGAATCCAAATCCGCTCCCCTCATCCAACAGAGCAGCGATTCGTCGCCTCCTCCTCCAACAACAACAACAGGGATTCGTCTCCTCCTTCAACAACAACAACGGCGATTCGTCTCCTCCAACAACAACAACGGGGATTCGTCTCCTCCTCCTCATCCAACAACAACAACGGCAATTCGTCGCCTCCTCCAACAACAACAACAGGGATTCGTTTCCTTCTCCTTCTCCAACAACAACGGCGATTCGTCTCCTCCATCCAGCAGCGAATCCAAATCCGCTCCCCTCATCCAACAGAGCAGCGATTCGTCTCCTCCTCCTCCAACAACAACGGGGATTTGTCTCATCCTCCAACAACAACAACGGCAATTCGTCTCCTCCAACAACAACAACGGGGGTTCGTTTTCTCCTCCAACAACAACGGCGATTCGTCTCCTCCAACAACAACAATGGGGATTCGTCTCCTCCTCCAACAACAACGGCGATTCGTCTCCTCCATCCAGCAGCGAATCCGCTCCCCTCCTCCAACAGAGCAGCGATTCATCTCCTCCTCCTCCAACAACAACAATGGGGATTTGTCTCCTCCTCCAACAACAACAACAACAACAACAACAACAACAACGGGGATTCGTCTCCTCCTCCTCTAGCAACAACAACAACGGCGATTCGTCTCCTCCTCCAACAACAACGGGGATTCGTCTCGTGGATGAGCGATTCCGGTGGAGCGCCGGTGGAGGAGCCGGTGGAGGAGCGACTCGATGCCAACGATTCGTTGCCATTGTTGCCTGATTTGTTGTAGGAGGAGCGTTTCGCTGATTCGTTGTCGCTTGGAGCGATTCCCGGTGGAGTAGGAGGAGGAGCGTTTCGCTGATTCGTTTTCGCTTGGAGCGATTCCCGGTGGAGGAGGAGGAGCGTTTCCCTGATTCGTTGTTGGAGAAGCGTTTCGCTGATTTGTTGTCGCTTGGAGCGATTCCCGGTGGAGGAGGAGGAGGAGCGTTTCGATGATTCGTTGCCGAGCGCTGATGGAGGAGGAGCGTTTCTATGTCAACAATTCCTGGTGGGTTTGCCGACGATCCTATTCAAATAATACATGATAAATGAACAAAATGGGTGAGTATCTATTGATGTAGTACATAGGAGGGTAAATAATAACAACAGAATAATATAATCTACATGCCAATCGATTCAATGCTGACATTGATTCGATCGATGCCGCACCTTCAATGTCGAGCGCTGGTGGAGGAGGAGCAATTCGATGCTGACGATTCGATGCCGACGATTCGTACGATTCGATGCCGACGATTCGTTGCGATGGTTGCTTCTGATTCGATGGTTGCTTCTGATTCGATGGTTGCTTCCGATTCCGATTAGATTCGTTGCTTCCGATTCGATGGTTGCTTCGATGGTTTTGATTAGTTGCTTCCGATCCGGTCCTATGAAAATAAGAAGAAAAACAGAGAGGAAATACATTATCAGTAATGCCGGTGGAGTGGAAGACCAATATGCCGATGCCGATGCGGATGCGGATGCCGATGCCGATCTCTCTCATTCTTACCTTTGCTTGTTCCGACGTTCCGACAATCGACCCGATGAAATTGTTGTTGCTGCTGACGTTGATTTGCAGCCTTCTTACTCCTCTGTCACGAAAAACAGTACCAAGAGCCTGTTGATATAGAAGCAATGGATGCAGATTTATTGCTTTCAAGACGTATATGTTTGTGTGCACCCAAACAATATCTATCCAGCAAACCACCTCTTGTCCAATGCGAGCTAATTCTTTTTCCAGTACAAGGCTGTTATTTCAGACTAAAATATTCGAGCACGGATTACCTGCCTAATGCTGATCAACAATCAAGGGATCATTGAACAGGATTAAGTGGAATCCCACGTTCACAGACGGAGTGCCAATTACTAGCAACTCTACTCAAATAGGTCGGGTAAGATTATGGAGAAAAAGTGATTTTTTTTGTCGCGAGGTAGAAAATAAAAATACTGTGTGTTTGTGTGAGAGAGTTTTTTTTTTTTTTTCGCGTACGATTTTCTTTTTCCTTGTAGATCATGTAGAATTCTACATGATTTGGTACAAGTGTAGAATCCTACACGTTTTTAGTAGTACTGTGATCCGTTTGAATTTTTTGAACGGTCGAACGTTGGAATTTTTTTAACGTTCGAACGTTCGAACGTTAGAATTAATTTGGAATTAGTACTGAATCTACATGCTAGCTAGTACTGTGCTGTATGTGATCCGTTTGAATTTTTTGAACGTTACGTTCGAACGTTCGTTCGAATTCCAAATGTGATCCGTTTGAATTTTTTGAACGGTCGAACGTTGGAATTTTCTTCTTAGTACTGAATCTACATGCTAGTACTGAATGTACGTACATGGTACAGGGGGGTAAACAACTTGCGAGAAGTCCACATATACGAACAAATAATTACTGAATTTGCGAACAGGATGTAACCCTAACCATATTGGGAACAGCTTTGCCACACAGAATGCCAAAAATGATGTGGTTTGACTCTCCAAAGGGCAAGCATGAGGGCATTTTTGGTGCAATTGCAGGGCACAAACTAACTTCTTATTGGGTAATGACTCAAAAAGTATCGGGTCCAAGCCATGAATACATTCATCATGACTCATCCAATGCATATTGGAAACAACTTTGTCACATAGAATGCCCAAAATGTTGTGGTTTGACTCTACAAATGGCAAACACGGGGGTATTTTTGGTGCAATTCCAGGGCACAAACTAACTTCTTATTGGGTAATGACTCAAAAAGTATCGGGTCCAAGCCATGAATACATTCATCATGACTCATCCAATGCATATTGGAAACAACTTTGTCACATAGAATGCCCAAAATGTTGTGGTTTGACTCTACAAATGGCAAACACGGGGGTATTTTTGGTGCAATTCCAGGGCACAAACTAACTTATTGGGTAATGACTCAAAAAGTATCCGGTCCAAGCAATGAATACATTCCTCATGACTCATCAAATACATATTGGGAACAACTTTGTCACACAGAATACTGTAAATGTTGTGGTTTGACTCTCCAAATGGCAAACATGGGTGTATTATTGGTGCAATTCCAGGGCACAAACTATTTTATTGGGTAATGACTCAAAAAGTATCCGGTCCAAGCCATGAATACATTCATCATGACTCATCAAATGCATATTGGGAACAACTTTTCCACACAGAATTCCCAAAATTTGGTGGTTTAACTCTCGAAATGGCAATCATGGGGGTATTTTTGGTGCAATTCTAGGGCACAAACTAACTTATTGGGTAATGACTCAAAAAGTATCTGGTCCAAGCCATGAATACATTCATCATGACTCATCCAATGCATATTGGGAACAACTGTGGCACATAGAATGACCAAAATCTTAAGGTTTGACTATACAAATGGCAAACATGGGGGTATTTTTGGTGCAATATCAGGGCACAAACTAACTGATTGGGTAATGACTCAAATAGTATCGGGTCCAAGCCATGAATGCATTCATCATGACTCATCCAATGCATATTGGAAACAACTTTGTCACATAGAATGCCCAAAATCTTAAGGTTTGACTCTACAAATGGCAAACATGGGGGTATTTTTGGTGCAATTCTAGGGCACAAACTAACTGATTGGGTAATGAATCAAATAGTATCGGGTCCAAGCCATGAATGCATTCATCATGACTCATCCAATGCATATTGGAAACAACTATGTCACATAGAATGCCCAAAATCTTAAGGTTTGACTCTCCAACTGACAAACATGAGGGTATTTTTGGTGCAATTCCAGGGCACAAACTAACTTATTGGGTAATGACTCAAAAAGTATCTGGTCCAAGCAATGAATACATTCCTCATGACTCATCAAATGCATATTGGGAACAACTTTGTCACACAGAATGCTGTAAATGTTGTGGTTTGACTCTCAAAATGGCAAACATGAGGGTATTTTTGGTGCAATTCTAGGGCACAAACTAACTGATTGGGTAATGACTCCAAAAGTATCCGGTCAAAACTATGAATACATTTATCATGACTCATCATATGCATATTGGGAACAACTTTGCATTTCAGAATGCCCAAAATGTTGTGGTTTGACTCTCAAAATGGCAAACATGATGAGGGTATTTTTGGTGCAATTCCAGGGCACAAACAGTCTCATTTGGTAATGACTACCAAAGTTTTTGTACCAGGCCATGAATGCATATCACATGACTTACAAAATGCATGTTGGGAACAACTTTTAAAGGCATATTGGGAACAACTTTGCCACACACAGTACAGACAATGATGTGGTTTGTAGATACAAATGGCACACAAGACAGTACGGTATGTTAGGTGCAGCAGTCTACGAGATTCTACATGTGACTAGAGGATTGAAATACATAACCTTAGTGTGATCAAATGTTTCCCTTCTGAAAAAATTATGGCGCGGGAGGGGTGGCTGGCACAGGTACGTGATCTACTTCTACAAATATAACAGCGCGCCCAAAACCAGACAACACACAGAAGATGTTAGGGCAAACAACATAGTACAGAACCCACGGAAAAATTCTACACACAAAACATCGTACACATACTACACGAAACACCGTACACACACACACACACACACGACACACACAACACACACAACACAAAACACCGTACACAACCCGACAAAATTATTAGTACACACACAAAACCACACAAAAAGAAACACATGATTCTTGATCGACACCGTATTCAGAAAATAAAATAAAAAAATATGAATGCTATCGGAAAGACACGACGAAGCAAAAAATCCGAGGGGAAGACCCTTCGAAACAACAAAACCATCCGGCCCGGTGATCATCAAAATACAGGGGACAACAACGGTAAGAAAAAAAGAGTGAAAACAAACACCGCAATTACTAACAAAGTGTGTAACAGTAATACCACAACTATGAACGCATCAAAGGGCAACAGTAAAAAAAATGGTTCCGACAACACAATTTCTTCTACTACAAACACGGAAGAACAAAACACCATCAACCAGAGTAACGAACCAGCACTGACCATTACCAACACAACCACAACTACAGTAACGAACCAACAGAAAGAAGGAACAAAAACCAATGTGGTAGAGAAAACATCTAACGGAGAATGCTACAATTTAGAGGATGTTGCCGAACATGTCATGAAAAATATCCAATATGACAAATTGGCAGAGGAAGTGGCAAAACACTTACGGAAACAAGAGAGGGAACCACATATAGGGGTGGGAAAGGTAGTAATGGTACCTAAACAAACGGAGGCAACCATGCAGGGAGAGGGGAGTTACAATGCCGGCGACACAAGAGAACGAGCAGTAAGTACAATTACAGACGAATATGGGCTTATAATAGACAACGATATGCTTAAGGCTTTGAGTGATATGACTGAAACAGTGGAAAAGCAGCTAAGGGATTACGTCAAAAAACATTGGTACCCCAACATGAAGTTCCCTATCAATGACAAGGTAACGGCGCTTGTAATAAAAAAAGCTGTTGGAGCAAGTGCGGTTATGAAGCCACCAAATATTCCACTTGCGGCATTCTGTTCCTTTTACAGGAAACGAGTAGGGACAGTACTGACTGCATTGAGGCACAACTCACAAACATTAGCGAGAAGAAACTGGATAGGTAAATACAGGTGGGAGAATTGGTTGTTGAAATTAGGAATTTGGGAATCTATTTTTGGTCCGGCAACACTAACATGCTGCCCGTTGATACTTATGATACTTCCGTACAGACGATTACAGAAAAGGTCGAGTCCCTATCACATTCCCTGGTACTGTTGCAGTTATTCAAGACACAGAATATGAAAACACAGGTATTTTAAACCCTCAATACAGAACATACAAAGACGCGGAAGATGAAGATTTTTATTATTTTGTTACAAGAATCATGTCGGCAATCAATCCGACAAATTCCAATTTCAAACAACGGAAGGAGAAGCACTTGCTGAGTGATATATTTACTATAGCAGATGAAGCATTTGCATTGGTACTGATCTACAATGAGCATCATGTATGGGTGAACCAGCAGCGGCGAAAGGGTGATGCCACGATTCCGCGACAAAAAAAAAAATTCTGCGATTCAGACAGTGGAAGCAGAAATGGATGGATGGAGGAAGGTCGCGAGTTGTTCAGTGACTTGTGCGACAAAATTGGCGAGATGCGAAAACACCCAGAAACAGGAAGGAAATTGGAAGAAATGATGAGGGACAGATTTAGGAACGAAAGTTCGACAAATTACACCAACAATAAGCATGGCGATGCAAATATTACTAGTAGCAGCTCCACTAATTGTAGTGGACCAAAAAAGAAAAAGAAAAGAAACGTCTATATTGATCCGGCAATAACAGCATCGATGAATGAAAGTTTATCTATGGGTGAACTAATGTAGAAAATAACAGTACATACATAATACAAAACTACTACTAATTATGAACTTAATTTTGAGAATATTAGAAATAATGGAGGATTCGTAATACGTCGCAATAGGAATAAATCAAGCATAATAGAATCTACATTTTAAAAAGGGAATATTGTAGTCAAGAAAAAGAATTCACAACTAGGGGAGCAGAATCGAATTGTTGTTTGGTAGATTAATATTTTGGAATTAATACTGACTCAAGATTTCTTTTTTATTCGTGAATAGAAGTAAGTGTTGTTCGTACAGAATAATAATTGGGTTCTGCTAGAGACTGAAATAAATTATTTTTATTTGAGAGTAGAGTAATGTGCATCACGCGCACAGAAATAGTGCTGAGTTTACATATACCCTTATACGATCGTCGCGAATTTCAGGGTGTCCAGAAATATTGCCGTGTTAAAATCACGCACAAAATTTGTGCGCGAGAAGTAAATTCGTACCCCGCGAAACAGTTCTCGGACGGGGCACAAACTAACTTATTGGGTAATGACTCAAAAAGTATCTGGTCCAAGCCATGAATACATTCATCATGACTCATCAAATTCATATTGGGAACAACTTTGTCACATAGAATGCCCAAAATGTTGTGGTTTGACCCTCCAAATGGCAATCATGGGGGTATTATTGGTGCAATTCCAGGGCACAAACTAACTTATTGGGTAAGGACTCAAAAAGTATCGGGTCCAAGCCATGAATACATTCATCATTACTCATTCAATGCATATTGTAAACGACTTTGTCACATAGAATGCCCAAAATCTTTAGGTTTGACTCTACAAATGGGAATCATGGGGGTATTTTTGGTGCAATTACAGGGCACAAACTAACTTATTGGGTAAGGACTCAAAAAGTATATGGTCCAACCCATGAATACATTCATCATGACTCATCAAATTCATAATGGGAACAACTTTGTCACACAGAATGCCCAAAATGTTGTGGTTTGACTCTCCAAATGGCAAAAATGAGGGTATTTTTGGTGCAATTTCTGGGCACAAACTAACTTATTGGGTAAGGACTCAAAAAGTATCTGGTCCAAGCAATGAATACATTCATCATGACTCATCCAATGCATATTTGAAACAACTTTGTCACATAGAATGCCCAAAATCTTAAGGTTTGACTCTACAAATGGCAAACATGGGGGTATTTTTGGTGCAATTCCAGGGCACAAACTATTTTATTGGGTAATGACTCCAAAAGTATCTGGTCCAAGACATGAATACATTCATCATGACTCATCCTATGCATATTGGGAACAACTTTGTCACACAGAATTCCCAAAATGTTGTGGTTTGACTCTCAAAATGGAAAAGATGAGGGTGTTTTTGGTGCAATTCCAGGGCACCACAAACTAACTTATTGGGTAATGACTCCAAAAGTATCTGGTCCAAGCCTTAAATTCATTCATCATGACTCATCAAATGCATATTGGGAACAACTTTGTCACACAGAATTCCCAAAATGTTGTGGTTTGACTCTCAAAATGGAAAAGATGAGGGTGTTTTTCGTGCAATTCCAGGGCACCACAAACTAACTTATTGGGTAATGACTCCAAAAGTATCTGGTGCAAGCGATGAATACATTCATCATGACTCATCAAATGCATATTGGGAACAACTTTGTCACACAGAATGCCCAAAATCTTAAGGTTTGACCCTCCAAATGGCAAACATGGGGGTATTTGTGGTGCAATTCCAGGGCACAAACTACATTATTGGGTATTGACTCAAAAAGTATATAGACCAAGCCATGAATACATTAATCATGACTCATCAAATTCATAATGGGAACAACTTTGTCACACAGAATGCCCAAAATGTTGTGGTTTGACTCTCCAAATGGCAAAAATGAGGGTATTTTTGGTGCAATTCCAGGGCACAAACTAAATTAGTGGGTAATGACTCAAAAAGTATCTGGTCCAAGCCATGAATACATTCATCATGACTCATCAAATTCATAATGGGAACAACTTTGTCACACAGAATGCCCAAAATGTTATGGTTTGACTCTACAAATGGCAAAAATGAGGGTATTTTTGGTGCAATTTCTGGGCACAAACTACATTATTGGGTAATGACTCAAAAAGTATATAGACCAAGCCATGAATACATTCATCATGACTCATCAAATGCATATTGGGAACAACTTTGTCACACAGAATGCCCAAAATGTTGTGGTTTGACTCTCCAAATGGCAAACATGAGGGTATTTTTGGTGCAATTCCAGGGCACAAACTAACTTATTGGGTAAGGACTCAAAAAGTATATGGTCAAAGCCATGAATACATTCATCATGGCTCATAAAATTCATAATTGGAACAACTTTGTCACACAGAATCACGGAAATGTTGTGGTTTGACTCTCCAAATGGCAAACATGAGGGTATTTTTGGTGCAATTTCTGGGCACAAACTTACTTATTGGGTAATGACTCCAAAAGTATCCGGTCCGAGCCATGAATACATTCATCATAACTCATCAAATGCATATTGGGAACAACTTTGTCACACAGAATGCTGGAAATGTTGTGGTTTGACTCTCCATATGGCAAACATGAGGGTATTTTTGGTGCAATTCCAGGGCACAAACAGTCTCATTTGGTAATGACTACCAAAGCTTTTGTACCAGGCCATGAATGCATATCACATGACTTACGAAATGCATGTTGGGAACAACTTTTAAATGCATATTGGGAACAACTTTGCCACACACAGTACAGAAAATGTGGGGGTTTGTAGATACAAATGGCACACAAGACAGTACGGTATGTTAGGTGCAGTCTACGAGATTCTACATGTGACTAGAGGATTGAAATACATAACCTTAGTGTGATCAAAAGTTTCCCTTCTGAAAAAATTATGGCGCGGGAGGGCTGGCTGGCACAGGTACGTGATCTTCTTCTACAAATATATAACAGCGCGCCCAAGCCAGACAACACACAGAAGAAGTTAGGGCAAACAACATAGTACAGAACCCACGGAAAAACTCTACACACAAAACATCGTACACATACTACACGAAACACCGTACACACACACACACACGACACACAACACAAAACACCGTACACAACCCGACAAAATTATTAGTACACACACAAAACCACACAAAAAGAAACACATGATTCTTGATCGACACCGTATTCAGAAAATAAAATAAAAAAATATGAATGCTATCGGTAAGACACGACAAAGCAAAAAATCCGAGGGGAAGACCCTTCGAAACAACAAAACCATCCGGCCCGGTGATCATCAAAATACAGGGGACAACAACGGTAAGAAAAAAAGAGTGAAAACAAACACGGCAATTACTAACAAAGTGTGTAACAGTAATACCACAACTATGAACGCATCAAAGGGCAACAGTAAAAAAATGGTACCGACAACACAATTTCTACTACTACTAACATGGAAGAACACAACACCATCAACCAGAGTAACGAACCAGCACTGACCATTACCAACACAACCACCACTACAGTAACGAACCATCAGAAAGAAGGAACAAAAACCAATGTGGTAGAGAAAACATCTAACGGAGAATGCTACGATTTAGAGGATGTTGCGGAACGTGTCATGAAAAAAATCCAATATGACATATTGGCACAGGAAGTGGCAAAACACTTACGGCAACTAGAGAGGGAACCACATATAGGGGTGGGAAAGGTAGTAATGGTACCTAAACAAACGGAGGCAACCATGCAGGGAGAGGGGAGTTACAATACCGGCGACACAAGAGAACAAGCAGTAAGTACAATTACAGACGAGTATGGACTTATAACAGACAACGAAATGCTTAAGGCTTTGAGTAATATGACTGAAACACTGGACAAGCAGCTAAGAGATTACATAAAAAAACATTGGTACCCCAACATGAAGTTCCCTATCAATGACAAGGTAACGGCGCATGTAATACAAAAAGCTGTTAAATCAAATGCAGTTATGAAGCCAGCAAATATTCCACTGGCGTCATTCTGTTCCTTTTACAGGAAACGAGTAGGGACAGTACTGACTGCATTGAGGCACAACTCACAAATATTAGCGAGAAAAAACTGGATAGGTAAATACAGGTGGGAGAATTGGTTGTTGAAATTAGGAATTTGGGAATCTATTTTTGGTCCGACAACACTAACATGCTGCCCATTGATACTGATGATACTTCCGTACAGACGATTACAGAAAAGGTCGAGTCCCTATCACATTCCCTGGTACTGTTGCAGTTATTCAAGACACAGAATATGAGGACACAGGTATTTTAAACCCTCAATACAGAAAATACAATGACGCGGAAAATGAAGATTTTTATTATTTTGTTACAAGAATCATGTCGGCAATCAATCCGACAAATTCAAATTTCAAACAACGGAAGGAGAGGCACTTGCTGAGTGATATATTTTCTATAGCGGATGAAGCATTTGCATTGATACTGATCTACAATGAGCATCATGTATGGGTGAACCAGCAGCAACAAAAGGGTGATGCCACGATTCCGCGAAAAAAAAAAAATTCTGCGATTCAGACAGTGGAAGCAGAAATGGATGGATGGAGGAAGGGCGAGAGTTGTTCAGTGACTTGTGCGACAAAATTGGCGAGATGCGAAAACACCCAGAAACAGGAAGGAAATTGGAAGAAATGATGAGGGAGAGATTTAGGAACGAAAGTTCAACAGATTACACCAACAATAAGCATGGCGATGCAAATATGACTAGTACCAGCTCCACTAGTTGTAGTGGACCAAAAAAGAAAAAGAAAAGGAACGTATATATTGATCCGGAAATAACAGCATCGATGAATGAAAGTTTATCTATTGGTGAACTAATGTAGAAAATAACAGTACATACATAATACAAAACTACTACTAATTATGAACTTAATATTGAGAATATAAGAAATTATGGAGGATTCGTAATACGTTGCAATAGGAATAAATCAAGCATAATAGAATCTGCATTTTAAAAAGGGAATATTGTAGTCGAGAAATAGAATTCACAATTAGGAGAGCAGAATCGAATTGTTATTTGGTAGATTAATAATTTGGAATTAATACTGAGTAAAGATTTCTTTTTTATTCATAAATAGAAGTAAGTGTTGTTCGTACGGAATAATAATTGGGTTCTGCCAGAGACTGAAATAAACTATTTTTATTCGAGAGTAGAGTAATGTGCATCACGAGCACAGAATCATTTTTTGTATGATTTTAAGGCAATAACTGGGGGTGGGAATTTCAGGGTTTCCAGAAATATTGCCGTGTTAAAATCACGAACAAAATTTGTGCGCGAGAAGTAAATTTGAACCCCGCGAAACAGTTCTTGGACGCTTCTGTTTCTTTCATTATTTAACTTATGCATAACAGCAACAATATTCATGGACAAATCACAAAAATATCTGATTTTTGAATGTCTAATTGCATATTTGTGTGTATTTTTCCTCCAAATCCAGGACCCAAATGCACTCATTAGGTGGTGCCGCACAAACTATGACAGATGGCTCACTTCTGTTCCTTTCATGATTCATCTTATCCATATCAGGAACAATATTCATGGACAAATCACAAAAAATGTCTGATTTTTGAATGTATAATTGCAGATTTGTGTGTATTTTTCCTCCAAATCCAGGACCCAAATGAAGAAACTGTGTTGTAACAGTTAGAGATAAGAGATAAAAACGCAATCGGCCTTACGACCAATTGGCTGAGTGAGTTAACATTAATAATAACTCCATCGTCGGCCGGTAGCCGGTTGATTACTCATAATACTGTAATAACCGCCGTAATAATTGTATTATTCATCGTAATAATCATGTGAATCACCGTGTTATTTGAGATAACACATGTTGATTATTCTCCGGCCATTGTCGTGTTATTTGAAATAACACGGGTACTTAGCGTGTAGAATTAGTACTAGAATGTACGTATTTTAGGGCATGATAGTGTTTTAAAGAGGTTAATTCTTCAAAGTGTGAGCTAATGGGGAAATCCACATAAAAGCCGGCAACAATTAACATTCATCAAGTTAATAATCTTACAAATGAGGTTAAGTAGAACCTTCTGTGCTTTGTACGTTGGGCCCGCTTAGTACGTACAAATACGTACTTACACGGTGAACTCTTTGCAGTCCCCTTCAGTCGTGAATCCAATCGTTAAGCGTTTGGATTCTATGACTTAATCAATTCATCGTGGGTCATTGTTGTGTGTTGAATACCAAACTGTATCCAGTCTACTATTAGAGTCCCTATCAAAAAGGGGCGGCATTTTGCCTTTCATTCTGGCTTGTCTCAGGACCTTTTGCTCTGATTCTTGCCTGATTGATATATTATACTTCATGGATCAAATCATCCATTTTCCTTAACTTCTTCTTGTTGTTAGCATTGAAATGCTGATTGCAAATTGACTTACTCCATGATCGAACTTAAAATTTGTTCCATGATCAAACTTAAAAAATCAACATGTCTTTTCAATCAAATGATCGATCGAACGTTCCATCGAATGATTGATTTCATTACCACATACACCGAGAACAATGTTCCTGAAAAACAGCTCCACTCATAAGCTTGGTAGACAAATCAGCAATATTTGTTGAACCTGGTTCTTTTGCAATTCTGATAATTCCTGCTGCAATAGATTCCCAAGCCTTGTGGTATGCGATGCTGTTGTGCTTTTTCATGCATGGGCTCTCATGTCATGTTACATTTGTGACAACTGAATCATTATCACAGAACAGATTTGTACTGCCATCAATTGGAACACCCATCATCCTCAGCTTGTATCTCAAGCCTTCAACCAATTCAATTGCAATTTTCAATGCAATTATTTCAGAACCAGAAGTTGAGGTTTCCACTGTTGTTTGGCATTTAGAGAACCAAATAATTGGTGCATTATTAATGAAAATAATAACACCAGTATGAGATCTTCTTGTTGCCTTGCATCCAGCATGGTCGGCGTCAACAAAACAACTCATTGTAATATGCTTATCCAAAGCCTCAGGCATATTCGGAGGAATTACTTCCTTAGCTCCCGGATAAAATTCAGACCAATCACACTTGTGAAATTTACTCTTGTCAACACTTGGTACTGAATCCTCAAACACCAATTTTGACCTGTTACATTTCTTCAAATATCCAAATATATGAAATAACTGGTTCAAATGACCCACTCTGGTTTGCGCTAGATATCTTGACATGAGAGAAACTGGCATCACAATGTCAAGCCTTCCCAATTCACAAATCCACCTCGGAACTCCAATTAAACCTTGATAGTAATTTTGAAATTCTGGGTTCAGTTCTTCTGAAATATCAATTTCAGGTCTATAATCATGTGTCAAAGGGCTTGACGCAGATTTTGGTAAATATTTATACCCGTATTTTTCTGTTCCAAGCTCTTGCTCAACAGCAGCAACTGCTTTTGCTGTATATTTTGTACTTGATAATGACCATCTTGGTTTGGAATCTCCTTCAAAGAAACTGTTCAATGTCTGCACCAAGGTACAGAGTTGGTTCTTCCATAGTGTCATCTTTCAGCTTGAACTTTCGTTCAATGTTTTTCCAGCTGAAACTTTGGATCTTCACCAGAACATAAAATATCATCAACATAAGCAATCAATATTTCCCAATATATTGATCCGTCTTTCCTGGTTTCAATTCTCATGTGCACATCTGGATCTGCTTTGCATGGGGAATATCCAAGGTCTCTTAGGTGTTTTGGGAGATATGATCTGAAAGATGCCCCAGCAATTGGTAGTCCGTAAAGTGCTTGTACAATCTTGCAAGGTCTTCCTGCAAGGTGTGAGGGAAAACCATCCTCAGCTTTTGCCCTTAAAAAATATTTCTCTTTTATTGGAGCTGTCAAATATGCATTTTGAATATCTGCTGATAGGACTTTCAAATCATTCAGTGCTGCAAGCAAGAAGAATATCCTTACTGAGTCATGACTGGGGACTGAACTGTAAGTATTTTCTTTTGCTATGGCAGGAACCTTGTGACCATCCCCTACCAACCTTGCTTTTGTTGTAAGAGAACCAAGCTTGATATCAAATATCATATGCGTTGTGATTTCCTTATGACCGACCGGTACAGTATCATCATCAGTGAATTCAAACGCTGCCATGTTGTTTGTCATTTCTTTATGAATGACCTTCTCCCAGTGATCTGTACCTGTTTTCTTTTCAATTGCAAGTGCTTGTGTTATTGAATGTGGTAGTTCAACACCATACTTACGACTCTTCAACCAATATTTAAAAGATTTTGCAGCCTTAAGTATTCTTTCCTTCCTTCTCAAAATTTTGTGCACCACCACCTGAACGCAGGCTGCTTTTCAAGTTGATTGCTCATTGCATATTCTGCAAGCTGGACAGGGAAAGATTCTTTGTCATAACTGAGTTTGCACCATGACTGACTATCATCCTTCCAACTAGCAAGGATTCTCCACCTCGTGTGGTTCTTGGCTTATGGCTTGTTCTGCCATTTTTTGCAATAGTAGTAGCTTCTTCAGTGTTCAACGCGGTGTTGTCTTTTTTGTGGTCAATTAGCTCATCCAACAATGTGAACATTCTTCCATCATCATCAACTGAGCTATAGAGGCTTTCTGCAACGATGTTTGCTGTGTATTCTTCAAGTGAACCATCTGGTAGTTGCCGTTTGTATAACCTTGTGTCAAGTATTGGATTATCATTTCTGACTCCAATGGGCTGGTTTTGTAAATTCCTCACTCTATCCTTAACAATACATCTTAGTTGTTCATCATTTCTTTCAATGATGACTTCATTTCCTAAATACTCATCATATTTGTCAACATCCTCAACAGATGCTGCAGGTTCAGCCATTTCAAGCTTCAGATCAGGTGATCTAATTGGTTGCTCTTCAAATAGTTCCCCTGAAGGTTCCGGGTAATGTTCATTGAAGAATGCTGCATTGTCTTTGACTTCATCACCAATTTTAGATTCAATGGATTTATCAATGGATTCCATCCTTCTAAGAACATCACAGTCCCTCCATTCAAACTCCTTTACAGGTCTTATTGAATTTGTTGAAATTGGGATGACTGAATCTGTCAATATCCAAAAACAATCACCACCACCAATTTTACTACCACAAGGTCCAAGCCATCGCCCTAACCTTTCAATGCCATGACTTGTCGATTCACCCTTATCATACCAGAATATAAAATCATACCATTCACAAGTTGTATATAGTGTGATATCAGGTCTGTAGCCATGCACCAACTCAAACGGCGTTCTTCCCATTGAGGAAGGGTTGCTTGATGCTGTCATCTGTCTAATTTTAGCACAGAGTTCCCCACAGAATGACCATAACCGCTTTGGGGACTTCTTTTTAGCTGTCCTGGTTATAATTGCATTTCCAAGATGGCCAATTGTGCCCTCAGCTCTATTCTGGAATGTGCAGTGTGGTTGAATGAAAGTTTGATGGATGTGATTTTGCTTGACAATAGAGTTCCAGTGAGTCTTGTATGTCCTTGGTGAGCCTTCTTGTTCTGGCGCACCATCAGAAATCAAGTGCTCTGGAATTCCAACTTCATGGATGAATATTAAATTCCTTTCGTGACCAGAAGTACCAAAGCTACCAGATGGTAGATTTCCTATTCGTACGAATCAATGAGTCCCGTATTCATCTAAATAATCGATTCCCACGGCATATCGGTTCCCACGGCGCATCGATTCCCAACGCGCATAAACGGTGAGCAATCCCTGTCTTACGATATTGCCATTGTTCTTCGGTGAGCAAACTCTGATTTCATAAAATATCACACGAGCTACGAGAGCAATTCCTGACCTTAATGATAAACATTTCATGGAGTCTTCCTAACGGAACAAGAGAAGAAAACCGTTGGCATGTGATTCTCACACAATACATATACATGCATACAAATATATATGGTCAACGACTAATACATGTACGGAAATAATCAGCGAGTAATCTCAGCACTACGCAACAGCAGTTGCAACGTATTCATCTCAATAAAAGAGATATCTTGCATTTCAGCAAGATTTCACTTTATCTCATACTTTTAACATTCAACTGATTTATATCCCAAAATTTCACACTAGTTGCTACCAACTACCTGTAATCTACATACTAAGGTCTGTCTCACTGCAATCTGAATAAGTCACAGCAAGAGGAGATCTGGCGTTTCCCTAGTCTCGCCTGTAGTCCGATTATCCGTTGCCGAAAGTATCCAACCACAATTGTCACGCGTAGAGTACAATCGTTCGTATACTAACACACTAACACAGCGTTGCTGTTCGTCAGAAGCCCTTGAATCAGACTCTCAACGAATCGGATTCAGAAGGAAAATAATAGATTAACAGTCGCAAGCTCTAAGAAGGCTTGCACACAAGAAGGAACAGGAACGGCATTGAACACAATCCCTACGCTGGCATATGCACGTCGCACATCGTACACGAAGCAGTTCCCATTCTCAGTCACCACGCAATTCTTTCCAAGGCTCCGAACCACCACAGATGCCGAACATACCATTGATGCCCGGCAATGCACTCGGAGGCGAAGAGAAGAATGACGCCGAAGTCACCACTATCGAACGCTTTCCCAGCTTCGATGCTGATATGAGAAAGATACTCATATCATTACTCAACGTAACAAGTGAGACTACTAGCAAGTTGTGCCTAGCTCTCAAAGAAGGCGGATTATGCGAGTGGAAGTCGTTCCTCGACGCACTTATCGAACCGGATTTTGCACGCGAACTTACCTATATGGAGCAAGGATTGGCAACGCATATCCCTCGATCCATCCAAAGGAGCATAGAAGCACCTGCGGATTTCGCTATCGACCTACAAGAAGAAGGTGTCGACCTAGAAGAAGACGAGAAGGACTGGAAAGATGTAAAGTCATATACATACAAGGAATTCCAGGCATTCCGCGTAGAGCGTGCCCAACGCTTACGTAACGAATCTGCTCTGAACCCACCACCTCCTCCGGCGGGAAGTAACAAAAAGTCCCCTCAGCAGGTAAAGTACGAATCATGGTGCCGAAAAGCACGAGATGAAAAGTCCTTTACACCCCTCACGAATGACTCAAGATTCGAACACTGGCTCGTCGGTTTCAAAGCTAAACTCGAGGCATACGACATCGATACAGAGACATTCCTCGATGAAACTTGGCCTCCAGCCACGCTTGTGGGTTACACCCGTGATCTCTACGTCAAACAATGTGCCTTCTTCTGGGTACTAATGTTGGAAGTCTTCAAGAGTGACCTTTCTGCATCATGTGTGCACAGTCATTCTACCACTCGTGATGGACGCAAGGCTTACTTCGACTTCGTAAACCTTCATAGCCAATCAAAAGCAAAGGTATATGACAACTCGACCCAGCTACAAGCGTTGCTCAAGTTGAACCTCAACAATTGGAAGGAATCCAAAGTGAAATTCATCACACATTGGTTTGATGAATTGAATCACCTCAACAAGCTCCGTCCTCCCAACAAGCCCCTCGAGTACCATACCGTAAAATCAGCATTGTGTCAGGCATGCTATTCCAGCTTCCAGCTAAGCGAACAGTTTGCCAAAGTCAAGGATCCAGGTGGGACGAATAGCACCGTAACGGATGCAGTTGCCGAAGCCGCTGCTATCCACGATCTTAAAATCACGCTTTTACTCGAAGCAACTCGACTTGATTCCCAGTCTGCGATGTCTGCTCCTCGGTCGACCGTACGTGCACACGTTCATGATTTCTCTTCTGACTCGATCCAAAACCATGAGGACTATGCTCTCCCCATTGAATTTGAAGGAGACTATCAAGATTATGCTGTGTTCAAGGCTGGACGTACCCCTGACCCTACCACAAGGTTTCCTACAAACATATGGAAGGCCTTGTCACGTCAGGACATGAAGAGTTGGCTCAGTTTTTCTCCGGAAGGCAAGAAAATCGTGGTTGCCTCATTGCGACACGACTTACTTAACACGGACCAACCTGACCCCAACAGTGTCAAACCCATTACCCGGAAGGCATACCAACATGAACACTCGGTATCTTTCCAAGAAGACGGTACTTCGACCAAGGATGAGCATGCCAATTCCGCAGCAGACCTACATCCTGCTGTAGAGAATGATCGTAGAGGCGTTTTCCATGCATCCCTAGGTGTATACAAATCCACGACCTCCTCATCTAAGGACCAGCGACCTCTCAAGTCTTCCGTGTCACCCGCGCATCCAGCTCAATTCCTTTCAAACAACCCTGACATTCAGTACAAAAGGGACGGTGACACCCAAATACCTGTCGGAACACCATCGTATTCCGCCAATTTTCACCAGTGGTATACTCCCGAGGATGATCTCACCTTTCCTAATGATGGTCCCGTAACGTCATACACATACCGTATACACAAAACTACGGTTACTAGCCCTGGTTTTGCGATGGTAGATTGCGGCGCAAATGGGTGCATCATCGGTAATGATGCGTGTCTCATCTCCAAGGATATTCCACCACGATATGTTAACGTCACCGGCATTAACAATCATCAGGTACAAAACATTCCCATTGCTACATGCGGAGCATATTCCATGTCGAACAGAGGCCCCGTCATTCTCATTTTCAATGAATGTGCCTATACAGGACGACATCCTTCTATATTGTCATCCGGCCAGATGGAAGCATATTTTTCCACTGTAGACGACACGTCCATCAAAGCAGGCGGAGGACAGGTCATCACCACCTCCGATGGCTATGCACTGCCTCTTAGCATACGACACGGCTTACCATACCTTGCGATGCGAAAGTATACGACTGTCGAATTTGACACGCTACCACATGTTATCATGACGTCCGATAAACATTGGGACCCATCTGTTCTCGATACCACGATCAGTGCGAAGGATGAACAATTTCTCCAGAAATATCCTCCCCAACCACAGCAACTCCCTTATGCCGATTACGACGAATATGGGAACCCACGCTGCCTTGAAGGATTCGATATATCTGTTTCTCCCGGGTCCTCCACGGTCACATCCCTCAGCTCGTATTCCAGCCATTCCACCCGATCTCCCTTTCTTCCTATTGATGATCATAGGACCAACGATCGCTCCTTTTGGCTTACTTCCACTGACTATGCTCATCAACAACGTCTCGCATGCTGCGCGCTACCTGCAGTCTATGGAACAGTCACTGCGTTTCCGACAGATTGTACAGCCAGTGACACTACACGCATTGCAGCTACGCCCCGCGAAAGATACCCCAACGAACATGACTACTTATCCCTGAAACCTTTCTTTTGTTGGGTTTCCACCGATCGCATCAAAGCTACTTTTGAAAACTCGACCCAATACGGTTCGTTAGCGGTTAGCCCTGATGGTAACATTTTCAAACGGTTTCATTCCCCTCAACCGGCCATGAACGTTCGCCCCTTCAATGACGATGTTATGTCCGATGCTGTCTATTCAGATGTCCCAGCAATTGATGGTGGATCCAAGATTGCTCAGATCTTCTTTGGCCGCAAATCACATATTATACACGTTGAGGAAATGCGCACCACCGGCGATTTCCTATCCTGCTTTCAGAACTTTGTTCGAAAATGGGGCAGGCCCATCCGCCTCCTTTGTGACCACGGTAACTATCAATCCAGTAAGAAAGTCATGGATTACCTCAAAATGTTATGGATTGGACTCTGGCAAAGTGAACCGTATCATCAACACCAGAATCAATTCGAACGACGATACCAAACGTTCAAACGCATTGTCAATCGCGTCATGGATCGTACCGGCACACCACCACACATGTGGTTACTGTGCATGACATACGTCGCGGGTCTCCTCAATGTTGTTTCTGACCCTACGCTGTCCGATAAACAACCGATCTTCATTGCCACGGGTACACTTGGCGACATCAGCGCATACACCAGTTTCTTCTGGTTTGAACCTGTGTATTTCAAGACCAATGATTCTCCTTTCGGTACCAAATCTACCGAACGCCTAGGTCATTTTGTCGGCATCGCCGAACATGTTGGCAATGGACTCTGCTTTCGAATCTGGGATCCAGTTACCAACAAGTTACTAGACCGGTCCGGTGTTCGATCTGCTCTTACACCTGAATCACGTAACAAACGCGCGGGCCTATTTACTGATGATGGTTTCATCAAATGGCGTAACACAAAAGATTCCTTACCCCGTATATACGTCACTGGAGAAGCTCCAGATTTCAAACATGGGGAGCATACCAATCAAAATAAACTCATTGACGAGTCTACAAAACCAAACAGCTCAGTTCCCCCTAGCGTTTCACCTGCTGATTCTGACACAGCCGATGACACCGTTCCATCTGCACCCAACAAACAACCAGATACCACGCCCCGATGGTCCTCCTACGACACACATCTTCAGCAAGACATCCGACGGCGTTCTCCTTACTGAAGATGATTTTGACCCACCGGAATTAGCATACTTTGATGTCAGTGACGTCGCAACTCCCCTCATATCGTCCGCCACCTATGAACTTTCATTTAGGATGTGGATTTGAGCGCGACGAACATGGTGTTCTGTGCATGAATCCCATAAAGTTCATCGAAAAGATGGAAGCATCTTACGAACAAATGTTCGGATGCAAACCTAGCACTAGGTTCCGATCACCCATCGCGGAGAACGATCATCCTGAATTGGACTCCTCAGCCTTTCTTGAAGAAACCGGTATACAGAAATATCAAAGTATGATCGGTTCACTGCAATGGATCATCGCTATTGGGCGTTTCGATGTACAAACAGCCGTGATGACGCTCTCAAGTTTCAGAGCTCAGCCACGAGATGGGCATCTCGAACGTGCTAAACGTATCTATGGATATATCTCCAAGTTTAGACATTTTAAAATCAGATTACGCGTGGAACCGCCCGATTTTATATTGACTAAACCGGACACCATCGACTGGTCCAACACCGTCTATGGGGAGCATTCTGAAGAGCTACCCGATGACGCTCCTGCACCGCTTGGAAAGACAGTAGTGTTAACACACTTCTATGATGCCAACCTCATGCATGATATTCTCAGTGGCAAGGCAGTTACCGGCATTCTTCATTTCGCGAACAAGACTCCCATGATGTGGTTCTCGAAGAAGCAGTCTACTACGGAAACAGCCACCTTTGGAGCTGAATTTGTTGCAGGAAGAACTTGCATCGAACAGATTGTCGATCTACGCCACTCATTCCGATACCTCGGAACACGAGTCCATGATATCTCATACTCTTGGGGTGACAACGAAAAGATGATCCAAACGTCGACCTTTCCTTACGCAAGGCTGCATAAGCGTCATAACATTCTATCGTTTCACTACGTACAGAGCATGATAGCGAGAGGTTTCATTTTAATGATGCACATCCCAGGTAAGGATAACTGTGCAGACATTCTCACCAAGCATTGGAGTCACTCAGTTGTGTATCCACTGCTCAGGCCCATCTTCCACTTCTGTGGTAATACTGGCGACCTTCTCCAGGATGATGGAAGCATCATGTAGAGCGTGATGACCCTTCACAAGGAGACATGGGGAGTATTAAATTCCTTTCGTGACCAGAAGTACCAAAGCTACCAAAGGGTAGATTTCCTATGCGCATGAATCAATGAGTCCCGTATCCATCTAAGTAATCGATTCCCACGGCATATCGATTCCCACGGCGCATCGATTCCCATCGCGCATAAACGGTGAGCAATCCCTGTCTTACGATATTGCCATTGTTCTTCGGTGAGCAAACTCTGATTTCATAAAATATCACACGAGCTACGGGAGCAATTCCTGACCTTAATGATAAACATTTCATGGAGTCTTCCTAACGGAACAAGAGAAGAAAACCGTTGGCATGTGATTCTCACACAATACATATACATACATACAAATATATATGGTCAACGACTAATACATGTACGGAAATAATCAGCGAGTAATCTCAGCACTACGCAACAGCAGTTGCAACGTAATCATCTCAATAAAAGAGATATCTTGCATTTCGGCAAGATTTCACTTTATCTCATACTTTTAACATTCAACTGATTTATATCCCAAAATTCACACTAGTTGCTACCAACTACTTGTAATCTACATACTAAGGTCTGTCTCGCTGCAATCTGAATAAATCACAGCAAGAGGAGATCTGGCGTTTCCCTAGTCTCGCCTGTAGTCCGATTATCCGTTGCCGAAAGTATCCAACCACAATTGTCACGCGTAGAGTACAATCGTTCGTATACTAACACACTAACACAGCGTTGCTGTTCGTCAGAAGCCCTTGAATCAGACTCTCAACGAATCGGATTCAGAAGGAAAATAATAATGAATGTTTTCAGCTCTTGATGGGCTTGTGATTTTCCTAGGATTGGGATAAATTCTTCATATCTCGTTCCATTTGTGAAGACTTGTGCGCATTTTTCTTGTCTCATGATGCTTGTTGTTTTGGCATGCCAAGTATCTGTATACCAAGTTCCAGGTGCAACTCTTTTGTTCCTGAAGCGCTGTGTTGGTAGACGCTTCATTAAAGGTAATTGCAAATTCCTCAAAGCTTTCTGAGCCGTAACCTTCAGTGTTTGCTCAGCCTTTTTAAAGCTGACGTTCCAAGTCTTAGCCAAACGCTCACAGTCCATTCTGTTTGGACCATCAATTGTTGTAACCATTGGTCCCCACTGGTTTCTTCTATCAAGTGACTGCCTTTCAAGTGGATTGTCATTTTCTTGCGAGCAAGGAATTGGTTCTGTTTTGGCTTCAGGGACTTCATTAAATTCAAATTCTGAATCCTCATACAAAAACTGGTCTTTCTTGCGCGTGCTTGAAACATTGGCCTCTTGAAATGTTGTAGTGATTGATGAGATCCTATGGGAAATATTCCCATCTGTTGCTATTTGGCATTCAGTTAGCATCTGTCTGGTTGATACTTGGTGTAGTCTTGCAAGCTTGCAATGGTCCCTGACATTTGGATGCTTGATTTCATTGCTAGCCTTGAAGAGCTTATCAGTGACGTTACTTGCCAGCTAGGTCACTACTGAGCTTGCATCTTCTGTTGAAATGGCTTGCACACTGATTTTGTCCCCTGAAATTGGGTTGCCTGAATCAATTGCTAACTCAGCCATCCTGAATTTCAGTGAGTGAGGATCCCATGGAACATCATTTGTAGCTGTCAGATAATCACACTCATCAAGCTCCAATTTCGTTGGCTTTCTTGTTGGAAAATATGAAATAACATTCCTAAACCTTCTTGGGGTCGTCATCTTCCATTGGAGTTTGGAGTGTTATGGCATGTTTGGATCTATGGTCAAACTGACAAGGGGCTTCTTCAACAGAGTTAAAGTTGCAATCCCTGACTTGATTTGGACATATCAAGCTGTTCTTCTACTTGCTCCCAAAGTATAGCGCTTGGTGGAAAATAATGATGTAGACTTTACCTGTTGAGGGATCTGTCCAAGCTGTTGCACAGCTGCCAATTGGGACTTTCTTGATGGGCTTATATTCTTCTGAAAAAGGGGCTACATCAACATGCGTTGTCACCTGGTCAGGATTTAGTAATATCATGTTGCTTCCTGTGGCTGTAGTGTCAGCATGTGAATCAAGCTCACAATAACCTTCTTCATTTTCACCATCATTAAATCCTACTGGTACATTCATTTTATTAAATGACTGGTTCACCATACTTAAGCGTTTTTCTAGTGCCCGGTTATTATTTCATATCTTTTTGGATTTAGAGCCAAAGCTGTCACCTGCGCCCGCTTTTTCAGCTTCCTTTGCCTTCTTGGTTTCTGCTGCTTTGAGAGCCCTCTTTTTCTTACTTGCTTATCTCAGTTGATAGAGCTCTTGACGCTGGGCTTTTGACATTGTTGCATAAACACTGGTTGGATAAGGCTTATTTTCTAGCTTCCCTGTGAACGATCCGGTTGTTTTCTGTTTCTTATTGCCTGTTGTGCCAAAAGAATACACACTTCTTGAACTCCTTTTGTTCTTGCCATTTGCAAGCTTCTTAAGACCAAGCCTATTAGTGAACAAAATCAAACATTCATTGAAGTTGTCCCTGTAATCTTTGCTTTCATTGCATCAGCCTAAGCTGCATCAAGTTGTTCATCATTAATTGAATTAATGAAATCCCAAACAAACCTTTGTTCATTGTGATTTTTCTCAAATCTCATTATGGTCCCATGAAAGGTTGTCCAATTTCTCTTGTGTTTGTTCCAATCATAATTTCTGGCGTCACCTGTATAGTGTGAATCCTTCATATCCTGATAGGTTTTATTAAAAAACCATTGTTATGTTGGTGTCTGTGTAGGCATGTTGCATGAGAGAAATGAAGGCATTTCTGGCATGTCCAGAAATCAGCTCAGTGTTCTGAAAATGCAGAACCCTGGACCCTTTCTTGTCGCGTCACACAGCAGTCTCCAAACAACATTGTTGTCTTCATCATATTGATGTCCTGATAATACCCCACAGCATTCATTTTAGTCGCTCTATGTGGGATACACGTCTGTTGTTGCTTGTCCAACAGTTCCATTTTGTGATTCATCACAAACAGTCTCCTTTTCTTGGGGCCTTATCACATACAAGATTGGAAAACCTTCAGAGTTAAATCTGTATCTCAAATTTTGGCAAAATCCTTCCTCCCATTCTCTAAATTTAGAGAGATCTTTTAATTCTGGTGGGGTTGCTTTCTCTTGTGATTTTTCACTTGATTGCATCATCTTGATTCTGAATTGCTGTAGCTCCAGATTGTCTGGGCTCTTGTTCCAATCAGTAGCTCTTGGTTTTACTTCAATCACTGGTTGGTAACGAGCCCAGTCTGTCCATGTGAGCAGTCTGGAAGACAACCTGTTACCATAATGGATTCTTTTGGGATGAGGACATATCGGGCTGATTGACTTCAATCATAGCATGAATGATTTGATGCTTTCTTTATTGAGATCTGCAATTTCACGGATATTAGACATTCCACCCCTCATAATTTCATCAGCTGATTCCTGGTTGATGCCAAAATCCATCAAGCTGTTTCTAAATGCTAACTGCTCTGGACTCAGAATTCTTCCACTGTTGAATCCTTTGATAGTTATTTTGGGGTGTGAAGATCTTCTATTATATCGTCCTCTTCTTGAGCTATCTTCTGGTGGGTTATCATCATCCTCATCATCACCACTACTTCTATCATCATCTGGATTCCCTCCACTAGCGAACTTTTGTTGTATTTCTTCGATCCTTCTCTTTACTTGGTAGTCAATAGCCTTCTTCCAAGTTGAGTTCATTTCTGGATCAGTTAGTGCTTGTTCCATTAACCTCATGATTGTTTTTTCATTTACAGCTTCATTCATGTTGTCAGGGTTGTCTTGGGATTCTTCTTCTATCTCCATATCATCACTGTCTTCTTCGCTTCTTTTTGCAGCCGGTGGAGGTTTCTTTCTTGTTTTAAGGAATTGACTGCTTGTTTGGCGCGCTTTTGATTCCGGTTGCTTTTCTTCCTCTTCCTCTTGTTCACTGGTATCATGGTATGATGGGAGATCTGGATCAAGATCATCCAGTTTGGTCTCCTCTAGGTAATTAGAGTCATCATCATCTTTAGGCTTTGCTTTTGTCTTTCTTTTTCCTGGAGCCATGATGAAGATGTCAGGATTGTCGGAATATTAATATTTGGAAGAAATATATCTTTCGCAATATTAATCGGAATATTGTTTTTAATCGTAAAATTTATCGATCGAGGTGTTGTTTTGGAGAATATTCCAAAGAAGTTTCAATTGGAAGAGTTGTTGGAGTATTAGAAGGAAGTTTCGATGTTCGATGATCGGAATATTCTGTTGGAGTATTCGATTGAATATATAATCGAAGTTGATACGTGATAAGAGAGTGTGGTCAGAGAATTGGTAGGTGAGATAGTTGGTTAAGTGTTGGTGACTGTTCGTATTTTGCTTATCTTTATATATATACATATATATCTGGATCGCGTTTGTGAGTCGGTTATTGGTCTGTGTGAGCTTTTGCAATTTGTTGCAATTTTAGATTGTGAGCTTTCATATCCATTTTTGGATTTTGCTCCTTTCTGTAATTCTGTAGTGGACCTGATGAATTTTTCATCGTTGTGTTTTTCTGAGAATTTTAGTGTTCTCTTTTTCTTTTAGATCTTTGGATATTTGCAAGTGCGTTGCGTTTTGGATATTTGCAAGTGCGTTGCGATTTGCAAGTGCGTCGCTTTTGGATATTTCTAAGTGCATTGCTTTCCTTGTTTTCAGTCCAATCAGATGCTCTCGCAATCTGGTGTCATCAGAATACTTGAGGCTCAATCTTCTGGCTCGCGTCATTTCTTATTTTCAGTGAAAGATCAGTGTTCTCGGATTATTGATTCCTTTCAGCTGATGCCAATCTGGGCGACTTTTCAATCAATCGTCCAGCCCTTTTCCCTTGCTTGTTTTTCTGTTGGATCTTGAAACCCGGTGGAGCCTACCACCTTGGTTTGTCTCTTTCGCCTCTTCTTTCGAGAGAGGCCGCCCTAATGTTGGTCTGTTTTAGGGCTCCACAAGCAAACTGCCCCTTCTATATCCTTGAGGGTTTATGCCGGTTGCTGATCAGGCTAATCCGGATTCGGGTCTTCCAGCTCAACTGTGTTTCTTCGGGAAACGCCATTGTCAGCATTGTAGGATGCTGGCCTCACGTCCTCAGCATTGTAGGGATGCTGGGTCTGATAAACTGAAGAAACTGTGTTGTAACAGTTAGAGATAAGAGATAAAAACGCAATCGGCCTTACAACCAATTGGCTGAGTGAGTTAACATTAATAATAACTCCATCGTCGGCCGGTAGCTGGTTGATTACTCATAATACTGTAATAACCGCCGTAATAATTGTATTATTCATCGTAATAATCATGTGAATCACCGTGTTATTTGAGATAACACATGTTGATTATTCTCCGGCCATTGTCGTGTCATTTGAAATAACACGGGTACTTAGCGTGTAGAACTAGTACTAGAATGTACGTATTTTAGGGCATGATAGTGTTTTAAAGAGGTTAATTCTTCAAAGTGTGAGCAAATGGGGAAATCCACATAAAAGCCGGCAACAATTAACATTCATCAGGTTAATAATCTTACAAATAAGATTAAGTATAACCTTCTGTGCTTTGTACGTTGGGCCCGCTTAGTACGTACGAATACGTACTAACACGGTGAATTCTTTTCACAAATGCACTCATTAGGTGGTGACACACAAACTATGACAGATGACTCACTTCTGTTTCTTTCATGATTCATCTTATCCATAACAGCAACAATATTAGTGCTTGCAGGGGCCCTGTGGAGTTGTTGAGTACGTAGTTATTGTATGTATTGTATGTGTCAGTAAAGTTATGGTAAGAAGTACTCATACAATAACGCATACAATTTCTACTAGTAGTAGTGTGCATCAAGTCAGATCAGAATTACGAAAGGTGTTCTGATCTGTACCAATTCTTACCAGTTCCAATTCTACCATTAGCCAACCAACCAAATTCATGTGTAAGCTATCAGCAAGGTATGTACACTTATAGGATTGGTGTTAGATTTGAACAAGCAAGCTGTACAAGCTACCGGTAATTACAAGCTATCAGATCTACAAGCAAGCAACCTACCTTCATACCGATCATACCAATCGATTTATATTACTATTGAAGTTTCATCATTCGCGCAAGCTCTTTTTTAAATTCAAACAAGCAAGCTGTACGAGCTACAGAAAATTACGAGGTACCAGATCTACAAGCAAGCTACCTACCTTCATATTGATCATACCAATTGATCTATACTACCAATGAAGTAAGTCATTCGTTCGAGTTTTATTTTAAATTGGAGCACGCATGCTGTACAAGATACAGGTAATTACAAGCTACAAGATCTATCAGCGGATTTGAACACAGTGCAAATCTTTTCAGTCCCTAACCAAAATATAATTCAACAACCCAAAAACCCACCAGATTTGAACACAGTGCAAATCCTGCCAGTCCCCGACCAAAATATAACTCAGTCATCAACCCAAAAACCCACCAGATTTTAGCACAGTGCAAGTCCTGCAAGTCCCCAAGCAAAATATAACTTAGTAATCAACCCAAAAACCCACCATATTTGCAAACTGTGCAAATCCTGCCAGTCCCCGAACAAAATAAAACTCAGTCATCAACCCAAAAACCCACCAGATTTTAACACAGTGCAAATCATGCCAGTCCCCAACCAAAATATAACTCAGTCATCAACCCAAAAACCCATCTGATTTGAACACAGTGCAAATCCTGCCGATTCCCAACCAAAATATAACTCAGTCATCAACCCAAAAATTCACCAGATTTGAACACAGTGCAAATCTTTCCAGTCCCTAACCAAAATATAATCCAATCGTCAACCCAAAAACCCACCAGATTTGAACAGTGCAAATTTTTCCAGTCCCTTACCAAAATATAATTCAGTCATCAACCCAAAAACCCACCTGATTTGAACACATTGCAAATCCTGCCGATCCCGAACCAAAATATAACTCAGTCATCAACCCAAAAACCCACCATATTTGAACACAGTGCAAATCCTGCTGATCCCCGACCAAATATAACTCAGTCATCAACCCAAAAACCAACCTGATTTGAAGACAGTGCAAATCCTGCCAATCCCCGACTAAAATATAACTCATTCATCAACCAAAAAACCCACCAGATTTGAACACTGTGCAAATCATGCCAGTCCCCGACCAAAATATAACTCAGTCATCAACCCAAAAACCCCCCAGATTTGAACACTGTGCAAATCCTGCCAGTCCCCGACCAAAATATAACTCAGTCATCAACCCAAAAACCCACCAGATTTGAACACAGTGCAAATCCTGCCAGTCCACGACCAAAATATAACTCAGTCATCAACCCAAAAACCAACTTGATTTGAGCACAGTGCAAATCCTGCAAGTTCCCAACCAAAATATAACTCAATAATCAACCCAAAAACCCACCATATTTGAACACTGTGCAAATCCTGTCAGTCCCCAACCAAAATATAACTCAGTCATCAACCCAAAAACCCACCTGATTTGAACACAGTGCAAATCCTGCCGATCCTCGACCAAAATATAATTCATTCATCAACCCAAATAAAAACCCACCATATTTGAACACTGTGCAAATCCTGCAAGTCCCCAACCAAAATATAACTCAGTAATCAACCCAAAAACTCACCAGATTTGAACACTGTGCAAATCCTGCCAGTCCCCCAACAAAATAAAACTCAGTCATCAACCCAAAAACCCACCAGATTTTAACACAGTGCAAATCCTGCCAGTCCCCGACCAAAATATAATTCAGTCATCAACCCAAAAACCCACCTGATTTGAACACAGTGCTAATCCTGCTGATTCCCAACCAAAATATAACTCAGTCATCAACCCAAAAATTCACCAGATTTGAACACAGTGCAAATCTTTCCAGTCCCTAACCAAAATATAATCCAATCGTCAACCCAAAAACCCACCAGATTTTAACACAGTGCAAATCTCTCCAGTCCCTAACAAAAATATAATTCAGTCATCAACCCAAAAACCAACCAGATTTTATCACAGTGCAAATCCTGCCAATCCCCGACCAAAATAAAACTCAGTCATCAACCCAAAAACCCACCTGATTTGAATACATTGCAACTCCTGCCGATCCCCAACCAAAAAAAAACTCAGTCATCAACCCAAAAACCCACCAGATTTTAGCACAGTGCAAATCCTGCCAAACCCTGACCAAATATAACTCAGTCATCAACCCAAAAACCCACCTGATTTGAAGACAGTGCAAATCCTGCCGATACCCGACTAAAATATAACTCATGCATCAACGAAAAAACCCACCAGATTTGAACACTGTGCAAATCTTTCCAGTCCCTAACCAAAATATAATTCAGTCATCAACCCAAAAACCCACCAGATTTTAGCACGGTGCAAATCCTGCCAAGCCCTGACAAAAATATAACTCAGTCATCAACCCCAAGACCCACCATATTTGAACACAGTGCAAATCTTTCCAGTCCCTAACCAAAATATAATTCAGTCATCAACCAAAAAACCCACCAGATTTGAACACAGTGCAAATCCTGCCAGTCCCCGACCAAAATATAACTCAGTCCTCAACCCAAAAACCAACCAGATTTGAAGCAGATTTTAGCACAGTGCAAATCCTGCCGATCCCCGACCAAAATATAATTCAGTCATCAACCCAAAAATTCACCAGATTTGTACACAGTGCAAATCTTTCCAGTCCCTAACCAAAATATAATCCAATCGTCAACCCTAAAACCCACCAGATTTGAACACAGTGCAAATCTTTCCAGTCCCTAACAAAAATATAATTCAGTCATCAACCCAAAAACTCACCAGATTTTATCACAGTGCAAATCCTGCCAATCCCCGACCAAAATATAACTCAGTCATCAACCCAAAAACCCACCTGATTTGAACACATTGCAAATCCTGCCGATCCCAAACCAAAAAAAAACTCAGTCATCAACCCAAAAACCCACCAGATTTTAGCACAGTGCAAATCCTGCCAAACCCTGACCAAATATAACTCAGTCATCAACCCAAAAACCCACCTGATTTGAAGACAGTGCAAATCCTGCCGATACCCGACTAAAATATAACTCATGCATCAACGAAAAAACCCACCAGATTTGAACACTGTGAAAATCTTTCTAATCCCTAACCAAAATATAATTCAGTCATCAACCCAAAAATTCACCAGATTTGAACACAGTGCAAATTTTTCCAGTCCCTAACCAAAATATATTTCAGTCATCAACCCAAAAACCCACCAGATTTTAGCACAGTGAAAATCCTGCCAATCCCTGACCAAAATATAACTCAGTAATCATCCCAAAAACCCACCAGATTTGAGCATTGTGCATATCCTGCCAGTCCCCCACCAAAATAAAACTCAGTCATTTACCAAAAAACCCACCAGATTTGAACACTGTGCAAATCCTGCCAGTCCCCGACCAAAATATAACTCAGTCATCAACCCAAAAACCCGCCAGATTTGAGAACAGTGCAAATCCTGCCAGTCCCCAACCAAAATATTACTCAGTCATCAACCAAAAAACCCACCAGATTTGAGCACAGTGCAAATCCTGCAAATCCCCAACCAAAATACAACTCAGTAATCAACCCAAAAACCCGCATTTTAGCACAGTGCCAATCCTGCCAAACCCCGACAAAAATATAACTCAGTCATCAACCCCAAGACCCACCAGATTTGAACACAGTGCAAATCTTTCCAGTCCCTAACCAAAAAATGATTCAGTCATCAATCCAAAAACCTGGCAGATTCTAGCACAGTGCAAATCCTGCCGATCCCTGACCAAAATATAACTCAGTAATCAACCCAAAAACCCACCTGATTTGAACACTGTGCAAATCCTGCCGATCTCGAACCAAAATATAACTCAGTCATCAACCCAAAAACACACCTGATTTTAGCACAGTGGAAATCCTGCCGATCCCCGACCAAAATATTACTCAGTCATCAACCCAAAAATCAACCAGATTTGAACACAGTGCAAATCCTGCCGATACCCGACCAACATATAACTCATTCATCAACCAAAAAACCCACCAGATTTGAACACAGTGCAAATCTTTCCAGTCCCTAACCAAAATATAATTCAGTCATCAACCCAAAAACCCGCCAGATTTGAGCACAGTGCAAATCCTGCCAATCCCCGACCAAAATATAACTCAGTCATCAACCCCAAGACCCACCATATTTGAACACAGTGCAAATCTTTCCAGTCCCTAACCAAAATATAATTCAGTCATCAACCCAAAAACCAACCAGATTTTAGCACAGTGCAAATCTTGCCGATCCCAGACCAAAATATAACTCATTCATCAACCCAAAAACCCACCAGATTTAAACACAGTGCAAATCCTGCCAGTCCCCAACCAAAATATTACTCAGTCATCAACCCAAAAACCCACCAGATTTTAGCACAGTGCAACTGCTGCCAATCCCTAACCAAAATATAATTCATTCATCAACCCCAAAACCCACCAGATTTTAACACAGTGCAAATCTTTCCAGTCCCTTACCAAAATATAATTCAGTCATCAACCCAAAAAACCACCAGATTTGAACACAGTGCAAATCCTGCCGATCCCCGACCAACATACATAATTCAGTCATCAACCCAAAAACCCACCTGATTTGAACACAGTGCAAATCCTGCCGATCCCGAACCAAAATATAACTCAGTCATCAACCCAAAAACCAACCAGATTTTAGCACAGTGGAAATCCTGCCAATCCTCGACCAAAATATTACTCAGTCATCAACCCAAAATCAACCAGATTTGAACACAGTGCAAATCCTGCCGATACCCGACGAACATATAACTCATTCATCAACCAAAAAACACACCAGATTTGAACACAGTGCAAATCTTTCCAGTCCCTTACCAAAATATAATTCAGTCATCAACCCAAAAAACCACCAGATTTGAGCACAGTGCAAATCCTGCCAAACCCCGACAAAAATATAACTCAATCATCAACCCCAAAACCAACCAGATTTAAACACAGTGCAAATCTTTCCAGTCCCTAACAAAAATATAACTCAGTCATCAACCCAAAAACCCACCAGATTTGAGCACAGTGCAAATCCTGCCGATCCCCGACCAAAATAACTCAGTAGTCAACCCAAAAACCCACCTGATTTTAACACAGTGCAAATCCTGCCGATCCCCAACCAAAATATAACTCATTCATCAACCCAAAAACCCACCTGATTTGAACACAGTGCAATTCCTGCCAGTCCCTGACCAAAATATAACTCAGTCATCAACCCCAAAACCCACCAGATTTTAACACAGTGCAAATCTTTCCAGTCCCTTACCAAAATATAATTCAGTCATCAACCCAAAAAACCACCAGATTTGAACACAGTGCAAATCCTGCCGATCCCCGACCAACATACATAATTCAGTCATCAACCCAAAAACCCACCTGATTTGAACACAGTGCTAATCCTGCCGATCCCCGACCAAAATATAATTCAGTCATCAACCCAAAAACCCACCAGATTTTAGCACAGTGCAAATCCTGCCAATCCCCGACCCAAGTATAACTCATTCATCAACCCCAAAACCCACCAGATTTGAACACAGTGCAAACCCTGCCAGTCCCCGACCAAAATATAATTCAGTAATCAACCCAAAAACCCACCAGATTTTAGCACAGTGCAAATCCTGCCGATCCCCGACCAAAATATAGCTCAGTAATCAACCCAAAAACCCACCTGATTTGAACACAGTGCAAATCCTGCCCATCCCCGACCAAAATATAACTCAGTCATCAATCCAAAAATTCACCAGATTTGAACACAGTGCAAATCCTATTCATCCCTGACTAAAATATAACTCAGTCGTCAATCCAAAAACTCACCAGATTTGAAGACAGTGCAAATCTTTCCATCCCCGACCAAAATATAACTCAATCATCAACCCAAAAACTAACCATATTTGAACACAGTTCAAATCCTGCCCATCACCGACCAAAATATAAGTCAGTCATCAACCCAAAAACTCAACAGATTTGAAGACAGTGCAAATCTTTCCAGTCCCTAACCAAAATATAATTCAATCATCAACCGAAAAACCCACCATATTTGAACACTGTGCAAATCTTGTCAATCCCCGACCAAAATTTAACTCAATCATCAACCCAAAAACTCACCAGATTTGAAGACAGTGCAAATCCTGCCCATCCCCTACCAAAATATAACTCAGTCATCAATCCAAAAACTCACCTGATTTGAGCACAGTGCAAATCGTGCCAATCCCAGACCAAAATATAACTCAATCATCAATCCAAAAACTCACCAGATTTGAAGACAGTGCAAATCTTGCCAATCTCCGACCAAAATATAACTCAGTCATCAACCCAAAAACCCACCAGATTTGAACACGGTGCAAATCCTGCCAATCATCAATCCAAGTACAAATTCTGCCAATCCTCGACCTAACATTAACTCAGTCGACTATCAAAGTATTGACCAGATTTGGCCCAAATTTATATCACAGGTACGTTGGGCAAGCAAATTGGAGAGGTTTTCAACTATTTCAAATCTACATAGCTCTGAATATTCAGTTTCTTACCTAATATCATTGTTCATTTTCACTACAATATTCTGAAACAGGTTGATAATGCTTGTGACAACCCATTCCATTCAAAAAGCCTATGAAGAGGCATTTAAAGCAAAAAATAAATTGATTACTTTTTCTCAGGGAAAGTTCAAAGCAATAATTTGCTGTATCTGTGACAGATTCATAAGAACAGGTGATGAAAAAAAACTTGACTTCATTTCTCTAGCACATCCATATGTTAGAGATTATTTTCACAAGAAGAAAATCAAGTGGGACAATATGCCATTTAAATTTGCTTCTGTGACAGCTAGAAACCAAGTTCTGAAACAATACACACAGAAATGCATTGCTGGGACTAGAAGAATCAACAATGAAAGAATTGCATTCAATGATTTCATTTTGTCACCAAAAACATATGCTATCAAGCCTTCTAATGATAGAGAAGCTATCTCCCAATTTGGGTGCTGCAGCCAATGCTATAATGGTATTGAGAGCATGAAAAAGAACAATAATGAACAAGCCAAGCTTCCAAAATATGCTATAGCAAATGGACTCTTGCATGGATATCCTCCTAACGAACTATTAGATTTGACAGCAACAGAACTTGCCATTATCTCAGATGTGAGAATCAGCCAACAATTTCATTTCCATGCTGGACAGCATCAAATGATTAAAGGGTATCACTTTTTGAGAAGAAACAATTTGGAATATACAAGTGGCGTTATCAACTATCTGGAATCAATTGGGAAGAATCAAATCCAAGTGATCCTAACAGGATCATTCACTAACCAACAAAAACTGGCAGTAAAAAAGAAAATGGAGTTCAGAATACAAAAAGTGAAAAAAGCCTTGCATTGGATGAAACAAAATATGGGTTACCTTGAGGATGAAAACATAAATGATACTCATATCATTTTACCTCTTTTTTTTGACAAGACGAATCAAATACCATCTTCAAACTCAAACATTGAACAACAATTTGAAATGCATGTCATCTTTCCTGATGAGAATCTACATAGCACAACCAATGGAGGATTTGACACAGATAAACATTTCAAGGACCACTGTATAGAAGATCTCATTGACAAGAATGCCACCATGATCTGTAGAACATCCAACAACATACTGAAAGATTATGAAGGGAACAATTTCTTGCGTTCTTTCCCACTTCAATTTCCATATGGCATTGGATCTGTTGATGTGGATGGAGAAGAGAGAATGAGTCCTGATTATCTGAAATATTTATCAGAGTTATCATCACCATGCTTTCATCAGGGTGAATTTGTAGCAGTTATGTACAATTTTGTACAAAGAGTCAAAATGGTGAAACATTCCTATTTAAAAACAACAAAAACCTAAGGTGCAACTTTTCACAGCTTGACCCAGTTCAACTCAAACAAGCATCAATCAATTTTCTAGATGGAAATGTGGTGCCAGAAACAAATGAAGATTATTTCTATCTATAATATGGGGAGTAACAAGTTCAATGGGAAATACAAATGCAGCTTCTGATATTGCTAGAAAGAAAATGTTTCAACTGATGGCACATTATGGATTGCCTTGCATTCTATTCACCATCACTCCAAATGATTCAATCAATTTTAGGATTAGAGTGATGTCAAAATCCAAGGATGAAGAAGTTACTTCTGAGGATCTCCCAGATCTTTTTAAGCGAGAACAACCACCCATTGATGATTGTGATCTTTTTCAGTTTGTGATAGAGTGCTCATCGATAAGAACAACATATCCAGGTATTTGTGCTATTGAATTTGAAAATATTTTGGAAATAACCATCAAGTTCATATTGGGATGGGATAACAAGGAAGGTAACATCAAGATATGGGTTTATTTGGAGATTTAGAAGCATATAGTGTTGCAGTTGAAGAACAAGGACGTGGCACTCTGCATGCACATTTTGTTTTGTGGATAAATAAATGGAATGATCTGCTACAAGATTTGCATACGGAGGACAAGCAAGATGGGGCAATAGAGACCATGAAACACTATGCACAAAACATACTGACAACAAAATTGTTTCAGAACTTTGATTCTATTCAGTGCAGGAATCCTGAGTGTTTGAGTTTGGTTTCAGAATCTTTTGAGAAATGCACAGAACAGGATTTAAGGAGATTGAGACTTAAACATGGTCACACATCACTGGGTGACAAAGCAATTTTCAAATGCAGAGCCTGCTCTAAACTTTACACAAGTGAAGATTTGGCACGTGAAAGTTTAGATTTCCTCAAAAGTATACCAACATCAAATGAAACTGGAGAACAATATTTCATGTATCACAAGTTTTGGAATGGTGTGACTAAGCAATCAAAATGTCAGGTGACAATGGAAATGGCATTGCATAAAGAAACTGCTGCCCAAATTAAAAGTGGTCTTTTCCCGCGCCTTGGATCAATGAAATACAAAAAAAAACCTCCACATTGTTAATTTGCTACGCAATTTGCATGCCTCAACACATGGAATGTCATGTCACAAAAAGGACAAAAATGGTGAATGTAGGTTCAGGCTCCCGCTTCCTGCTTGTGATGAAACAAAGATATATTTTGAAGATGAAGAATTAACATCATTTGATTGGACAGGCAAATGCAACAAGAAACAATTGTTTGTCTGGGAACATGAGAGAACACATCAGGATTGTTTTGCCAATTCAAACAATAGTATTGTAAGTTCTATTTTTCAATGCAACAACAATGTTATTTGGGGGGTGGATGGTGCAGGGATTTATTACCTTACATGTTATGCCTCAAAAAGTACACAAAAGGATGAAAAAGAAAAGATCAGTGCAGTTGCAGAAAAAGTAATCAAACAACTTGGTAAACAACAGAGACAAGAAAATGAAAATGTCACAATGAATGATGAAGAACATGATGAACCAAACACAGTAAACCACAGAAATGACTCTACAGCACAACTAAATGAAACAAATGAAGAAGATGATCTGATGAGGGAAAAGGTTGGAATAAGAGCTATTCTAAATGCATTGTTCAAAGTGACACAAGATAACATCACTTCAGCACCAATGGCTGCCTACCTGACAAGAAACCATACAAGATTTAGGTTCTCAGAAGAGTTTTCAACATTGGTGTTGAGCAATTATATTGAGAATGATCATGTTGTTGATGGTGTTCTAAAACTGAAAGAAGCCAATGAAAGTGACAATGAGGAAGACTTGCCAGTTTACATATCACAAGTAGCAAATTATATTTGCAGACCAACAAAACTAGAGGGTGTGTGTCTTTATGATTTTGCATCAAAGTATTATACAAAAATGAAAAGAAGTAGGACAACGCTGAACTTTACGGATAACCATCCCTAAAAAAACCATTCATTTTGTGATGAATACAAAAAACCTAAACTTCCAGGTATCTGTCACTATAATTTGAAATCAACATCAAACTTTAGGAACAAACAAATTAGGGATTTTGTCCCACAGCATGAAAATGAAGAACACCAGGAAATTGCTTTAGCAATGGAAGATTATGCTAAAAGAGCAAGTGTGTTATTTTCACCATTCAGAAAGCTTTCTGACCTCCAATTGAATTCCAAATATCTTCCCTATTTTAAATTTTTTTTAGCAAATGGTTTGCTAAAACAAGAGCATCAGAATATTTTGAAGAATATTCAAAGGACACATAACAGCTTGATGGGTGGACGTGCAAAAGATGCACTAGAGAGAGTGACCTTACCACCAGATACTAGGTGGACACATGATGAATCAAATGCAGAAGACAACAACAGAAATGATATCAACATCTTGGATGAATTGGATCTTTTTGGGAACACAGTTTTAGGATTGGATGATGACAACTGTTTTAGAACGAGTCATAATCTATTTTCCTTCAACACATCAATCATTACTAAGGCAGGAAGCAATCATTGTGGACACAATTTGATTAAGGCACCAAATATTGACCAAACAAAAATAATATTTTGTTCAGCTTCTAGAGTATCATTAATGGAAGATGGTGAAGATACAGATATGGGCAGGGATTGGCATGAGCTTGACATCACAAACATGATTAAAGTGATGGTAACACACCATACTGTTGTTACAAATGAAGAGATCACAAACTTATCTGCCACAGGTACTTGTGAAAACATGATTGCATATGGTAAAGAGATATTCAATGGTGACAAACATCAAATGATAGCATTTGTATACATTGTCTCTGGATTTGTACTGAGAGTTTATGAAAAACAAAAGAAAAATGGAATGCAAAAAACAAGAAACACAAGGAGAAGATTATCTGGTGAATTGGGAAGACTTGCACCATTCAATGAATTTGGTGAGGAGGAAGAGAACGATGATTTTGACTCATCTATTTCAAGGCGTGACAAGATCAACTTCAGTACAACAGTTCAGATGTTGAAAGAAATGCATGAACATAGACAACAATCCATAGCATTTCTATCAGGTGCGGGTGGTACAGGGAAAAGTTGCGTGATCAGAGCAATTCTGTCTTATTGCAAGGAATTCTGTGAAAATTTAAACATCAAGTTTACAAGGCAAACAATTGTTGTTACAGCTTTAACTGGATGTGCAGCAGTGTCAATTCATGGTAGCACTCTTCATAGTGCTTGCCACATTCCAGTGAAAGAGAACGATTCATCCCTTGAAAAATTAAGTGAATTCAAAGAAGATTGGGTTGACACAGAAATGATCATTATTGATGAAATATCCTTTGCAAATTATTCATTGTTAAACAGGCTGCATAAAACATTAAATGAATTGAAAGATGCTCCAAGAACAAATACATTGTACGGTGGTATCAATGTACTCTTTGCTGGAGATTTCAATCAGCTACCTCCCATAAATGGAACCAAAATATATGATGAGCAATATACAACAATGTTCAGGGATGCTGTCAATGTGATGCTGGAATTAAAAACAAACCACAGGTTTCAGGAAGATGCATCATATGGAAAATTGTTAGAAAGAATTTTTAAAATTGGGCTTGGTGAAGAAGATGCTAAGCTTATCAACTCAAGGAAAGTGATTGAGAGTGATTCTTTACCAATGGCAATATCTTATGCGGTAGCAAGAAACAAAGACAGGTGTGCAATCAATGATGCAATTTTTGCCCTTCATTTACAACAAACCCATTCCAAGAACATTCAAGACCCTATTCCCTTGCACACCATATGCATTCGAGCATCCAATGTTGAATACAAATATGCCAAAAGCAGAAAAGATTACAAGGCCTTTCCAGATAAAGGAGATATATTTTACAGTTGTTGCTCTGATGCAGATGTTACAGAAAGAAGAGGAAGTACACATGTTGATCCATTTCTAAAGCTATATATTGGTTGTCCCATCATGATAACAAGCAATATATCTGTTGAAGAATCTATAGCTAATGGTACAATGTGTGAATTTAAAGGTTTGATTTTGAAACAAGAGATGAACAGGTTTGAAGCCCTTGAGAGTGTTGTGATCAATGGCTATTATGTCAATTGCATTGATGCTGATAAAATTGAATCTATACAAGTTATTCTTACAGATACCAATACTCCAGAAGAACAACCCATATACAACCTCAAATTGCCCGAAAAAGATATGTATGCCTTGTGCAAGTATCCTTCTCTGTTTAGTGAGCACATCAGTCACAAATCATCAAGACAGAATTTGAGCGTCAAACTCAAACAATTCCCTCTCAACATTTCCCATGCTAGAACTGTGCATAAATTACAAGGGCGTTCCATAGACAATATTTTGGTTTCAAGTTGGAACTATAGGATGCAACATTGGATATATGTTGTTTTATCAAGGTGTAAAACATTGAATCCATTGTACTTGAGGGATGAGATAGATCATACCAAAGTCAAGGGAATGTGTAAAGAAATTAACAATTTCTATGATGAATTCCAGAAGGAAAAACAACCACCATCAGTGTTGATAGAAAAAGTTACCAATAGTTTCTAACAATAGAAAATCCTGCCCGTTCACAACCAAAATATCACTCAGTCATCAACCCATAAACACACCAGATTTAAAGAATGAAACTGAATCCTCAACCCAAAAACTAGACAGATTTGAACACAGTGCAATTCTTGCCAATCGAGGACCAAAATATAACTCAGTCATCAATCCAAAAACTCACCGGATTTGAATACAGTGCAAATCCTGCCCATCCCCGACCAAACTATAACTCAGTCATCAATCCAAAAACTCACCAGATTTGAAGACAGTGCAAATCCTGCCCATCCACGACCAAAATATAACTCAGTCATCAATCCAAAAATTCACCAGATTTGAAGACAGTGCAAATCCTGCCCATCCCCGATCAAAATAAATCTCAATCATCAACCCAAAAACTCACCAGATTTGAAGACAGTGCAAATCCTGCCCATCCACGACCAGAATATAACTCAGTCATCAATCCAAAAATTCACCAGATTTGAAGACAGTGCAAATCCTGCCCATCCCCGATCAAAATATAACTCAGTCATCAATCCAAAAACTCACCAGATTTGAAGACAGTGCAAATCCTTCCCATCCCCGACCAAAATATAACTCAGTCGTCAATCCAAAAACTCACCAGATTTGAAGACAGTGCAGTGCAAATCTTGCCAATCCTTGGCCAAAATATAATTCAATCGTCAACCCCAAAACTCACCAGATTTGAAGACAGTGCAAATCTTGTCAATCCCCGACCAAAATATAACTCAATCATCAACCCAAAAACTCGCCAGATTTGAAGACAGTGCAAATCCTCCCTATCCCCGACCAAAATATTACTCAGGCATCAACCCAAAAACGCGCCAGATTTGACGACAATGCTAATCCTGCCAATCCCTGACCATAATATTACTCAATCATAAACGCAAAAACTCACCAGATTTGAAGACAATGCAAATTTTGCCAAATTCCCGACCAAAATATAGCTCAGTTAATTGGTTGGATTCCATGATTGAATTCTACGATTGAATTCTACGATTCAGTTGAATTCTATGATTCAGTTGGTTGCAGAATTCTACGATTCAATTGGTTGGATTCTATGATTGTATTCTACGATTGAATTATTTTTCGCCGACAAGCATCAACCCAAAAACGCGCCAGATTTGACGACAATGCTAATCCTGCCAATCCCTGACCATAATATTACTCAATCATAAACGCAAAAACTCACCAGATTTGAAGACAATGCAAATTTTGCCAATTCCCGACCAAAATATAACTCAGTCAATTGGTTGGATTCCATGATTGAATTCTATGATTGAATTCTACGATTCAGTTGAATTCTATGATTCAGTTGGTTGCAGAATTCTACGATTCAATTGGTTGGATTCTATGATTGTATTCTACGATTGAATTATTTTTCGCCGACAACAAGGACGTACAGTATTTTTTGCCGACAACAGGGAAAAATTTGATTCGTATGAGAGTACGGTAGATGGCTGTAAGTGCATCAAGTCCGACTCATTCATGTACAAATTGTACCAAATCTAAAAAGTCCGATTGTATTTCTCACACCAACTTTCTCATCTGGCAAAGTCAACTTGATCTACCGGTAAGATAGATTTTAATCATATGAATTTTTTCTTTATTCAGGTTAAATCGGATGGTTGCGTGCAACCATAAAAATGAGATCTCGCTACCATAAAAATGAACGCGCGCCACTGAATATTACTATTGCTTTTAGATGAAGCATCTCATTTCCGTAAATAATTGTTTGGCTAAGCTTTTTAGCGATTTTTAGTCGTAGCGTTTGTACCAAGTCTACTTGTTAAAAACAGATTTTTTTAATATTTCTACATCCCCCCCCCCCAAACCCCCCCATAAACTCCGTCTACAAGGTTACGTTGTCAACTCTTAGGGTTAGTGATAAACGTTCAACTTTCAACTAACAACTCCACCAATTCATGGACAAATCTCTTTTAATGTCTGATTTTGGAATTTTTAATTGTAGATTTGTGTGTATTTTTCCTCCAAATCCAGGACCCAAATGCACTCATTAGGTGGTGCCACGCAAATTATGACAGATGACTCACTTCTGTTCCTTTCATGATTCATCTTATCCATAACAGGAACAATATTCATGGACAAATCACAAAAACTGTCTGATTTTGGAATTTCTAATTGCAAATTAGTGTATATTATTCTTTTATGTGCTACTGTATGGTACTGGTATTAGCAGTAGTACTTGGTATGTACGGTACGGTACGAGTAGTTGATGGTCTGCCTTTTTTCCGTTTTTATGGTCTGTAGAAATCTTGGTAGAATCTTGGTAGAAATCCTGGTAGAAATCTCAGTAACTATCCAGGTACAAATCATAGGAGAATTCACAGTAGAGATTCTCGTAGCCAAGAAATTAAACTTTTTTGGCGTGGTTGGGAATGCTTTTCTAACCAAAGGCAGGGGCGCAAACTTATTGGTACCTTTTCTACATGTGCTGTACAGGAGTACAAAAACAAAGGGAATACTAGTGATGGAGAAACCGCGATGCACAAAAATTACATGCATGAACGTCCGAGAACTGTTTCGCGGGGTTCGAATTTACTTCTCGCGCACAAATTTTGTGCGTGATTTTAACACGGCAATATTTCTGGACACCCTGAAATTCCCACCCCCAGTTATTGCCTTAAAATAATACAAAAAACAATTCTGTGTGCGTGATGCACATTACTCTACTCTCGAATAAAAATAATTTATTTCAGTCTCTAGCAGAACCCAATTATTATTCTGTACGAACAACACTTACTTCTATTCACGAATAAAAAAGAAATCTTGAGTCAGTATTAATTCCAAAATATTAATCTACCAAACAACAATTCAATTCTGCTCTCCTAATTGTGAATTCTATTTCTCGACTACAATATTCCCTTTTTTCAAATGTAGATTCTATTATGCTTTATTTATTCCTATTGCAACGTATTATGAATACTCCATAATTTCTAAGATTCTCAAAATTAAGTTCAAGATTATTAGTAGGTTTGTATTATGTATGTACTGTTATTTTCTACATTAGTTCACCAATAGATAAACTTTCATTCATTGATGCTGTTATTGCCGGATCAATATAGATGTTTCTTTTCTTTTTCTTTTTTGGTCCACTACAGTTAGTGGAGCTGCTACTAGTAATATTTGCATCCCCATGCTTATTGTTGGTGTAATCTGTTGAACTTTCGTTCCTAAATCTGTCCCTCATCATTTCTTCCAATTTCCTTCCTGTTTCTGGGTGTTTTCGCATCTCGCCAATTTTGTCGCACAAGACACTGAACAACTCACGTCCTTCCTCCATCCATCCATTTCTGCTTCCACTGTCTGAATCGCAGAAATTTTTTTTTGTCGCGGAATCGTGGCATCACCCTTTCGCCGCTGCTGGTTCACCCATACATGATGCTCATTGTAGATCAGTACCAATGCAAATGCTTCATCTGCTATAGTAAATATATCACTCAGCAAGTGCCTCTCCTTCCGTTGTTTGAAATTGGAATTTGTCAGATTGATTGCCGACATGATTCTTGTAACAAAATAATAAAAATCTTCATCTTCCGCGTCTTTGTATGTTCTGTATTGAGGGTTTAAAATACCTGTGTTTTCATATTCTGTGTCTTCAATAACTGCAACAGTACCAGGGAATGTGATAGGGACTCGACCTTTTCTGTAATCGTCTGTACGGAAGTATCATCAGTATCAACGGGCAGCATGTTAGTGTTGTCGGACCAAAAATAGATTCCAAAATTCCTAATTTCAACAACCAATTCTCCCACCTGTATTTACCTATCCAGTTTCTTCTCGCTAATGTTTGTGAGTTGTGCCTCAATGCAGTCAGTACTGTCCCTACTCGTTTCCTGTAAAAGGAACAGAATGACGCAAGTGGAATATTTGGTGGCTTCATAACCGCACTTGCTCCAACAGCTTTTTTTATTACATGCGCCGTTACCTTGTCATTGATAGGGAACTTCATGTTGGGGTACCAATGTTTTTTGACGTAATCCCTTAGCTGCTTGTCCACTGTTTCAGTCATATCACTCAAAGCCTTAAGCATATCGTTGTCTGTTATAAGCCCATATTCGTCTGTAATTGTACTTACTGCTCGTTCTCTTGTGTCGCCGGCATTATCAGTTCCCTCTCCCTGCATGGTTGCCTCCATTTGTTTAGGTACCATTACTACCTTTCCCACCCCTATATGTGGTTCCCTCTCTTGTTGCCGTAAGTGTTTTGCCACTTCCTGTGCCAATTTGTCATATTGGATTTTTTTCATGACAAGTTCCGCAACATCCTCTAAATTGTAGCATTCTCCGTTAGATGTTTTCTCTACCACATTGGTTTTTGTTCCTTCTTTCTGTTGGTTCGTTACTGTAGTGGTGGTTGTGTTGGTAATGGTCAGTGCTGGTTCGTTACTCTGGTTGATGGTGTTTTGTTCTTCCGTGTTTGTAGTAGTAGAAATTGTGTTGTCGGTACAATTTTTTTTACTGTTGCCCTTTGATGCGTTCATAGTTGTGGTATTACTGTTACTCACTTTGTTAGTAATTGCGGTGTTTGTTTTCACTCTTTTTTTCTTACCGTTGTTGTCCCCTGTATTTTGATGATCACCGGGCCGGATGGTTTTGTTGTTTCGAAGGGTATTCCCCTCGGATTTTTTGCTTCGTCGTGTCTTTCCGATAGCATTCATATTTTTTTATTTTATTTTCTGAATACGGTGGTGATCAAGAATCATGTGTTTCTTTTTGTGTGGTTATGTGCGTGTACTAATAATTTTGTCGGGTTGTGTACGGTGTTTTGTGTTGTGTGTGTTGTGTGTGTCGTGTGTGTGTGTGTGTGTGTACGGTGTTTCGTGTAGTATGTGTACGATGTTTTGTGTGTAGAGTTTTTCCGTGGGTTCTGTACTATGTTGTTTGCCCTAACTTTTTTTGTGTGTTGTCTGGTTTTGGGCGCGCTGTTATATTTGTAGAAGTAGATCACGTACCTGTGCCAGCCAGCCCTCCCGCGCCATAATTTTTTCAGAAGGGAAACTTTTGATCACACTAAGGTTATGTATTTCAATCCTCTAGTCACATGTAGAATCTCGTAGACTGCACATAACACACCGTACTGTCTTGTGTGCCATTTGTATCTACAAACCACAACATTGTCTGTACTGTGTGTGGCAAAGTTGTTCCCAATATGCATTTAAAAGTTGTTCCCAACATGCATTTTGTAAGTCATGTGATATGCATTCATGGCCTGGTACAAAAACTTTGGTAGTCATTACCAAATGAGACTGCTTGTGCCCTGGAATTGCACCAAAAATACCCCCATGTTTGCCATATGGATAGTCAAACCACAACATTTTGGGCATTCTTAGTGACAAAGTTGTTCCCAATATGCATTTGATGAGTCATGATGAATGTATTCATAGTTTGGACCGGATACTTTTGGAGTCATTACCCAATAACTCAGTTTGTGCCCTAGAATTGCACGAAAAATACCCTCATCATGTTTGCCATTTGGAGAGTCAAACCACAACATTTTGGGCATTCTGTGTGACAAAGTTGTTCCCAATATGCATTTGATGAGTCACAAGGAATGTATTCATTGCTTGGACCAGATACTTTTGGAGTCATTACCCGATAAGTTAGTTTGTGCCCTGGAATTGCACCCAAAATACCCTCATGTTTGCCAGTTGGAGAGTCAAACCACAACATTTTGGGCATTCTGTGTGACAAAGTTGTTCCCAATATGCATTTGATGAGTCATGATGAATGTATTCATGGCTTGGACCAGATACTTTTTGAGTCATTACCCAATAAGTTAGTTTGTGCCCTGGAATTGCACCAAAAATACCCCCATGTTTGCCATTTGGAGAGTCAAACCTTAAGATTTTGGGCATTCTATGTGACAAAGTTGTTTCCAATATGCATTGGATGAGTCATGATGAATGTATTCATGGCTTGGACCGGATACTATTTGAGTCATTACCCAATAGTTAGTTTGTGCCCTAGAATTGTACCAAAAATACCCCCATGATTGCCATTTGGAGAGTCAAACCACAACATTTTGGGCATTCTGTGTGACAAAGTTGTTCCCAATATGCATTTGATGAGTCATAATGAATGTATTCATGGTTTGGACCCGATACTTTTTGAGTCATTACCCAATAAGTAAGTTTGTGTCCTGGAATTGCATCAAAAATACCCCCATGTTTGCCATTTGGAGAGTCAAACCACAACATTTTGGGCATTCTGTGTGACAAAGTTGTTCCCAATATGCATTTGATGAGTCATGATGAATGTATTCATGGCTTGGACCAGACACTTTTTGTGTCATTACCCAATAAGTTAGTTTGTGCCCTGGAATTGCACAAAAAATATCCCCATGTTTGCCATTTGGAGAGTCAAACCACAACATTTTGGGCATTCTATGTGACAAAGTTGTTTGCAATATGCATTTGATGAGTTATGATGAATGTATTCATGGCTTGGACCAGATACTTTTTGAGTCCTTACCCAATAAGTTATTTTGTGCCCTGGAATTGCACCAAAAATACCCCCATGTTTGCCATTTGGAGAGTCAAACCACAACATTTTGGGCATTCTGTGTGACAAAGTTGTTCCCAATATGCATTTGATGAGTCATGATTAATTTACTCATTGCTTTGACCAGATACTTTTGGAGTCATTACCCAATAAGTTAGTTTGTGCCCTGGAATTGCATCAAAAATACCCCCATGATTGCCATTTGTAGAGTCAAACCACAACATTGTTGGCATTCTGTGTGACAAAGTTGTTTCGAATATGCATTGGATGAGTCATGATTAATGTATTCATGGCTTGTACCCGATACTTTTTGAGTCATTACCCAATAAGTTACTTTGTGCCCTAGAATTGCACCAAAAATACCCTCATGTTTGCCATTTGGAGAGTCAAACCTTAAGATTTTGGGCATTCTATGTAACAAAGTTGTTTCCAATATGCATTTGATGAGTCATGATGAATGTATTCATGGCTTGGACCGGATAGTTTTTGAGTCATTACCCAATAAGTTAGTTTGTGCCCTGGAATTGCACAAAAAATATACCCATGATTGCCATTTGTAGAGTCAAACCTTAAGATTTTGGGCATTCTGTGTGACAAAGTTGTTTCCAATATGCATTTGATGAGTCATGATGAATGCATTCATTGCTTGGACCAGATATTGTTGTAGTCCTTACCCAATAAGTTACTTTGTGCCCTAGAATTGCACCAAAAATACCCCCATGATTGCCATTTGTAGAGTCAAACCTTAAGATTTTGGGCATTCTCTGTGACAAAGTTGTTCCCAATATGCATTTGATGAGTCCTGATAAAAGTATTCATGGCTTGGACCGGATACTTTTTGAGTCCTTACCCAATAAGTTACTTTGTGCCCTGGAAGTGCACATAAAATACCCCCATGTTTGCCATTTGTATAGTCAAACCTTAAGATTTTGGGCATTCTATGTGACAAAGTTGTTCCCAATATGCATTTGATGAGTCATGATGAATGTATTCATTGCTTGGACCGGATACTTTTGGAGTCATTACTATCCAATAAGTTATTTTGTGTCCTGGAATTGCACCAAAAATACCCCCATGTTTGCCATTTGGAGAGTCAAACCACATCATTTTGGGCATTCTCTGTGGCAAAGTTGTTTCCAATATGGTTAGGGTTACCTGTGTGGCAAAGTTGTTTCCAATATGGTTAGGGTTACATCCTGTTCGAAAATTCAGTAATTATTTGTTCATATGTGGACTTCTCGCAAGTTCTTTACCCCCCTGTACCATGTACCAGCATTTACATATGAATGCACGTCAATACCAGTTATCCATGTGTTTAGCTTGTTGTCATAGGATCACCACGGTATTGTACCGGAAAATGAGTTTTTCACATGATAATCCTTTAATATGTATTTTCTGTACCAATAGCTGTAGAATTAAGTACTGACATTCTTACTCCCAAATCCCTACTGCTATTGGTACAGAAAATACCAAAATTGACACCGTAGTACAAAATTGGCAATTCGTTACCAGATAATATCTAGTACAAAAATGGTGTAGGAAGCTACTGCTACTACCGAAAATTATCTAGTACTAAAAAGGTGTAGAAATCTACTGGTGTAGAAACGTACACGAATTCAATACCAAAAATTTTCTAGTAAGGTGTAAAGATCTTCCCGTGTAGAAACCTACGCGGATTCAATACTGAAAAATTTCCAGTACTAAAAATGTGTAGAAATATACACTAGTACAAAATCCTGTAGAATTGTACAGGATGTACCTACTTTGATCGATCGATGATTTTTTTCTACCTCGCGACAAAAAAAAAATCTTTCACACACAAACACTAATAAACTTTTCTTACCTCGCGACAAACACATAAGATCACTTTTTCTACCTACCAAAAAAAAAAACACTCACTTCATGATCTGTTCTACCTCGCAACAAAAAAAAATCACTTCATAATCTGCCTTCTTACATCCGACTTATTTGAGTAGAGTGTTGGTTCTTGCAATCAACACTCCGTCCGGGAACGTGGGATCCAACCCTCTTCGTCACATTTGACGTGTTAGTAGCACAACGATCCGTTCTCAGATATTTTAGTCCGAAATAACAGCCTTGTACTGCATGACAATAGAAGCATTGGACGAGAGGGAAATTGATGGATAGATATTGTTTGGACTGCAGCCTTACATATACGTCTTGAAATCAATGAACCTGCATCCCTTGCCTCTATATCAACTGGAACAAGATACTGTTTTTCGTGACATGGAGTAAGAAGTATTCTACGGCAGCAACTACAATTTCATCGGGTCGATTTTTGGAACGTCGGAAGGTCGGAACAAGCAAAGGTAAAAATGAGAGAGATAGGCATGGCAACGACAAGGGCAATTGATTGCTCTTCCACTCCACGGCATTACTGATAATGTATTTCCTCTCCGTTTTTCTTCTTATTTTCATAGGACCGGATCAGAAGCAACGAATCAAATCAGAATCGGAAGCAACCATCGAATCGGAAGCAACGAATTGAATCAGAATCGGAAGCAACCATCGAATTGGAAGCAACCAAATTGGATCCGGAAGGAACTTATCTTCCCCTGTAGGTGCGCTGAATTTTCCCTGTAGGTGCGAGCATCGAATTGATCGGACGAATCAAAGGCAACAACAAAAGGAGGAGGCGTCGGCGTCAGCGTCAGCGTCAGCATCGAATCGATTGGACGCCAACAGTCTTGGTTTGTGGCATGTAGATTATATTATTCTGTTGTTAGTATTTACTCTACTACATCAATAGATACTCACCCATTTTGTTCAATTTCACCGGCGCAACCCCTAGTAGGAGTGAACAACGGCAACGAATCGTCGGCAACGAATCTTTGGCATCGAATTGCTCCTCCACCGGCGCTCCACCAACGTCGTTCTGCCAACGTCGCTTCTCCTCCTCATCCACCGGCGCTCCACCCAAATCGAACTCCTCATCCACAGGCGCTCCACCAACAATCGAAGCAAGCGGGACTGATAGAATAGAAGCAACCGGGACCCATCGAATAGAAGCGGGAACGATCAAAGCAACGGCAATTGGTCTTCCCTCCACCGGCGCTCGGCACCAGCGAATCACGGAAACGCTCCTCCTCCACCGGCGCTTGGCAACGAATCACCAAAACGCTCCTCCAACGAATCACGGAAACGCTCCTCCTCCACCGGCGCTCGGCATCAGCGAATCACGGAAACGCTCCTCCTCCACCGGCGCTCGGCATCAGCGAATCACGGAAACGCTCCTCCTCCACCGGCGCTCGGCACCAGCGAATCACGGAAACGCTCCTCCTCCACCGGCGCTCGGTACCAGCGAATCACGGAAACGCTCCTCCTCCACCGGCGCTCTGCACCAGCGAATCACGGAAACGCTCCTCCTCCACCGGCGCTCGGCACCAGCGAATCACGGAAACGCTCCTCCTCCACCGGCGCTCGGCACCAGCGAATCACGGAAACGCTCCTCCTCCACCGGCGCTCGGCACCAGCGAATCACGGAAACGCTCCTTCTCCAGTGCCAACGGCAATTGGTCTTCCACTCCAACGCCAAATCGATTCGTTGTCGTCCTCCAAATCGGCAACGGCAACGACAATTGGTCTTCCACTCCACTGCCTTATCGATTCGTCGTCGTCCTCCAAATCGATTAGTCGTCGTCCTCCAAATCTGCAACGTCAACGGCAACACCAACGGCAATTGGTCTTCCCATAGGCATCGGCAAAACCAACGAACAGATCCAATCGATCCAACACCAATCGATCTGCAAAACAAATCGATCCAACACCAATCGATCCAACACGAATTGATCTGCAACACGAATCGATCCAATCGATCCAACACAAATCGTTCTGCAAAACGAATCGATCCAACACGAATCGATCCAATCGATCCAACACGAATCGTTTTGCAAAACGAATAGAAACGCACCTCCTCCATTGGCCATCCGGCATCGAATCGATCCTACTCCTACTACTCCACCGGCGCTTGGCATCGAATCGCTCCTCCTATTGATTGGTCTTCCACTCCATCGGCAACGGCTATTGGTGGGTCTTCCACTCCATCAGCATCCGCAACACCAATCGCTCCAACACCAATCGATCTGCAACAGCAATCGATCTGCAACAGCAATCGATCTGCAACACCAATCGATATGCAACACCAATCGATATGCAACACCAATCGATCCGCAACAGCAACACCAATCGATCTGCAACAGCAACACCAATCGATCTGCAACAGCAACACCAATCGATCCAACACCAATCGATCCAAAACACCAACGTCGTCCCGGCAACGGCAACGGCAATCGGTCTTCCACTCCATCGCCGGCAACAGCAACGGCAATTGGTCTTCCAGCAGCAACAGCAACGTCGCTCATTCTCCTCCTCCTCCACCGGCGATCCACCAACTTCGCTCCTCCCCCTCTTCCACCACAGGCGATCCACCATCTAATCGCTCATCCTCCTCCTCCACTGGCGATCCAATTTGTCTCCTCCAACAACAATGGGATTCAAAAGATCACCAGAGAAAATTGCAGCAAGAGCCAAAAAACAAAGAGCAAAGAGACAACAGGAATACAGAAGTCAATGGAAAACGTCTTCAAATTTCCTTAAGGTTGCTGCACCGGTGTCAACAAGCCACAAAACTTATACAAATTTGTCTCTGATAAAACCGAGGAAGAAGGAAAAGAATAGGCGTTCAACTTGCAAAGATGGCGTCGGTACAATAGCGCTGAAAAAAATTACCGAGCAACTGTGGTGGAAGGTAAATACATGGAGACAGATTGGGGTGGCAAGATAGGAGGAAAGAAGAAGTATCAACCGGAACAGGCTTTGTCAATCGAAAACTACAATACATTGGATAGTACAAAGGATGAGCATATTCTTGCGTTTGATCATTCTAAACCATCATTGCGAATTTTTGCCAAAGTTTCACGCCATTTTGCGGAACGACACCTCGCTTCCAAGAATAATATCGAATTGTTGAGACAGTTTGCTCCTGCCATTGTTGGAGCAAAACCAACCGTTGGAAGAGGGGTGAAGCGGGGCAGTATCAATGATGATTATGCTATCATTGGAATTTGACCAGAAAGATTGGATTCAAATATTGGTGAGTATGTTTTCAAAAGTCATGTCGATCCCAGCATCAAACTAGAGCTAGAAGAGACAACAGTTGAAATTGTGAAGCATATGCATCATAGTTTAATTGACGTGGAACCATTTGTTGAAGAGGAAATGGATGTGTTGTCTCAGATTCTGTCTCGTACAAAGCTAAATGCAATTGGGCAGCAGGCATTAGCATTTTCGATCGGTCGCAACTACCATTCTAGATGCCATGTGGACGATGACATGTACTACACTCGTTTGACAGTCATTGCTCCGGCGGAAGTGTCTGCTGACGAGGTTATTTATTATTTTGTCTTCCCCACATATGGAGTGAAAGTTCCATTGAGGTCGGGAGATACTCTATTCTTCAATCCATTAGTATTACATAGCTGTTCGAATCCCAAATTCGAAGGGTGTTATATTATGAGTGCATATGTATCTCGCAAAACTGTGCTTAGAGCTAACCCTCTATAAAAATATTAAACAATACTTTAAAGTTAGCCGTTACATTAACCCTTGCTACTCAATCGGAACTGCTGTCCGAACTTTCGCTCTCTGAACTGGATAGAGAATCACTGGATTCGTTATCATTCAATGCTATCTCAAATGGTTCCAACTGTATGTCGTCCTGTAGTGTGCATGCGTTGTACAAACATTCGTAAGACGGTGGTGTAGCAGAATTTTTGCTTTCAAAAAAATCTAGCCATGAGATCCAATTTGATATCACTAGCCAATCGCAATTGGTTATGGAGCCATCTAGTCCTTGCTCTGGAACAACTGCCAGCTCAGAATGGATAGTGTCGACATGAAATAGGTACAGAGAATTCATCAGGCGACCACGTTTGACAAATTCAGAAGCTGTTTTCTTTGGCTCATCTTGAAACCGACGAGCCACAGCATACATTCCGTTTGTATCAATTGGATAGCCACCAATACTACTGTATGGCTGCTTCAAATTCTGTACAGTTAAAAAGCATAGCAGATGGCACGGTATGAGCTTGGGATTGTTATTCAAATCAAAGTCCAATTTCATCAAACACCAATCCATCCATAGGGAGTTCAGCAGAGAACTATCCGATCTATATGAAGGATGCGAGCAAAATATAAAATTAGACCCACAAGCAACATCGAAACAATTGTGCTCTGTAACTCCACAAATGTGCGAAGGATTCTCCAATAAAGGTAGCACAGAATCACAAACAAAGTCAAGTATGTCAGAAGGAAAAAATGGTTTGCTTTTGTTCGTAGAACGAAGCCACTTCATTGTTGATTCCCCATTTTTGGTTCTCATTATTTGAAAATGAGAACCGCCACCATCAGGGCGTTCAATTGGAGGAGGGTCAGGTGGATTCAAGTTGTAGTGATATGTTGCCTGGCTTAGCATCATTTTCTCGGACTTTCTATTGGCAGTTTGATTGATTAGTGATGCAGCATTACATTGCGTGTTCTTGGAAGGAGCTTTAATCTCAGTTTTGTGGTGAGACTCATTCGGAGCACTATCCCAGCCTGCAGGGCTTCCCCATAAAGAGATATAATCTGGTAGGTGAAAGTACAGGTGATTCTTGATTAGTTTTGTTCCCATCCCTTTCCTGTGACAAGTTGAGTTTATACAATTGATAAAGTGAACAATTGTTTTTGGGAGATTCTTTAAGGAACCATATTTCATCCGACCGTGTTTAAGAAATTCTTCCATTGATAGAATGAGCTGAATTACCTCTATCTGTTTCTTTACAAAACGATGGTCACCAATAATGTCAGATCCAGGTTTGGAAACAATAGCGATCAGAAGAGAAATAAGCATTCCAGAGAAATCATGCCCTTCTTTCTTCGTGGTTGATAAAAGCTGAGTCCCAAATTTGGTGCGAGGAAAATCTCTATCAGACTGGCGTGATAACAAACCACCGTACCGTTGTGCTAAATGGCCAATACTGTTAGCAACAGCCACGCCGTGATTCAAATTGGGGGCATAAACACATGGAACACTTCCGCGGAGCAACAATTCAATTGACTCGACGGCCCGTTTGGCAGTGCCAAGCTGGTGCATGTGCCAACATTCACCGGGAGTTGCAAAATGAATGTTGTTCTGATTTGTACCAAAGCATAGATCATGAAATACATTCCTTATGTTGTGATGAGAGTTGTTTTTGAAGTTCTTATTGATATCGTTTAGATCTGTGCCGGGAAAACAATGAAAATCAACAGGTGACCACTTCTTTGTTGCAGGTTGAACAGAAGGAATGTTTATGTTCGGAGAATAACAGTTGCAGTGACGGCACATCCGCATGACACCCTTATTGAAGGAGCCATATTTTCCACACAATTTATCGTGAAGTTCTTTGTCGCCAATAACATAGGCAATGGCAAATTTCATTTTTACCTTCCACTGTTGATTTGCATACGGAAGATAATTCCATTCAATACCACCGTCTTCGTTACACGCGGCTTTGAAGGAACGAAACGCTACTTCCAAACCATTGTGAAGATTCTGAATTTTTTCCTTCGAATTGGCGGGACAAGAGTGTCTGGTTGACTCCCATTCAGGGTCGGGATGGAAGTAAATAGTTGTCCATGCTTCAGGTCGAGAACGGGTCTCCACATTAAAAATACCGAGTGTCATGTTCAATGGTGTTAACGTAAGTCGTCCGTGCGCATCCAAAGAGATGCCATCCATGTAAAATATAATAGGAACAAGAATTTCTTGCAAATTGGGATTGCAAATTTCTTTCCAAGAAGATTTCCACCACGAGCCGTGATGCAATTCTGAGATTACAGAATGAGGATTCAACTCAGGATTATTGTCGGGAGATAGAGGGGTGGAATAGTTGGGAAACGAGAGGTTTTCTTCTATCATTAGCTGCTGGTCAGAAAGAAGAGAATAAATGGCATCCTTAAAAGAACGGAAATACACCTGAGTGGGCTTATTATCAGGTAACCAATTCAGTATATGAGGATGAAATTTCATATCAGAGAGACCCAGATTGGATTGGAGATTGTCAAAAATTGCTTTCCAAGATCTAATTTTGGCATCGCAAAAATCAAAACCAGGTCTCATTTGACTTTTCTTTGCCCACTGGAAAATTGATTTGAATGTGTTCAGTGGCAATTTATGTCTGGCCATTAAATTCATGAGTTCCAATTCTGCAAGAAGATGATGGGGCGGCGGTAGTTTTGTGTGGCTTTGAAATGCCTCCTCTCTTTCGTTCAGATTAATGATTTCATGAAAAGATGGTGGTGGAGGGGCTTGCTGAGCAGTAGCGACGTTAACATCAGAACGATTAGTGTGATCTTCTTCGTTGTCTCCACAATCTATGTTGTTGGTAAAATTGTTGTCATTATTTTCATTTACGTCATCGTCTTTGTCAACCTGGTCATCGGAATTGTCGATATCATTATTCAGCGGGAATGCATCTTCATCTTGAACAGCAGAAACAGCCATGTAAGATTCAATGGCGTTCCGATCCATTGGCGGTAAAAAGACATCATGGACAATCTGTTGGTTTAGAACAGAATGAAGACCCTTGGCTGATTGACTTGTGACGGTGTGGTGCTGGGAGAGATGGGAAGGGGGAACAGATGGACCGTTTTGTGTCATAGTCATCCCAAAATCTGACTGGGAATGTTGAACAGACGGCAAGGTAAGCTGCACTTTGACAGAGGTGGAGAAGTTAGAGATCTTGCGTTTAATTAGACCATCACTTTTGTACAAGTTGTAGCATTGAATATTGTAGTTGAGATGTTTTCTTAGGCCGTACGAGACATATTTCAAGGTATTGCACTCTTTTGACCCAGATTTGTATCCTTTAAAACTCTTGGATTTTTCCCCTTTCTTATCCCAGCAACCACAGCAGTAGAATAGAAGAGGGGTTTTGATAACAGGAGGCATGATGTTGCGGAGTTGTTTGAAGGAAAATATCAGTAGAATGGGTCAAAAAGAACGGAGGTCGGAAAGATGAATCGTTGAAAGGAAAAAATTAAATAAGCGTATTATTTTGTGTGTGATGTGTTTTCTTGTACGGTAGATTTCCTTACTACCATACTTTGATTGCAAAAATGGTCCGTAAAGTAAATGCATTACTACTTAGTGATGATTGCAACATTCCTCGTACAATATGTTTAGTAGTGCACAGCATGTACAGTCAACAGAAAAGTTGAGAAGATGAAATAAGTCATTCGTGCATAAGTTGTACACAAAATAGTGCTTGTCACGAAAAGAATATGATATCCTTAACCCTAAAATAGTTATTTGATTTGAGGAGTGCGGAGATATTGTCTCGAAAGTAAAGGTGTGCGACGTGCGAGGTTTTTTAGTAGACACGCGACCTAAAAAGATAGGAAATTAAAAAAATAGGGTCAAGAATTTTAAAAATACCGCGCGATAGCCCGCGGGGGGTAGAGAAACAGTTCTCGGACGAAGTCTTTTTTTTTAAACCTTCCGACGCACACAAATTACATGCATAAAATCCTTTTTTTTGTTCAATCCACAATCTGAACAACAAACCATCATCACTGATGCCATTTGCAAGCATTGGACAGGTACTATCCAACATCATGGTTAACGCCCTACTAATTACTACTATTACTACAACAGGGAAAGTTAGTCCCAGGAAGAATCGAAGTGGAAAACAACTCCCAGCGCTTGTTTATGGTACCAATCAAAGCAAGGGAACCAAGAAATTGAAGACAACGCATCCATCCACGACGACACAACAAAAACAACACAGAAACAACAGCATTCTGCAGCAGGTGCTACATAATGAAAATTCTTCACCCATGTCAATGCTTGGGAGTGAAGATAGCAACAGGGATGAAACCAATACTTCCGCCCTGAAAAAGAAACTGGAGGACACACTTCGGAAGCTTGATGCCAGAAATAGAGAGGTTGACGCCATGAAGGAAAAGATGGAGGAAATGGCAGAGCAAGAAGCAGCTGCCAGTGTCACTGAGGATGATGGGATGACTACAAACTCTGAGAAGGAAAATTGGGAAATACTCAAACAGCGTCATGCTACAAATCTGGAAGAGGAAATGAAACGGTACGTGAAGACGTCCTGGTTTTGTGGTGTGAAATTTGTTACCAGCAACAATTGGGCAGAATTGATTTTGAAAGAAGACATTGCTTCCAAGCAAGTGGCAAAGCCTGATGTCCCCGATGCCCACCAGTTCTATGCCCCCACCAATTCTATTGTCAGTCAAACTCTAGCTAAGTTGAGGCACAATGCACAAACATTGGTCAGGAAAAATTAGATGAGTAAGTGGCTAGACATGTGGTGAACTCCATTGGTTGTGCTCCTACCTGGTATCCTAATGTGAAACTTGATTCTGTTTTTGGTTGCAGGTGATATGGACAAAGGAGTAGTAGTGCCACCTTCGTTTCCTGGTACCACTTGCATTCTCAATACGAATCCCGGCACCGGTCCAATTCTCCACCCAGAATATAGGAAGAAAGGTATAGTGGGGGGCAAAGACTTCTACTATTTTGTGACCCGCATCTTGGCAGGGGTTTCTCCTAGTCACAATAGAATCAAGCAAAGCAAAGAAACAGAGTTGATTTCTGACATATTCTTGGTTTCTGATGAAGCATTTGGATTGATGATCCTGCATAACAAACATCATGTATGGGTAAATAATAGAGACAGAAATAAAGATGAAACTATGAGACGTGAAAGGAAAAGATGCTGTGATGCTAAGAGTGGAAGTAGAGATGGTTGGATGCTAGAGGGAGTGGAGACTTTTGATAGGGTATGTGAGGAACTTGTAAAGCTAAGAAAACAGGCAGAGACTGGATGTGACTTAGAGGTAAAGTTAAGGGATAGATTCCAACATGAAAATAACAGGAACTATGACGTAACAAGTGGTACAACGGCATCTTCAGGTGGTGGACTTGTGACTCACAAACGAAAATTCTTTATTGATCCAGTATTGCTACGGAAGAAAATCCAGTTCCCAAAATGATGCAGTATGGAACTACAGTAGGTAACCAACATGTGATATCTCATGTCGTAGTAATAACTCTTAACCTTATATAATATGTGATTGAAGATTATGATGATAAAAAATGAAAATTGGCACGGTTACTTTAGAACTTGCGGCGCTCCCTTTAGAAAGTGTTTTTCGGAACAAGAATTTTCCTTCCTCCCTTTGGAATTTATTATTGGCTGGGGAGAAGTCTTGGAAATATTATTTTCCACGCGCTTCCAAATTTAATTCGTAAGGGGGGGAAATTTGCGATGGGCTCCTTACAAAAATTGAGCACTCTCAACCAAAAATTATCGTTATGAAAGAAGAAACTTCCGCAACGGACAAAATAAAAATGAATTCATATGAGAAAATTGTAGGGGTGCATGCTACGTGGGTACTAATTTTATGGGTGTTTGAACCCAGCTACAAGAAATTTGATTAGGGGTTCAAAATCATTTATCGGACGAACAGCCCGTGAGAAAACTACTGATGGCGATCATGAAAAGCAATACCGGGTCTGGATGGGCCTCATTTATTCCCTTAAAAACACAAAGATACCATCAAGCAAAAGGCCCATCAAATTAATTACTTAACCTTGTAAAAGACCAACACAATTGATACCAAAAGACCGACACAATACTAATACAGCAATGCAGCAAGGATTGGTACGATGGTAACATATAACCGGGGAAGATCTCTACCATGTAAAATACAGGGAACCGCGACACAGTGCAAAATACATACATTAGGTAGCAAAAATAATAGTGTCACAATAAACTCACTTCTTTTTTATTTAAACATCATTATACCTATCCCGTCGATTTTTAGGTTACAACACCCAGAAGCATAGCCCAATTCAACATTGGTACAAAGTCCTAGGTGAGCTCTGGTCCATGGCCCTAGTAGCCATTCCCGGATCGCTGGGCCGCTTCTCCATCCTACAAGAGGTCTTCTGCCACACAGAGCCAGCAGGTAGGCAAAGAATTAGGCTCACCAAGCGAGTACATAGTTGCCTGAAAGACTTCAAGTGATTGGCCAATGACATCTCCAACCGGCCTATGAGCATTGCTGCGCTAGTGCCAGACATGTTCCTGTGTGATGCGTCCAGTGCTGGCATGGGAGGCATCTAGTTCCTCCCCTTTCCCAGTGGGAAAGTGCAACCTCTCATGTGGAGGTCAACCTCCCCCTGATGGGTATTGGATCAATTAGTGAGCTTTGACAACTCCAAGGGGACTGTCCACAACAGTGACCTAGAGCTTGTGGGCTTTATTGCTCACAATGATATTCTTATGCACGCTGCTCTGGTGGAGGCACGAACCACCCACAACTGCTACAACAACACAGCAGCCATTTATTGGCAATGGAAAGGCGCCGCTACCACAACAGTTCCTGCTGCCTATCTCCTAACGCTCCAGTCCCTGCACCAAAGACTACACAAATACGTGCACCTCTGCGGCTACATCCCTGAGCCTGTCAACCACCTAGCTGATCTGCTCTCCCAATCCGATCTCTCTGACACCCCTTTGCTCCACCACTTCAACACTCACTATCTACAGGATTTGCCCTGGATCTTATGTCCCCTCAGGCCTCCCATGCTTTCAGCGCTGACCACATGGCTCTATCCAGGCGACCATGTGCTCTTCAGTTATTGAACTCTATGCCAGAAGAAAGAATGCCCATTGGAAACAGTGCGCTCACTTCTGCCTGCTTCAAGGCTTTGTCCCCCTCCTCCACTCTGTTAATGATCCAATACCCATCCTCCAGGTCTTTGCAAAAAGACTCCATGGTGGCAGACTGTCCTGTAGCAACAAGCTCCTCTGATCTTGTACAGTATTGGACACCATCCAATCAGTGGGACAGATGCTTGCCTGCTTGGGGGGCCAAGGACCCCCAAACCAACTCCACAGCAAGTCTGGACTTCCGGCTAACCGCCCAGTTCAAGGGCTATGCCAAGCGGAATCCAGCCCCTTCTAGAGTCAAGCCAGTTCCAATCACCCTCGTCATGCATTCACTCAGATTTTCATACTACGACTCCCCTTCTCCAGCACGCCAGGCTATTGCCAACATGATTTGCATAGCCTTCTTCTTCTTCTGTCTACCCTCTGGTGAGTGACAGGTACCACCAGGGATGACCAAGCCTTCATCCTCCAGGATGTCTCCTTCTATCTTGGATCCAGGATCCTCCAGCGCATGGGCCCTGTCCATGAGCTCCAAGCTGCTACCTCTGTCACCCTCAACTTCACCACTCAGAAGAATGGGGACAATGGGGAGGTAGTTGCTCATGCCAGGGGTGGCGGCTCACTCTGCTGTCCTGTAGCAGCTTGCGCTCGCCAAGTCCTCCACCTCAGAAGCCGCTGCCACAAAAGCAACTCAACCTTCAGTCTAGCCCTCAGGCTACTAGCCAGTTACATCTCTGATGGTGTCCTGACTCCAGTCCGGGCTGAGACTGTCATCACGTCAATGCAGGTCTATGCCCAGACCCTCAACTCAACTGCAGGCATTGCGCCTACTGCTATCTCTGCCCGGTCACTCCAGGCTGACAGCCCAATGGACCTTCTGCAAGGCAAATGTGACTCTAATGCCATCAAGCTCCCTGCACGTTGGCATAGTGACTGTATGATGAGGTTCCTGCACCAGCAGTCCCTCCCCATCTTCAAGAATCTTGCCTCCCTCGTGTTCAACAATGGAACATACTCCTTCCTACCAGATGAATGGGTCCCAACTGACACCACTCCAGCCGGCAGCTCTCTTTGATTCATCCCTGTAGATGAATCTCCCCTCCCTCACTCCCCTCCAAGCCCTTTGCACTCTCCATGAAGCTCCCACCCTGTGGCTTGTGGCCCAATAGCAGAAAAGGCTTAACAGCCCCAAAGCTGTTTGCCATGCTGTACGCCGTGTGTGGGCAAAGCAATCTAAGGGACCAGATTCCCCTATCTGCAACAACAAACAACGGGCCAGAATTTCCCAAAACCCTTCTCTAGCACTGCTTAACCCACCAACACACCAATGAACTACAAGCATTTCACATCCAGTACCTACAAGTAGGAATGGCTACTGAGGTTATCACACATGTAGTAGTAAATGATAGTTGATGTAGCGAGTCTGGATGAAAGGAATGGTAGTGCCACGTGGCACCCCACAAAGGAAGAAGGACAGACCGGGGAACACCCTTGAGTATCCAACGTGCGTACGCCACGAAAGATCTCACTGTATCACTGAATCGCAAAAGATCTCACTGTATCACTGTATCACTAAATCGCTGGCTGCTGTTTTAACTTGCAAAAGCATTGAAAATACAGGCTAGCGCTAATAAGCGTGTAAAGGATTCCTCCAGCAAAATCCAAGCATACAGCTCACTCTTTTTGCTCCTAATCTATATCAGTAGAATAAGTCTGGCCCACCACGCCTGCCTGCAGAAAAGGCTGAACATTTGGTTGCCAGGCTGTGCGCCGGTGTGTGTGGGCAAAGCAATCTAAGGGACCAGACTCCCCAGTCTGCAAAAACAAACAACAGGCCAGAGTTTCCCAGACCCCCCTCTAGCACTGCTTAACCCACCAGCACACCAATGAACTACAAGCATTTCACATCCAGTACCTACAAGTAGGAATCGCTACTGAGGCTGTCATGCATGTAGTAAGTGATAGCTTCTTGGGCCCTTTGAGCTTCTTGGGCCCTTTGGTTCTTCCTCTTGATTGGTGCTTCCACTATGGGTGCTTCCACTATGGGTCCTTCCTTGACCTCAGCCTTCCCGTCTTTAGCTTCAACCCCTCTGTATATAGGCACAGGCGATTCAACAGCTTCACCCCCTAGATACAAGGTTCTCCCCCCTTCCTTGTTCTATGGGCCTTTCATTGACTACAGCCTTCCCAATTTTAGGTACCACCTACTTAAAGCTCATGGTTCTTCTTCTGCTTGACGGCGCGGGCTATTTCCAAGCTTCACATACATGTCACTTATGGTCACCAGTTCATTCCTGTTGCTTGGGCCTTCCCCTGACTATAGTCTTCCCGTTTTTCAGTATCATCTACTTAATGTCCATGGTTCTCCTTTTGATTGATGATGAGGGCGATTCCACAGCTTAAACCCTTCATACAGGGTTCTCGCCCCTCCCTTGTTCTTTGGGCCTTCCCTTGACTACAGCCTCCCCATTTTTAGGAACCAGTTACTTGCAGTTCATGGTACTTCTTCTTTCTGATGGTGCGGGCTATTCCACAGCTTTCCATACATGCCACTTATGGCCCGCAGATCATTCCTGTTCATTGGTGAGCCTCCCATTGACTATAGTTCCCTTCCCGTTTTGAAGTATCACTTGCCTAAGGTTCATGGTTCTTCTTTGTTTCCAGGCTGCGGGCACAGGCCTTTGTATGTTAGCCTTCCACGTGTTCCACCTCCTCTACTTGACACCTGGTTTGCTGTCACTGTCCTGATATTGCAAAAGATCTTGACACTGATATTTGGTATGATCATGATACTTCACCTGATCATGATACTCTTCCCTGGATACTTCTACATAAGACTCCCTACCAGCGCCCCCATATGTTCCTACCCCTACATATGGCTCCACTGCGCCCTTTACTCCTTTCTCCCCTTTTCCTGCTTATGGAATTCCCTTCTCCAATTATGGTTCCTGACACCTGTACAACCTAGTACTACTCCTACACCAGTACAACAGTCTACTACCTCCCCTACCACAGCAGCACTATTTCATGCTCCAACAGCACCATTTTCTGCCACATTTGGAGCCCTTTCCTGCCTTTTTTCTTTTGGTCACTCCACCAAGCTGATCTTCCCACAATTTTTCTCATCCTCCAAACCACTTTTAATCCATTGGCTCCCTCCAAGATTTCTTCCCCTCATGCCTACTCTGGCTGACCCCAACCCCAAGAATGGGACTCCTGTTCAATCCCTTAGTAAGAAGCGCTCTTCCCAAGCCAAGTCTGCCTCATCTCCCCCATCCCCTGAACCTGCTTTGGCCTCTGGCTCTAACAAATGGGCCTCTCAACGCCCCACCAGCATTATTACCTTCCAAAATATTGGTCCACAATGCCGGCTCTCTCACATGTCTCGCTCCAGGCACAATTCAAGAAGCTTTGCCAAGAGTATGGTACATGTCTCTTTGTATGCTGAGCACTATCTTAGTGAATCCAAGTTAGCCTCCTGTGACCTCTTCAATAACCGCATAAAACCCTTTTCCTCCAAAAATTACTCCTATCTGGCTGAGAATGTTCATGAGTATCCTATCTGTAGCTAGCAGCAGGTTGGGGGCACTGGCTTCACTGTTAACCATCTTTACTGTTCTCACAAGATCTCTCATAGTGGTGACCCCACTGGACTTGGCAAATGGACCACTTTCCGCTTTCAAGGCCGCTCTGATGCAACTGTTACCATGGTGTTTGCTACCTATGCTCCTGTCCAAAACACACATGATGTTGGCTCAGTTTGGAATCAATGTTGCCGATACTACTGTGATGCTCAAGACCTCTCCACTCCCAACCCACCTTCCCTCTTTGTCAAGGATCTTTCTCCTGCCATTCAGAGCTGCCTTGAAGCTGGTGACAATGCCATTATTGATATTGACCACAACTTAGGTGTGCATACTGATGAGCTCTCTTCCAGCCTGAGCTCCCTTGGCCTCCAGAACTCTATTCTATCGCTGCACTCCCATCACTCTCCACCAGCGGTCCAGAACAGGAATAACACACAGACCCCAATTGATGCTATCTGGGTATCTCCAGGTGTTGAGGTTTCCAGTGCTGGCTACTGTCCTTTCCAAGGCGTCCAAGGCATGGACTCTGATCACCGCCTCCTGTGGGTTGAAGTTTCTGACAGCAGTATTCTTGGCAAGTATCTCCCCGGACGCCTGCTCTTGTCTCTCCTTCAGGCTCTAGACTGAAATCCTCTGACCTAAGACTCCGTCAGCGCTACTTCAAGCGTATCAAAACAGCCTTTGCTGCAGCTGGTGTCTATCCACTGTAGGCAACCTTACAGTCCCTTGTTACCACCTATGCTTTAGGTAATCTTTCTGTTTGCCTATCCTTGATTCAAATCTACCACATGCTTCACCAGACAACCTACTCCCTCCGCATGTCTATTGAGAAGCATCTTTGCCATGCTCATGCTTGTCAAGTCCCCTGGTCACCTAAGCTTCAGAGGCTTTGTGACACCACTGACTTCTAGTGCCGGGTTGTCACACTCCGGCAAGGAGTCAGTACCAGTCATATTGCTCTGAAACGGCTGGCCCAAAAACTCTCTCTCTCTCTCTCTCTACAAAGATGAGCACTGCAACCTTCTAACAACCATAGCCTCTCTCAAGCAAGCCTACACCACGTGCCGTGCTGCCAAAAAACTGGCACCCTCCTGGAGGGACTCCCACAACCAAAGCCTAGTTGATACCATTTTGGCTGAGGGCAAGTCTTGCAACCAAAGTGCCTCCCAAATCAGAGCTTGTCTCCGCAGAGAGCATCACCAGCGCCAGCTTGGGTTGGTTACCAGAGCAATCAGTGGTAAGCTTCAGAGGAATGCTGATTCGAAGGCCGTTGCAGTTGATGCCTCTGGTGCTGAACAAGTCCTTGATTGTTGGCACTTGATGGTGCCAGCCATGGCTTGCTCCAATATTTCTCACCAACAGCAATGCCTTGGTACTCCTTCCATGTCAGAGACTTTCATTCAAGATTTTGGGTATTTGGCTAACACCCCTGCCTCTCTCCAGATCTAGGATGGTTCCTAGTCTTCACCAGCCACAACTGACCCCTTTAGCTGAGCTCCTGACTTGCCTACAAATGCCAACTTCCATCAAGCAGCTTCCCCCTTTGATTTCTCTGTCACTCTTGCAGAAAACAAGAAATCATGAGGCAGGTAGAAGGGACAGACAGCAGGCGAGCCAAGCTGTTTGAATTTTGCTCATCACAAAACTGCTACATTGGACTCCATGCTGAATTCACTGGACACTCTCCTATGCTCTGCCCCACTGGTTGCAGGCTTCGCTTCAATGGCTTGGCAGGATATGACAGATGTTGAGATCTTCAGAAAGTCTGGTGAGAAAAGGGCTGGTGGTGGTGCTAGTATGAATGATGCCAAGGGATGTTATGATAGAATTTCCCATCCTATTGCTGGTCTTACTCTCGTGAGTTTTGGTGTCCCCATTCATGTCTCTGAAGTGCTTCTTTCTACCCTCCAAGAAGAAGCCAAGCACCAGATCAAGACTGGTTACGGTTGCTCTGGTCCTGTATATGGCAATGAACCCCCCCCCCCCCCCCCTCTCTCTCTCTCTCTCTCTCTGTGGCATTGGCCAGGGAAATGGTATTGGGCCTACCCAATGGGCTTTGGTTAGTACTATAGTCTTTCGCATGATGCAACAAGCAGGCCACGGTGTTCATCCCCTTGCTGCCTTGTCCCTCCAAGCTGTTTCTCTGATTGGCTTTGCCTTTGTGGATGATACTGATCTCTTCTGTGCTGGTCAAAGAGCTACTACCTAAGGTGAAACATTGGCTGCTGACTTTCAAGCAGCGCTAGACAGGTGGGCTGGTGGCATTGTTGCCACAGGTGGAGCTATTGAACCTGCTAAATCTTTCTGCTACTTGATTGATTTTGTGTGGACTGGTCAAGCTTGGTCTTATTGCACAATCCCTGACATGCCTGGTGGCTCCTTCACCATTTTGGGTAAAACAGATGCAAGGTTTTCACTGGATTGCTATGAAGTGGACCATGCTGATAAAACACTTTGTGTTTTCATCTCCATGAATGGCAATGAAGCAGCACAAATCTCCCATCTCATGGACCAGTCTCAAACATTTGGCTCCCAAATTTTAACTTCCAAGTTTGACAAGAATGCGGCTCTGGACACCTTCAAATACTCCTTCATGAAATCCTTTTAATATCCAATACCTGTGACTTGGCTTGATGAAGCTACCTGGAGCAGGATTATTGGGCATACTCTATGACCTGTCCTGAACAAGGCTGGGATCTCCAGAAATTCTCCACAATGCGTTTTCTTTGGGCTCTCTCTTTATCAAGGTTTTGGCTTCATCCACTCCTACGTTATGCAGGAATTCAGTCACATTTCTACTCTCTTCCAGGAATCAGTTCGTGCTTCTCAAACAGGGCACACCCTCTGGCTCACTGTAGAAGCTCTCTGCCTTGACGTGAGCATCCCTCTTCACCTTGGCACTACCCCTTTCCATCCATTTCCTCCTATGTCATTCCTTGCTAGTATGTTCATGTCTGGAAGCTCCTTTCCAAGCTTCCTCTCAGTTTTGTTGAGGGCATCCCCAATTTGACCCTTTATCGCTCCAATGATTGCTTCCTTGTGCAGAACTCTGTTGATGCTGGCTTCAGGGCCTCTGAACTCTCCATGCTGAACCTTGCTTGAATGTCACTTCACGCTGTCTCTTCAGCTGACATATGCACTCCAGATGGTCTTCACATTTCTCATCAGGCTTATCTCCTACAAACCTCCAACCATCTGTGAGATCACCTTGACTGGCCTCACTCCCCACTGGACCTTCCCATGGTCATGGGCGCTTTGTTATTCAGCCAAATCTTCTCACCATCAAGCCCCAGTCAGCTGTGATGCTCACTTCTCTAACCCCAAGAGGGGATACTTTCAAAGTTGAAGGCTCTTCCATGCCGGGTCTTTGAGGCTCTGGATGTTGATTCCTCTACCTGTAACCCCTTTGATTACTTCCCCTCCACCCACATTCTGCCTTTGAGGCTCTTTATGCCTCCCACAGGATCCTTCTGTTGGTCCATTACTCTCCTTTGACCATCTCCTCTCCATCCCCTCCCCAGTTCTACAACGCTATTCCCTGGCTGTCAAGCACCAATGGCTCGCCTCTGTCCATCTTGCACGGAAAGAATATGGTAATGCCCTACAACCTCCATTGTCATTTCATCAAGAGGGTGCCTTTATGCGCGCATGGTTATCAGGTACTTGATATTCAGCTTATGTTTTTTCTCCTGATTGCCAAGTATCTGCTCTTGCAAACTGCCTGCCCCCCGCCCTGTCTTCCCTCTTTGACTCCTTTTATACTGTGCGTCGTCCTTCTACTGTGGGGGCTTGACCCTCTGACTGGGGCGACGTTAAAGTCTGGTTACAGACTAGATAGCTTCTGATCCACTTTGCGGTTCGTGTTATTTAAAAACGTACATTATATTATATCATAATATTATACTATACTTGTAAGATTCATCACGGACGGTGGTATGTTGAGATGAATCCCCTTGTAGATCCTTGCCTCTGCCAGGCGATAGACCAGCTCGTAAAAATATTCTTCCATTTTTTCATAGGACAGATATCGCTCGTAAAACAACCGACCATTGGTTGCAACGTCCTTAACTTTTTTAGGATTGTCCCTGATCCAGTGAAGGGTCTCGTTGAGGTTCGAAAGATTCCTCGCAAGCGGAATATAGTCGACGTAAGGTGTAAGATATGGGTAGAACCATTCTTGGTAGGGAAAATCTTGAAGTATTACCGCAGTTTCCATGGCCATGTGGTCCGCCGTCCGAAAGGCTGCTCCAATACCTCCCATTACAACTGCCACCTGGTATTTAGAGTAGTACTTTCTCTTATTCATAAACCGAAACGGAGGGAAGAAGTCTTCGACCGTGAAATTGCTGTTTGGAATCCCGTGTATGAATTCACGGAATCTTTCTGCATTCCTGTCGGTTCCCTGAAAATTCTTTTCGAAAATTCCGCCTGCGGCATTCAAGAGATCCGGATACTTGCGGGAAAATTGCACTAGGGGTATCCGCTGGTGATGAGACCCCTCCGGAGTGGTGATGACTTCAAAGAAATGGTCCACGACTTCTTGGGGTGTTCTGCCTTTCCCCTCCGCAACGGCTCGCTGTGTGAAAAATTCCCAACCCCACAGCGTTCCCCGCCAGACCGGAATTGGATCCCGTTCTTCCCATGACGGCTTGCGATATCTGGAAACGAGTAAGTTATCTAGAATGCTGCTACTTCTATTGTACGTTGCATCACGAACGGAGTGGAAATTGAAAACATGAAAAAGTCCTTCCGGGCTAGAACCAATTGCAAAGCACCGAAATTCATGATATTCCGGTGATGACCAATCTCCGGATTGGAAGCCAATTATGGTTGCTGCTGCTGCAGCAGCAGCAGCTATGGACGAAGATTGAGGAAGACTGCGCTGGCATTCCTCTGAAAATACTCGTTTGCTAAAGAATGTTGCGTATTTATCGAGCAAATGAATAGTCCTCGGACTCGTTGGAAGATACTCGACAATGACAGTTTTCTGATCTTGGGTGATGCTAATGAACCCAGCATCACAAGGTTTGGTAAAGGGTTCGGTGTTGAGATTTTCGATAATGGATTTTTTTATGTGGTGCGTGAATTGTGTTTCCGGAAAGCCCCCTTCCGCAGAAATGTTGATTGGTAGGAGAGTTCTGTTTTGGAGTCCCTGACGTCCCTTGCAGGTCGTTGTTCTTTCAAAATCTTTAAAATTGAAGGAGTACGAATGTGTTTTGACGCTCTTTTTGCGACTGCTGCTCCTCTTAAGAGACGAGTCCGTATGAATGCGTTTATCCCTAGCATTGCCGGTTGCCGCTTTGGTGATCTTCGGAGCTCTGTCACTGTGCGCGGCAGTGGTGCTCTCATTGCGACTGTGACTGCTGCTCCTCTTGAGATGTGAATCCGTTTGAGTGAACGTATGACTACTGTTACTGTTCGTCGCCTTTGTGAGATTGGTAGCACTGATATTGCGCGCAATATTTGTGGCAACCAAACGTGTAGGTTGATCGGCCTTGGGACTGGCGCTCCAAACATCTAATGATTGTAGCTGTCGATTTCGTTTTGAAACCAACGACAGGATCCGACAAAGAAATGCCAACAAAAACAGTGATGTCACACGTCGGGCACCGCTATGTGATCTTCCTCTAGGTTTGCTGCTGTTTGATGTTGTCATTGAGGGAGGGCGGACCGATTTTTAAGTGTTCACCATGCTTAATGACGAGGAATAATTTTCATACACTCCATTTCCTCTACGGTACCGTGTTAAGAAAACCTGAGCGGTTCTGTGAGAATGGAAGGAAAGTGTTGATGATCGAACTGACTCGGTACGGCAGGCGCGCGGCAGTCGTTACAATAAGATTACTGTAGATGATTGTTTGAATCCACTCGTTCTTCAACAGAAAGTACTCGTACTCGTACGAGTAAGTAAGATTACTGCAAAGTACGAAGTCATAAAAAAGTACGAGTACTTCGTAGTATTGTGATGGCAACGTGCACATAAGATCTTACCATGTACTCAATCGTATATTTAGGCATGACGGCGTCAAGTGACAAAATAAGAGCTTAAATGAAAAATGAAAAATGACTGTCAAGGGGAATCAAATTAGTCAAGTTAGTGTCTTCCGATGCTTCGTGGCATTACGGGTACGAGTACGTACTCGTACCGGTAGGTTCATGTCAGCCTAACATTTATTACAACATTTTAGAAGTACGAGTACCGGTACTCCGGTACCAATTGGTGGAGTTGTTAGTTGAACATTAAACGCTAACCCTAAGAGTTGACGGAGTTTATGGGGGAGGTTTGGGGGGGGGGGGGGGGAAACGTAGAAATGAGTGATTCCCACCTCGAAAAGTGAATAAAAGACCAAAGTAATAAAAAAATATTGGAGAGTGAATAGATTGAATAGATTCAACGCACGAATATTTTTTATTGACTATGCAAACCGAACAAATTTGGAATTTGGAATCTCTAAATAGGAAACAGTAATTGTCTGTTTATGTCTGTTGAATCACTATCCGCGCCACCTACCGGCCTAATTTTGGCAAGCAAGCCTGTTAAGTATTCAAGGATGGCCGGCAGTTGAAATTTTCAGAATTTTCTATGTACCGTATCGATTGGCTTTGCTGGTAAAATTACTAGGAGTAGATATCCTCGCTAAAACACTCACGTTTCTCTCCAGCAAACAAATAAAAGCAAACACTCTTTCGCGAAACACTCTTTCTTTTCCGAAACACTTAGAATCGACAATCACCATGGCCCTGGAGTTACTAGAAGCACTTGGAGACTTCTATGAGGATGATAACTACTTAACCCCCGATTACAACAATCCACTGCTTGGCGAGGAAGATAAGAAAAGAAGGGACCGGAGAACTCCTAGGATTGCAATTAAGAGATACAGCCAATCTGCTTTCATGTATCTCTATCGATCGGGCAATGATCAAGCCCTTTTGAATTGCTGTGGAGTCGACCACATAGTATTCAGGGAGCTTCTAGATATATTTGAGCCAGTCTACAATTCCTACACTGTCGATAAGAACACTGGATCGATTCGGAACCTTAAAAAAGGAAAACACGATCTTGTTCAAAGGAGAGAGTTTGATGCAACCGGCTGTCTTGCTCTTGTCTTATTCTGGTTCCGAACCAGAGGATCAGCAGCAAGAGCAGTTGCTATAGCATTTGGAATTACAGCTTCTCCTATGTACAGATGGCTGAAATTTGGACGGAAGCTCCTTCTTTCTGCATTACAAGACCATCCTTCTGCAAAAATTTGTTTGCCAAATGAAGAAGAGATTCAACAATACATTGATGCTATTGCCACAAAGTATCCAACTCTACGTCCACACAGAGTGTGGGCTGCCTGTGATGGGCTTAAACTGCATATCCAGCAGTCTGGCGACTGGACCAAACAGAATCCATACTACAACAGTTGGACTTGTGGTACATATGTCAACAGCGTACTTCTTTTCTGCCCGGATGGGAGGATCCGGGCTTGTGTCTTGAACTGTCCTGGTTCTTGGCATGATAGTACTCAGGCCAAGTACGGGTTGTATCAAAAGATGGAGCGGATGTATGAGCTGTATAAGGCAAAGAGTGTAGTTGATTCGGCGTTTAAGAAATCTACAAACGAATACCTTGTTAGAAGTAGTCAATATGAACCTGTGACAGCTCCTGTAGAAATACCTGAGGGTACACCTATGGAAGAGGCCAGAGAAATGAAAAGACGGGCCGTTCGTAAGGCTATTGCAGTGAACAGAGATGCGACTAGCGTTAGACAGATGTCTGAATGGGGAATGAGACAGATCCAAGGTGGGTTCCCTAGACTCAAAGATAACATGTTGCTGGAAGAAACAGGAGACAGAAGGATCATTCTGAAGCTTGTCGTGTTGTTGTACAACTTTCAGACAGCTAAGGTTGGAATCAACACCATACTCAACACCTATATGAGCCAGACTGAAGGCTTCTTCTCCTATGGATTGGTACCAACTGAAACCGCAAACAACGTATTTTAGAGTCGTCGAATCAGAATCGATCGATTGAATCGATTCAACGAATCGATTGATTGCTAGTTACAAATTAGATAATAATCAATAGTAGTTACAAATTAGCGCAGATTTGATCGATCGATTACTCATATTTAGAGCAGTCGACAAGCGCAGATTTGATCGATTGATTACTCATATTTAGAGCAGTCGACAACACGTTCGAATAATTTTGCTCCAGCGCACCTCTCATGGTTTTCGATCTCTCTTTTAAGGTGTTGCAATAGAGTTTTTCTATTGCCTTTGTAGCCCAAGCTTCTGTCTGGAGTAATGTTGTTGTTGTTGTTGAGTTTCTTAACTAATAATCGATTCTTTTATTTTAACTAACGAACTAACTAACTAACTAATCGATTCGATTCGATTCGATTCCTAACTAATCGATCGATTCGATTCGATTCCTAACTAATCGATTGATTCGATTCCTAACTAATCGATCGATTCGATTCCTTAACTAATCGATCGTTTCGATTCCTAACTACTAACTAATTCCTAACTAACTAATCGACGTCAACGAATCGTCGGTGTCACTGTTGCCGCTGTCACTGCTGCTGTAGTCGGGATGCTGGAGACTGTTGACTTTCCTTTTGAGCTTCCCCCCTTCAGTAACACTAGTAACTTGGGGAGTAGTAACTTGGGGAGTAAAAGGACCACTAAGACCAGCACGACCGCTGCTGCCGCCACTAGGAGGAGGAGATGTCAATCTCGTACGACCAGCGCCACCACTACCACTACCACTAGTACCACCGGCGCTACTAGGACGGCCGACGTGAGCAACGAGTACCTGCATCATAACCTTCCTCTCTTCATCTGCCTTTTCCTGATATCTTTGCTGTTGTTCCAATGCCTGCTGCTGAAGCTTTAGTACCTGAGCAATTGTATTCATCATCTTCGAATCGTTTCCTTTACAGTACTGTCTCTTCTTGCTAGTAGTAATAGTACTAACTTCTTCGGGCGGTCGAACCACGTGTTGACTTTCGGGTTGTGTTGGTTGAGTTGGTTGACCAAGAAGGAGTGGTTGCGTTGGTTGAGTTGGTTGAGTTTGTTGTCCAAGTAGAAGTGGTACCGGTTGACTTGCAGCAGAAGGAGGAGGAGGACGAGGACGAGTAAACTCATTTCTTTCAACGTCATACCTATCTTCTCCTTCTACAACAAATGACTTATCCCCTATCAGTTGGTGGATTTCCTTTGCCTCCTTAATGTCCCATCTCATGTTCGGATTGCCTGTTGGCGCCTTCTTCCGTTGCAATCGGTT